>CM049418.1:3322500-3715000 GCA_026929865.2 Hyperoplus lanceolatus | reverse complement strand
CAGATTGTCTAAACACGTTCACAAACACATAGAAAGGCCAGCAGATACATTCTTAACTACACACAAAAATCACACATGGTGAAGCAGAGTGTGAATGTGTGTGTGTGTGTGTGTGTGTGTGTGTGTGTGTGTGTGTGTGTGTGTGTGTGTGTGTGTGTGTGTGTGTGTGTGTGTGTGTGTGTGTGTGTGTGTGTGTGGGGTGACTGGTGAGTCATCACCTCTGTCTCCCTCCATCTTTCATAAAGCACACAAACACACTTACTCTCTCTCTCTCTCTCTCTCTCTCTCTCTCTCGCTCACACACACACACACACACACACACACACACACACACACCCTCTCTCACGCACACACACAAGGGAGACACACGGTCGTCAGGCAAGTGATGTCACTGTTGTCATAGAGACGGCCTGGCCGAGCAGCGATAGGCCGAGAGCGGCTGACGGAGGGAGACCTTGTTTACGCTGCTCTCTCGCTCTTCTCATCTCTTTGTTTCTGCCGCTCTCCAACCGATGTGATGAATCTCACACACAAACGGAAATCATATTTCACAGGCTCAAATTTCAGCCTGATCACACACAGACGTCACCATCACATCCACACGCCCACCCACCCTAACACACACACATGCATATTCACTACACATGCACATACACATACACACATACACATACACATACACATACACACACACACACACATACATACACATACACATACACATACACATACACATACACACATACATACACATACACACACACTCTCCAACTTGAAGAAGCTACGTCTGCTGACCTTAAAATGTCTTATGAAACATTGAAAATAAGACAAAATATAGATATTTAAAGAAATAAAATGGTTTGTTGAACGCAGTCTGGAAATTGTTTATGATACTTAAATATAATAAAAGTTTAATACAGATTACAAATGTTTTTGTGCAGAAATAGGATGTTTTTTTAAATGCACTCTATTTAAATTAGGTGTAACAAAGATATAAGGACACAGGTAGTTTATCAATGCGGTGTTGAATGTACTTGCTATTCAAGATCATGTTTTGACAGAGATTACAGATGGGTTTAATTAATGCATAAGTCTCCAGAGGTTTAAGACATTACAGATGTTTCAGACTATGAAACAACATGTCTGCAATGCAATCTAAAATGCAACCTGTTACTTTTACACTTTCCCATCAGACACACGACACCAGACATCACTATGAAAGCTGCTCACAGTCACACGGCAACACACCGCCATCAATAATCCACATGCACGCTCGCTCACGTGCACACTCCTGTAATTACAACCTAACCATGTCGGAGTAGGAAGCAGGAAGCCCCCCTGAGGATCACACACTAGACTGTTAAAGGCCGATTTGTGACGTTTTGATGTTCAGAAAACAGGTCATTGCATCCTGAAGCGTGCGTCTGCAGCTGCACCATGCTGAGATAGCTCACTATTGGTCGATTTTACTATCCGAGCTATGCTGTGTTCAGGGCACCGTAAATATGAGCTTCCTACTGGGTAAGAAAGGGCCCACGTCAGCCTTTCATAGGGCAACATTTGAGACGTTTGAACTTGGATCAATGAATGTGTGAAGAGGGAGTGGTGTACTGATGGGAATAAATGGAATAGATATGTTTAAGGGGCAAGCTCACCCAACACACACTACATTTGTTTTGAAAGAAATATATTGAGATATAAATCAGTCCAAATGTAATTCCGTTAAGATCTGTGCAATATGCAGAGTGATCAAAACATTTATTTTTGAAATGATGTGTTTCTTTACTTGCATTTAATATGCTATTAATCTGGTTATATTTCCAATTAGCAGAAGTGGAATCCCAGTCGACAGCTACGAGGATTTATTAAAATGTTGATGAAGACACTACATCAAAGCAGAACGCTCATGTGGAAATAATGAACGCCCTAGGCTTAATCAGGATAGAGTTTCATACTGCCAGTGCAATGGAATAGTAAATATTATTCTGTGTGAATGTGAATGCACCATGTTCTCTGTTTATGCAGGGTCAGGAATCAGTAAATGTGGAAGGAGAGAGTTGGCGATTGAAATGTAAAAACTCAATAATAAAAAAAGATATACTCACCATCGTTGCACAGCTGATCTCTCGGACACAGCTTCTTTTCAAACAAACATCCTGCAGACACAAAAACAACAAATAGAGACATATTAATCCATATCAATTAGAAAATAAGCTGTAAGGTAAACCAGGTACAGGTAGCGGATCTGGAGGAGATATTTACTGGATTTTGGCAACAAGTGTTCTCCAGAATCACTGACTCTACCTTTAGTCCCCAGAGGGAAATTAAAATATCATAGCAAATATGCCACTGTGGAAACTATGTGTGAAATTTTTAACCTAAACAAATTTTAAAAATGAAAGCACAGAAACATAGACAGAAATTAGTTTGGGGAAACCCTGAACCAATGCCCTTAGCTTTATTGGACGTTACCCGTGTGTTGCTAAGTGACGGGGACATGTGTGTGTGACAGTTTTGACCTTTTCCCAGATCCTAGTCTGTTAGTGCGAGGCAGCAAACAGCAGCAGATGTGAAGCCGCTCGCTGTGTTGTTTATTCACGCCTATTTGCGTATGGTTTTCATTAAGCTTTTATGTCATCCTGTGAATTATTCATTCATATACATCCTACGATAACTTAAGAAAGCACACGTTGTCCTGCAGGATACAGTCAAACCCACACTCACTCCTCCAACATGTCAACTTTCATACTTTCATTTCCATTTTAATTATTGTTTACACGGTTTTCTGAGTTAAGAGTCAGAGATATGTTAAGAAAAGTCTTCAGCACACTCAGTTATAAATGCATCGGGCTTGTAGGGAACCTTCCCTTACGGAGGTGGTATTTAAGCTGTAGCACTGCACACTAACACTGTATTTTTGCACAGAATATATAATTTACACAATGTAATAAAATGTGCATTATAACCTTAAACTAGCTACTAAAGCTGGTTAGTTAACACATCACACACACATAATGGTAGTTACTAGAGAGCAAAACATAGAAGTCAGACTTCAGATTGGGTTATAGACAGAAATGAATTGAGTTTCAAATGTTCAAAGTTTCAAATGTTTGCTTTGCTGCCTACAATTAGTGACTTCCTTTCACCTTTGAGAAGAAATGACATCACTATCCCCACACAGCCTCACCTGAAGCCTCAGAGACTCAACTGAACTCAATCTGAGTTTTCTCTGTTTCCTGAAATCAATAGAAAGTCAGGCGGATATCGACTACACGACGACACTAACAAACTGCTGCAATCACAGAGGGAATAGAGGCTCTCTATCCCATTCTCCCTGCTCTGTCCAACTCTCCACACGATGACTAATGTCCACCCACTCAGCCCCTTCCTGCCTTATCTCTCAGTCCATTTACTGTACTTTGCTGCAAACAGATGGAATGAGCTGCAAAGATATAAAAAAATAGATAGAAGTTAACTTTTAAAATGTTGGTTGTATGTAATTATCGTCACACTTGTAATCTTTTTTTTAGTTTGTTGTATAATGTTTGTATGTGAAGCATGTCGATAGTTAGCTGCTGCTATCGGTGTATGAATGTGTGTGTGAATGGTAACGTGGGAAAGGAAAACAGGTCTCCCTTGAAAAAGAGTCTTCGGACTCAATGGGATTTACCTGTATAAATAAAAGGTTAAAAAAATTGTGGGTCAAATTGTTTTTTATTTTGAATCCTTACAGATGCTACGGTGGCCTTCAAGGACAATAAGCTATACTAACTAAAGATGGCATCATCCACCACTGCCTCAAGTCTTTCCACAATATCAAGTGATGAGGTGAAGATGTATTTAGTTATTTATTCTATACTACTTCTTCTTCTTGGTCTTCCAAAAGGTGCATTTCCCAAGTACGCCCACTATATATAAAAAACGTGTAAGGCCGTTAAGTTTGTCCGTACTGTGCCACTGTAGAAACATGGCGGTGCAACATGGCAGCTTTAGCACCCCGCTCCTATGTAGATATGAAAGGCTCATTCTAAGGTCATTAAAATAAACTTTTATTTTAAAGCGATTAAACACTAATTAAAACATACTGGTAAATTATATTCCATTTCTATCGAGTCTGATTTGAAAAACACCGATAAATTCTACACACTGCATTTTTAAGAAAATCAGGCTTAGTCACCACCACCATCACCGTCATCAGTGCATTCAAGTCTCGCTTTTATCTTCCATTAATGGCCTGCTAGATTCAAGCCAGTGTCATTTTCATAATGGAGCTGCTGGCATTTTTGTCTGTTGCTGTGAGTGTCTGTGTGTGTCTATGTGTCTGTGTGTGTCTGTGTGTGTGTGTGTGTGTGTGTGTGTGTGTGTGTGTGTGTGTGTGTGTGTGTGTGTGTGTGTGTGTGTGTGTGTGTGTGTGTGTGTGTGTGTGTGTGTGTGTGTGTGTGTGTGTGAGTCTAGGATGACAGAAGATATTTGAGGCAGAATGAGTCAGACCAAACAGGGCAGAGTGAAAACCTTTACGGTCTGGCTGAGTGACAGAGGAGGCAGGGAGGTTATAACCCTGTCGGCTCGTTGAACCTTTAAACTTTAGCTCTACACACTCGCAAAGAACCATTCTGACTGCTGTAGTATTCTAAAGGATAGGTCTGGTGATTTTCTAATTTTCTTTCTTCATGAAAACAACCAAAACCAACCATGAATGTCTCAACAATTAACATTATGGACAGTATATGTTGTAATGGGGAACAGGAGGACCAGTTTCGTTTTTCTTTTGCCCGTACATTGCTTGTCTATGGAATAATGTAAAAAATGTGTTAAGGGCCACTTAAAAATATTATTAAAAAATATTATGTTTGGGGTTCAGATGAAAACTGTCCCCAAGACTAGAATACTGTTTTAAAAAGGGTGGGACAGACTTGGACTTGACTGAAATGGTCTTGGCTACTGACATGTTAACCTTCTGGAGACTCTCAAACTCACCCTGACATATTAATCTGTTTATAAATCGCTTTCTTTTTCAATAGTCTGTCTAGTATAGTTTTAACACTAATCCCTGTGAAAATACCAAAGCAGTAAGTTTTACATATGATTTTTTTTTTTAAATCACCACAATGTTCTCAGACACACCATGAATCAGAGACGCCAAATTACAGAGCATTAAAATCCTATTAGGTATTTTAATTTGGCCGTAAACTCATTTACTATTCTCTGCTGGTCGCTGTCCGTGGTGCTGAAACGCTGTACTCTGTATAATGGAGACAGGCAGCCACTGAGGAACCGGTGAGTCATAGCTGTTTTTACGGCAGCTCAAAATGTTGCTACAATATTCCTGTGGGGATTCACAGTTTGCCTGCAGTGATACATGACATGTGTCTGAGACTGTTACAGCAGCAAGGATGGCAGGAAAATACCTTCACTCTTCACTCCTTTTTTGTGAGATTTTTTCTGTTATAATGTGGTCGCAGAAAAATCACTTCTCTCTACGTGTTTGTGCATACCAAACTAACAACAAAATAATAACATGTATTTACATTTTTGCAAAGGGGGCCACCATACTTACCTATTTCCGTTTACAGAGCCTAGGCTGTGTATTAACAACACTGGAATTGTTTTCAGCCCACATACAGAATTGACAGGTAGCAGATCATGAGGAGATGTTGTTCACCGATTTGAGAAAAAATTATTTCGACAACAAGCGTTCTCCAGAATCACTGACTCCACCTTCAATGTGTACCATCATGGTTATTTTAATGATATTAAAGCCTGCTACATAAATAGTTTTAATCTCTAAAGACACAGACTGGTAAAAGAGTAATTTCCTAACACAAAATGATCAATATTCATGTGGGGATACAGTGTGTCTATGAAACTCAGTAGCATGTTAACGGTGAATAACATTAACTTAATGATTCCTCTGTTTAATATCTTTCCAGGGAAACATTACAGAGTCTTATCCAGAAATTAAGTTCCAGAGTGATTTAAATAGAGTTATAGTGTGAATGCATTATTCTGATGATGAAATGTATTTCTGTGAGGTGGATGTAGTTGTCTGTGGGCAGGCATAACAACACTGCTGAAAATATATCTAAGCCTGAATATTATATTTGTTTGAGCTTTGTTTGTAAAGCCCTTTTTTTTTGCTGTTTTTCAGTTTGTCCTTTTTTCTAATTAAAGGTTTTCCTATTATTTTAATTTTATAGGAAAAGATGGCCCATATAGATTTTTGTACCAGCCCACACAAAATACAATATCTGCCCACGCCACTGGTTTGAAATCATACACACAGACTCAGAGTAATTTTCTTGGACCTATATCTTCTCTTGAGTCCGTTGAATAGCCTATTACATTGGCCTCATTAAGATAAATATTAACACCCAATAATCTCTCTCCACTGACTAAAGGTCTCAGCAGGCTGCCTCCATCGCTCCTGCTGTTTGCTTGTTTGTTTGTGTGTTTGTTGTTTTCGTTGCAACAAAATGATTCGCTCAGACAGACAGATCAGCTTCTGACCCGCAGTTAGAACACTGGCGTTAATGACGCAATTCAGCACCAGTGTAAACAGATGAGACGAGTAGGAAATGTATCAAAAATAGGCCTTAGATAATATTCAGAAGGGTAGGTTAATGCTCTGTTTTTGCTCCACTAACAGGAATAAATGATCAAGAATTGTATAGGGGTGGAATTTGTAAACCGAAATAAAACTCCCTTTACGAATATTATAAATAGCCAAACGAGGATGAACTCCTTTATTTTAAGATATTTAATTTTCAAGATTATCAGTCGAGTTTAGTCCAGAGCGTAGGCTATAGGATCGAGCCACTTAAGGCTTACATTTCCCACAAACCCTGTAGTGTATTTCGAGAAAAAAAACCTCAAATATAAATATAGATTTTAGAATTTCCATATGTTATAAAGATAAAAACATGTAGTCTGCAAAGTGCTGTTAGATCACTCTAAACTCACTGCTTTGTATTTTATTTATACAACGCTTTTCAAGGTAGACTACCCAAAAACACTTAACATAAAATCAGTAGCCTACACAAGCATATCAGAAGCAAGTAAAGCAATAAAATCAGCGTATGAAAGCAGTCCAAACGTAATTATATTGTAGAGTAATGTGAAGAGTAAGACAGTCACTATGCAACAGGGACTTGTCAACGAGGAAGTCGTGATACTTGCCACCCTACTACAGACGAGACGCAGCCAGTTCATTAGAAGGTAAGTGCATCTGTCTGTCTTAGTGGATGGATGGATGGATAGATAGATTGATGGATAGCTAGATGGGTGATTCTGGGTCTTACCGTGTCGGGCAGCTGAGCAGAGCCGGCAGGAGGCGGTGAGGAGGAGGCAGAGAGCCGCCCAGAGCCGCGGTGACTTCATGGTACATCCAACAGCTAGGCTACTGGAGCTGCACTTCTACCAGCTCTCCATCTTCGAGGAAAGGCGATAGGTTACTGCACAGGAGTGACGGGAGAGGAAGTGTGTGAGAGGGAGCGTGTGTGTGAGAGAGAGGGAGCGAGAGAGAGAGAGAGCGAGTGAGAGAGAGAGAGAGAGAGAGAGAGAGAGAGAGAGAGAGAGATGGTAGGAAAACCAAGGCCAAAGGAGGCGACACAATGCAAGAAATATTTTGAAAAATAAATGCTCAATACTTACTTCAGCTAGAATAACTTCAGTGGTTCTTTAGGCTACTTAATTAACGTAAAAAACAACAACAACAACAACAACAACAACCTTATAATGTAGAAATTCATCATTGTAAATAAAAATAGAGAATCATCCTCTGCTACATTTATTCAAGGTACTCACCCTGCGTAGAAATACACATTTTGACTTATTAACAGTGAAATACTTTATATAGTTTTATCCAGTGTTGCCCATTCTAAGGGATTCTGCAGGTGTTTCCATTTATTTGTCCACCCCAGGAAAATCAAAGCAGTGTACGATTTTTGGTTATTTTCTGTTATTTCCACCGTGCAGCGAGATTTTTTATTTACATTTTATCATTCTTTTTAGTATTAATTATCCTTAGAAATCGTATAAGCTTTATTGACATCTCTAACAGTGGACAACAGCCCAAACAATATGCAGTCTTACTGTAGGTGACTGTCATTTCTCTCTATTTCAGTTTCTTCCAGGACATTTCTTTAGGGTTATTCAGAATGACAAAATGATCCACTACTTCCTATGATAAATAAGATGATAAAACTAAAAGTTGAGTGTTCTTGACAGGCAGATTTTGCTGCATCAAATCAGTTTTTTATCCTTCTGCCAAAAACTGTCTGGAGCAGCATATCTGGCTCCTTACAGCGTTTTAATAGATTACATCACCTTATATTATACTCTCATGCAGGATTAAACCTTCCACATTCAATGTAATTTGTATAATAAAACCAAACATGAGACAAGATTTTTTTTTTTTTTTTTTTTTTTTTTTTAAATTGGACAGAACACAGGACGACCTGGAGAAGATTTTTCAGTATTTTATTATTTTTTTAAACAATTTCAGTTCATAAGAAATGCCAATAAGTGCTTGTGTGCTGTAATACATATTTGCTTGTGATTTTCTTTGTAATGATTACAGCATGTTTAGAATCGAGGAGAACAACATCTTCCACAATTATTGACAATATCTGATGTCAAAGGTGCACTATGTAACTTTGGGTGTGTCAGAGCTTTGCACATATTCTTTTAACTGAACAAAAAAACTCACTTCAGGCTCTGCAAATGTAAACAAATCCCCCTCCTCTGAAACTGCATAGTGCACCTTTAATATTCTTTGCATCAGTGCATGTTGAATCCTTGATGTGTTGCATTATAAATGACACAGTCACTTGTGGAAAATGGCCGCCCCTTGTTTCCATCGGTTACGGTTCTTCTAGTCGACGACCAGCGTGCTCCTCACTGTGGGGAACAACTCAAAGAATCCCTGGAGGAGGAAGTAGAGGTGTGGTTTATTTATTTAATTTAACCAGGAGAAATACCTCATTGAGAATCAATGCTCTTTTTCCAATAGTCAAGACACAGGCAGCAGTACATCCACACACACACAATAACAGTAGCTGCACCCAAATATTAACAACATGAAACACTGTAAAACACAGAATATAAAATAAAAACTAAAAAATGGAAAATGATTAAAACAAAGGACTTGATTGATTCAAATAGAAAAAAATATACAGTATATAAAAACAAAGGGGCAGCCCTACATTAAACTGCAGCAAGTCCTGATGAAAAGAGAGAGACAGCGAGACAGACAGACAGACAGAGAGACAGTGTTAATGCATGTGTTGCTTGCCAGCGGTAGTTACCTTGAACAGTGTGGTGCTCTGCAGGACGCTGGAGGTGCAGCACATCTCTCTGATAGAATGCATGGAGAGCTGCGGCGCTCCGATGTCCACCACGGGAACCCCGAGCCGCGCGGCCAGAATGGGCCCGATGGTCGTCCCACACGGGCTGTCGTTACGCACCATCACATCCTGGAAGAGGTTAAATACACAACACCTCACACAGGGTTTAGGCAGGCAGATACACTACTGTTGGAATTTAAAAGATTTTTTCAAGATTTTTTTTTTTGGCATTCCTTCATGCTTTAATTGATAGTTTGGAGAGACAGAGAAGAAATTGGGAAGAGAGGGGAATGACATGCAGAGAACGACCCGGGCTGGATTCTAACCCGGGTCTGCTGTGAAGAGGACTGAGACTCTATTTGGGTGAGGACTCTAACCACTACACATCATGGAGAGTCCGATGTTAAAGTGTTGTTAAGACAGGACACAGCAGGCAATAACATCATTATTTTTAAGTACCAGTTACATTTTGAGATTTATGTAAATTTTGCTTCCATAACATGTTTTTGTTGGCCTTTTCAGACTCTTCTTCCACCCTGGCACTATAAATATATTCATTATCTTTCCACGTGTTTCACTATACATGTTAATTAACAGTGTCGTCCAGGAGCAGACAGACATGTTGCTAGGAGACCTGTGGTAGCTGTCACGTGACTCAATACACATGAAAAATAATGAAAATCTGCTGAATTGTTTGCAGATGGAGGCTCATCTTTAAACCACACACACACACACACACACACACACACACACACACACACACACACACACACACACACACACACACACACACACACACACACACACACACACACACACACACACAGTACCTGCAGAGGCACGCCGACCTTGCTGGCAACCTCCCTGACGACAGAGGCGGTGACGGCCGTAGTGGCATAGCGCTGGTTGCTGTTGAATTTGAGCACTGGGCCCTGGAAGAAAAATTATATGTCAATAATCTGGAGTCACTGGGAAAAACAGGCAGGTCTTCATCATTATTAAGCCTAAAACCAAACCATAACCTAACCTTAAATAACACAGCACAAGCAACTGACCACAACATTAAACTACAAATGTCTTTAAAGCTGCCGCCATAAATGATAAAAAATATTGTGTATTTGCATTTTGTATTGTATCGTCTTTAAATGAATAATAAATAAACCAATATCCTCACCTTGTGGAAAGCAGGTCGATGGTTCTCATCATGCTTCTCCCTGGGAAGAAAATCAACCAAAGAAACAAAATCAACTGTTATTGTCTGTTCAAGATTCTTTACAATCTGAGATAATGTTGCTAATTGTCTTAGTTATAATACATTTAGCTCTAAAATGACTTAGATATTGCCAAATTTGCATATTCATTCAAACATTTCTGAAAAAAAAACTTATACAAAAAATTACTAGCAAAGTTTCATGATGAAATCTAATATTATAATATTCACCTACAGTGTCCTGCCTTGATGCTAAAATCACCAAACACCTTGTGTGTGTATTATTGTCTATGTAACAGCAGATAGTGTGCGTTGGTGTGTGTGTATTATTGTCTATGTAACAGCAGATAGCGTGCGTTGGTGTGTGTGTGTACTGACTGGTAGTTGGGGTGCACTGCGTGGGCCATGTCAGCACTGATCATGAATGACAGAGGAGCCGCCTGTTGAAACGCCGTGAGGTTTGAGGCTGAGGAGGAGAGGCGAGTGAGGATCATCTCCGTCAGGTTAGACTGGGCTCCCTGGGCGCTCTCAGATCCCACCTGCAACACACACACACACACACACACACACACACACACACACACACACACTGAGATATTTCACTTTGCATGTAATGAACCTAGAATAATTAGTTCAAAAAGTTTCACTTTTTGAATTAAATTACGTAATTAAAATGATTTTCATATTTTATGGGATGCACCTGTAGTACCCGTCTTTCAACAAGTTGTCAGCTTGGTTTAGAGACTGGCAATGAAGTATTTTAAGACAACAAAATGCACACAAATAATGAATTCAGCAAAGATTTGACTGGCTTCATACATACAACCAAAAACAACAGCTGTCTGGGAGACACCGGACACGCCACACTGAACAGAACGTCTTCTTGTTCCACATTAGAAAACTCTTGCCTCATCATCTCACTCACCTCTTCGTTGTCGTACAGAGTGATCATGCGGATGTTTGGATCTTTGGCCAGAGAGTCTCCAGAGCAGGACTCCACCAGCGCCTGAGAGACACAGGCAGAGGAGGGACAGCAGGAAAAGATTCTTTAATTAAGGACCTTAGGGATTACTGTCTCGGTAACCGTTTCAGGTGTTCAAAGTTGGGGCTAAATTAATTTAAAGGTGGACTAAGCGATTGTGTAGAACTCTTGTTGTCAAAATCCCTTTTTATCAAAATCAGTGAATATCTCCTCGTGATGCGCTACCTGTACATACTGTGTTTGCCGAAATACAATGGTGTTAATACACAGCATAGGCTCTGTAAAAGTGGGCCCACCATAGTCAGCAACATGCCCATTTACAGGCTGTGTATTTACACCAAATGACAGGGTGTCGGTCAAAACAAGAAAACAGACTGAAAAACAAAGAGAAACACAAAAGAAAAACTTGTTGATATTGTAGTAAATAATCAGATAGTGAGTAGTGTGCTGACCTGCAGGGCGCAGTAGCAGCTGTGCAGGTTGTCCAGGCGAGGAGAGTAAATGAACTCTTCATACACTCCGCCCAGCGCCTAGAGAGAGGAGACAGGATGTAGAAGAACAAAGCCTAAGAATTTTACTCTTGTGTACTGTACAATAAGATGTAACAAAAGCGATTCTGAGGATATAGAACATATATAAAATGGACTTTTTAAGAAACTGAGACACTATGAGTTAAATAGTCACTTAATGTTTCTTTCTCACCAAACAATGTATACCTTATTTATATTACTTCGGAAAAAAACATGTTTAATACCTTTTAGTATTTTATGAACTGTTCGATGTGTGTAGGTGCACTGTGGCAAGGGTTTTTTCTAGCTTGGAGATAAGGGACAATAAAGTATAGCTCATCTTATGAGAACACAGAGATGGATGAAAATTATAAGGCGGGAATACAAGGTACCACTTTCACATGATGCAGTGAAATCCTCAAGAAAAAATTTCATAACCTTTATCATTATTCATTAAAGAAACAATTTAAAATGTTACAAGCTTCAAAACGATTCACAAACTAAATGAGACACAGAGGATTTAGAGAGTTAGACTGTATTATTGCAGGAAGTGAATGTTTTATTCACAGACTCACGGCGGGCTGCGTGTCGGCCAGACAGAGCTCAAAGTCCATCAGGACTTCAGGCTGGACGCCCAGCTCTGAACACAGAACCTTCACCAGAGCCGGCTGGTGTTTCTCGGCCTGGAGGGAGGGACACACACACACACACACACACACACACACACACACACACACACACACACACACACACACACACACACACACACACACACACACACACACACACACACACACACACACACACACACACACACACACACACACACACACACACACAGTTAACTTTCATTCTGAAATCACTCACTTTACCACATTTACCAACTTTATTAAACAGGCTATGCTGCTGAAAACAAAGCAGCTTTTTCAGACATTAATTTATCTGATAATTTCTGCATTTTAAAACATTTTAAGGCATGAAAAAAGTCACATTTTCCTAGTATATAAACAGTGTGTAAGTTTACTGTTCTCAAAAGGACATTTTGACTAGGATTTCTGCTTTTTTAATGTTTTCTTTATTCTCTTATCCTTCCATTTTTGCTGCATCTTGTTCCCACACGCCACATACATTTTTGCTGTGTGTTTTTGAGTTGTTATGTTGTTCCCCCAATGTGTGATTATAATATGTGTGTGACAGTTTTACCGTGTTGGTAGGAGAGGTGACATCTGCAGAGGAAGCAGAACCCGTCTCCAGCTCCTCTTGGACCACAGTGGCAATGATGGGCACGCTGAGACACACACACACACACACACACACACACACACACACACACACACACACACTTGCTTTGACACAAACTCCAAATTCAAACTGAGCAACATAACTATCTCAACAATGTAATCCCCAAACTGAAAAAGGCTGCAGGCTAAGGCCATGTCTATACCTACACATGTATTAAAAAAAATAAAAATAAAATTCCCCGTTTTCAAAAAATTCACCTACGGTACACACCACAGTGTTTCAGAAAATCTTTCTGTACACACGACAAAGCAAAAATCGATTGCAAACCTAACCCAATACTCATCAAATAATAATATTGTGAAGTTTGTAATATAAGATTTTGTATGTAAGATAAGCGTTTCCTAAATCTCTGTTCCCTCTCATTTATATCTCAACATCTTGATCTTTGTGTATCTGAGCTTGGCAAATATAATATTCTTTAATAGATCAGTTAAAGTGTTTAGTTCCATAGTGTCTTGATTAGTTCCATACAGGTGGTAAAGTGTGTGTTTAGTTACAGGTGGTAAAGTGTGTGTTTACTTACAGGTGGTTTTCCTTGTTGGGTCCAAAGGAGTCATTGACGTCCCTCTGAAGGTGGATGGCCAGATTAGGGATCCGGAGCAGAGGCCTGTTCACATGGACCAACCGCTGAACCAGACTGCTGTCACTCTGTGGGACAACACAGACGGGCAGGCAGGCAGACAGACAGACAGACAGACAGGGAGGCAGGGAGGCAGACAGACAGACAGACGGGCAGGCAGGCAGACAGACAGGGATGCAGGCAGGGAGGCAGGCAGGCAGGCAGACAGACACACACAATGTTATTAGTACACAACTCAGAAATATATAGAAAATTTGCTTATGTAATTTTTTGACATTTTAATGCAAAATAGTTACGTTTATTTTACATTTAACCTTAGTTTCTATTCGAGACTAATACATCACTGAAATAAACTAAGATTGAACAGTTTGTACAGTAATAGTGAAGCTGTAAATGAATGGAATAGTCCAGAGAACCATATTATAAACCCTCGTTGTACCTTGACCATAACGCGTCCGGCCACAGTGAGGTCTCTGTCAAACCAGGTGTTCCAGATTCCTCCTCCGTAACACTCCACCCCGACCTGCAGACAGCCCTGCTTCGTCCTCTTAGACCGCGGCTTCACCTGGACACAGTTACAGTTTAAAGCCTCTGGAAACCTGGTCTAACATAGTAACAATCAATCTTTGTAAACTTATTCTTTTGTATTGAATATTGGGTATTGTATGTATATATAACACAACGTCATTGAAAAATAAGGTCACCCCTCAATTGATCTTTCAAGGTTAAATAAAGAAACTAAATTTATGAATGAATATGATAAAGTTGGAAAAAAATGATGCAAATAAATATTCATAAATAGAATAAAACTTAGTTAAAAAATATTTTTTTACCGTCTAGACAGGTAGGAGTTAGAGGACAGATTGTGATATGAATGAACAGATGATAGCGGCCTCTCACCCTGAGACAGGGGCTGTCTGTGTGCGCTCCGATCATAGAGAAACCATTTCCTGGAAGGTAGCGTCCGCCCACCGCAAAGGCAATCAGGCAGGAGAAGTTCCTGGTCAGAAAGTACTGAAGAGAGAACAAAGGATTTAATTTACATATTATGGATTATTATACAAACAGCACATACAAATAATCTGTGTATCGCATTAAAAGAAAATACTACTAATGTTTGGGAACCATTCTGAAAGGCAGCCGTATATTTGAATTCTTTCATTCTTATCATCTGAATTTATGTGACAAAAATCTTGGTTTGAATCAGTGGTGGAAGAAGTATGCAGATCTTTTACTTCAGAAAAATAATTATACATAATATTACAGTGTGCAGAAATGCAGTGAAGTAGAAGTAGAAAGTAGCATAACATGGAATAACTTAAAAACAATGTTGAGGTACTTGTACTTTACAGTTACTAGTTGCCACATACAAAAATATATAACCATTTACACATTTTCCAATGAAGCTGAATCCCATCTCACACCAAACTGGAGAATAATCTGTCGAGCTAGCAATAAAGAAAGTGTCCGTTTTGCTCCCGTGAACTCTTACAGAAACCCTTTCCCCTCTCTGACCTTGGTGGAAGGTTTGATGTCCCATTGCTCCGTCTCCTTCAGCTCGATGAAGCCGGCATCCAGCAGACGGCGCCTGCATTCTTCAACCACTAACAGGGAGGTAAAGAGGAGAAAAAAAACCTTAAAATAAACACTTTGTACAGTTTATCAAACTTGAATTTCAATATCATTCATTTGGATTGATACATATGCCTAACTCTTTTCAGATGCTTTACTGTCATGCAACTAACTCCCTTAAATGACATAGAGAAGGATATAGTGGATTTTGCTTTACATGTTTAATTTCTCTTTGTTTTTTTAGTCTGGAGTTTGCTTTGACTCACTTTGGACTGCACTAACCTCAATGAAAAGTTCTTCAGAAATATATAAAAGGTCTTTCACAAAATAGATATATTGATTGTTAATAAATGTAAGTAGCAGTGATGCATACTTTCCCCACAGATTATATTGTAGTAATGTTAATGCAATGGCAATTTAATAACTACGTAATGTCAAAATTAAGTGTATGGTTTATTGCTTTTAAGATAATTTGCTGCTCAATTTGTGGGATGCCAGAGATCAAAGTGCAAAGGTAAGAGACATGATGAAATGTCTCATTTTCTGCACACGCACACACACACACACACACACACACACACACACACACACACACACACACACACACACACACACACACACACACTCTTATCTCAAGCTCAAAGTCGTCTTATAGACTGATTAGCATCTCGACCTTTTTAATGCTGCTGACACATGTAGATCTCTTTGTTCTGAAAACATCATATCAAACTCCAAACTGCTGCCAAGTTATTTCTGTGTTCCTTATCAAATAGTATCTACTAACTTGTCCGAACTGTTCATTTTTGTAAGAGGGTTCACGTGTCCATTCAGGGAGACAGCATGCATTTCAGTTATAAAAATACATATTTTAACAAATGAATAAAAAAATTATTTCTGTGAAAACTGTAAAAACAACTTTTAACTTTTCAAATACAAATATAACTTCTAAGTAATGTATTAATGTATTTCAACTACAGACTGACACTCCGATGCATGTTGTAGCTCATGCATTTCCACCAGATCTCACATAATACACTGTTTACAGGCCAGAAACAGATACATCTGATGAATTAAAGGATAAACTCTCAGTTTTTCAGACTTTACCGTGGTAAGGAGACACTCCCCTGTTGACAAACTGCAGGAACTCTTTGGCGGCGGACTGCACGGCCTCTTTGGAGCTCTTCATGATCAAAGACTGGAGAAAATATCACCTAAAATTAGTAAATTAACGGTTCACAATGAGACAGCCAAGCTAACAGCTAACAGCTATCCGCTACTCTTCTTCTGCTGGCCAAATTAAAAAGGAGTTTTCAGTCAGTGAGCAACTCGTCCACACATACCACCGCGACGTTAATGATTTATCTTTTATTGCACTTACCTGCATTAATTAGCCTGCACTTTCAAACTCTGAACTTGGTAACACACCGGGCAGACAGACACAGATCAGCTGACAGTGACAGCAGCAAAGGAAGAGACTGTAGATGTGTTCGAGTGTTCAGGCCATGGACCCACAGCGACATCCAGCGGCCAGGCGGTGTAATTACAACTTCCACATTTTCACATATTGTTTGAGAAAGTTATAGCTTTAGATTGTAGTTTTGTCCTAATATAATCATGTACACTTATGCCATATCGGATTTAATAAGTAATTAACATTCTGGTGTTATATATAAATATATATATATATTTCTTTTACAAGTGATAGTTATAGCACTTATCATTGTGAGCTGTATACTAATGTTGACAGAAGATATCACAACATATAGTCATTGTCACATACTCCCTCAAATCAACAAAATAAAATGTTAAACTTTGAAAATCTCCTTAGGTATTAAATTCAGATATCAGTATGGTCTACAAAATAAAACACAATAGGCCTATTCTTCCCCTCCCTTGTTAAACCTTGTCCAGTTGGATTGAAATGTATTGATATTGTAAATAATCAATCACATGCAAAAGCCGTATTTATAATATGCATTGGGACGGGCACATCACAGTCCATATTTGAGCTGCTTGTAATTTTGATGACATCACATCTCCATATCACAATTTATCAATGCATCACCACGGGAACCAGCCTTATATAGAGCTGAAGGGAGGAGAGTCAGAATCCCATGAAGAGGTGTTTATATCATAAAGAGTGTCTCGCCCGCTCTTGAGGAAGCCCAGACACAGACACACACACACACACACACACACACACACACACACACACACACACGTCACTTTGTCGACAAATACTTGTGAGGACACTCATTGACATAATGCATTCCCTAGCCCCTTACCATAACCCTAACCATCGCAACTAAATGCCTAACCCCAACCCCTTACACTAACCGTAACATAAACCTAATTGATACCTGAACCTTAAAACTAGTGTTAACCCTCAAACAGCCCTTTAAAGGCCTGTACCATATTGACGACTGGCACAAATGTCCTCACTCTTATGATCTAAAACTGAAATTGCTTTTACAAAAATAGTTGATACCGGTACAAGTACACACACACACAAGCCCCTTAACAGATGTGATAGCCTCAGGCAGCAATAGGAGTGTTGAACATATTGGGATACATACACCACCCGATGTCGTTTTGTTATGATAGGTTTAATGGTAGCAGCACTGTGGTTTAACTATATTATCAAGTGTATGTGAACCAAAATATTTTATTCTTTCTTGCTGTGATAAGAATAAGAAGGAGATATCACTGATGTTGACAGTATTTCTCTAGAATCGCTGACTCCACCTTTAACTTATTGATTTCCACCTGTAAAAATATTTTTTCTTTAAATGATTCCTGAGAATGAAAGTATCTTCAGCAGTTCTTCATTGCCTTTCCCTTTAAACTCATATTAAGCCCAGTGTCTCTACCGGCAGAGGGAAAGATCCCATTAAATCAACTTCACTGTCACACACTCAAACGATATCATCAGTAATGGCTCATATTGTTTGGGACTTCAGGCTTTCTCCTGCTGGCACACACTGGACCTCTGCGTCTCATAGCATTGGGATACTTTTCCTTTTTAAGGCCTAAGGTTTTCCCCCGGGATGCTGTCATTAGCAGGCTGCACCACCTCACCATGTGTGGACCACCGTCTATCTTCACATCGTTATGTCATGAGATCGTCAGGATGATTCTACAAATCTAAAGAACTGAATGACTGAACAGGTCATCGCCCTGAAACAATGAAAATTAGTTTTCAATTATCTGACGTCTCTATGGTTTATATTTGGTCACATTTAGGAACAAAAACTATAGTTTATTTACATTTAAGGTGCAGTCAGCAATTCTGGAGAACACTTTTTATCAGAATCTCTTTTTGTCAAAATCAGTGAATATCTCCTCATGATCTACTACCTGTCCATACTGTGTGGGCTTCAAAAAAATCCAGTATCAGCCTGGGCTCTGTAAACGGGCATGTTGCTACATGCTACGGTAGGCCCCCTCGTTTACATACCAGTTTACAAAGCCTAGGCTGTGTATCAACACAAGATGTTTTTGGCTAGTAGTTTGTGAGGAGAAATTCACTGATTTTGATAAAAGGTGATTTTGACAACAAGCATTATCCAGAATCGCTGACTTCACCTTTAATGTTAGGTGGGCAGCTCTTACAAGCCTTCAGGGTTTTTTGTTCCACCTGTGCATTTATGTATGCATATCTTTTTGAGTTGTTTTAATCTAACTTAATATGACAAATAAATAAATAAAATGAAATGAAATGTAAGTAGAGAATAATAGAAAGAGATAAAGAGAAAAAGTGAGAGACAGAGAGACAGAGAGAGAGAGACAGAGAGAGACAGAGAGAGACAGAGAGAGACAGATACAGGGAGGGCAGTTTACGGAGAGGAGGGGGTAACTACAAATAGCCTGGGCCAGTAGTGTTGTCTCTTCAGTGCTTTCTTCTTCTTCTTTCTGCTGCAGCCTCTCAGCATGGCCGCCTACAGCTCCTCCGCCCAGTCAGCCTCGTCCTACCGCAGACACTTTGGGCAAGGCACCTACGCCTCTCCCTCCCTCAACCGCTCTCTGCTGGGGCATGGAGGAGCCTCGGGGGGCCACTCTTCCTCCAGGGTCTATGAAGTGACCCGTACCAGCTCCACACCAGCTTACAGGGTCTCTTCCTCTGGTTACTACAGTAAACCTATGGTGAGCTCCCGGGCCTCTATGGGACGGTCCTACGCTGGGATGGGAGAGACGCTGGACTTCAGCCTGGCCGATGCCTTGAACCAGGAGTTCCTCACCACACGGACCAATGAGAAGGTTAGTTAGGCTATTGAAATTCAAAATGAATGTACTAAATGTAAAATCCACTGTTCTAGACTCAAACACTGAATCACGACAAAATGTATTCCTAATATACAACCTTGAAATCACCAACATTTCATAGTTCACCTATTAAGTTGGACGTTTTTTGACATGGACATTACGGGTGTAAATCACTTTTTTTTAATCACAATACGATTAATTGGACAACGGTTCGGTATTTGTCGATTTGTTTCAAGGGCCTGATATGCTAACCCAAAACAATTGCATATGGCCATACTGTTGGCCTATCTGACTTCAAAACCTCAACTTATTTATAACACAGATGGACAGTTCATTCACTTAACACTGTGTTTTTCTTATAATTCATTTCATTCTCACATTCTTACAGGTGGAGCTGCAGCACCTGAACGACCGCTTCGCCAGCTACATAGAGAAGGTCCGTTACCTGGAGCAACAGAACTCTGCGCTGACGGTGGAGGTTGAGCGCATGCGCGGCCACGAGCCCACGCGCATCGCAGACCTGTACGAGGAAGAGATGAGCGAGCTGCGGAGACAGATCGAGATCCTGACCAATCAGAGGTCGCGATTTGAGGTGGAACGCGACAACATGGCAGACGACCTGGACAAAATCAAACTAAGGTGAGAGTGGGTTGGTAGGACGGTGTGTGTGTGTGTGTGTGTGTGTGTGTGTGTGTGTGTGTGTGTGTGTGTGTGTGTGTGTGTGTGTGTGTGTTTCTTTAAGGTGAGACCTACTTTCTATGGGTGAGACACTGCAGGTGAATAGGGTAACATTTTTAAAGGTGCTACGAAGAACTTTTAAATATTTCTGAAACAATCTTATTTTTGTCCATCTATGATGATCATAAATAACTTTTCACAGCAAACAAGACCATCAGTTTTTATATAGTTTTTCTTAATGCCTTTGTCATGGGTACGCTCACCCAGGAACAACAGCTTGCGTAGTAAAAACACTACCACTTTTGTCCAAAGGGGGCGCGAGAATGAACACAAACTGAAAGTTCCTCAGAGCACCTTCAACTTATAAATATCATCATGAAACTATGCATATGAATAGAGTCTTACCAAAGTTAGAACTCATCACACACACACACACACACACACACACACACACACACACACACACACACACACACACACACACACACACACACACACACACACACCATGTTTACTCTGTCCTCTTCTATAAAAGGAGAGGAAAGAGTTGCCACATGTCTGGAGCATCTCTTATGATCTGTCCTTTCTCTTATTCTCTGTGTTGTTTACATTGTTGGTGCCATTCTTGTTTTTTCAGAAACAAGGCTGCAGTTCAGACTTAATATTAAATCATCACTGGAAGGTCTTTAAATGGGATTTAAAAAGCTTTTCACTATAAATATTGTGCAGTAGATTATTATTATATGTTATCGATCTCTTTCAATTTTCTGGACTAATACAATAAATTAAGCATCTGCTGCTGAAGAGAATTACAATTACATCTGGTCCTACTTAAGAGCCTTTATTAAAACCCAAATTGTATTTTTGAATTGTGTTGTTTGCATATCTATACTCACATTAAGCAAATTATAAAAATCTACTTTTAATGGTGTTCAGGGCCGTTATCACTACTGTCAAAACTGTGGTTGCTTGTGGTCTCATCTATTTATATATATATCTGTGATGTTCGACAATATATTTCAACAGCTATCTCAACAAATAAAATGTGAAAAATAGATACAATTAGAGCTTTTCTTAATGTTGTATTTCTGTCTTATTTCCTGCAGACTCCAGGAGGAGATTCTCCAGAAAGAGGAAGCAGAAGGAAACCTGGCTGCTTTCAGGGCGGTGAGTCAAGTTCATTACTCCATTAGGCTTTGACTTTTACAAATTCTGCTCAATCGGTATTCTACTTGTCCATAAAATGAGCTTGAAAAGTGTTGTTTTAGAGTATAATAATAGTGACTGATTGGGACGTTTTTTTTCACTCAGTAATAAATAAAGTTAGGGTTTGAAATAGTCTTTTATAAAACCTGAATCTAATCTACACTGTTAAAATTAAAAAGTTAAGAAAACTCAAACTTTCAAGGTGACTGACTAAAATGAAAACTATTTATGTTTTAAGATAAACTGCCTACATTTCAGCCAACTAATTATCTTTTGGAAACAGCAGACGGACCATTTTCTTTCACCTTTACCAGTTTAAACAGCTGATTTTCTGCTAGCTGTGTGTGTCTGGCTGTGTGCGACCACTGACCCACTAGCCTGTGTTCAGGACGTGGATGCTGCCACTCTGGCCCGTCTGGACCTGGAGAGACGCATTGAGACGCTGCAGGAGGAGATTGCTTTCCTCAAGAAGATCCACGAAGAGGTTCTGTATTTCTTCTTCTAATGATTCTGTAGAAACAATGATGCAGATGTTATCTACTCCATAACATATACATTTAGCTGACAACTTCATATAAGTGCATCAAACAATGAAGGCACCAACTCAGAACAGCAAGAATCACTAAGGGTACATTAGCTTGAATGAGAAATTAAAAATAGATTTATAAAATGTCTATCCACTATCATCTTCTTAGCAGTCAGAAGAAAACAGAATAAGAAATTACAGATGTGTTGTGTTGCCAGTAATACATGTTTCAAATAATGCACATTCATTATTAAATCAGGCATTTCAGGATGATTAAGGATTAAACTAAATCTTACCAAACAACAGACAAGAAATCTGTTGTCTGCACTTTCTATGTTTGGATTTTATGTGACTTTACTGCATTTGTCCTGTTTGTCCGTCTGTCTGTAAGCAGCTGGTTTTACATCTGTGTGTGTGTGTGTGTGTGTGTGTGTGGGTGTGCGTGTGTGTGGGTGTGTGCGTGTGCGTGTGCGTGTGCGTGTGTGTGTGTGTGTGTGTGTGTGTGAGTGAGAGAGACTGAGAGAGGTATAAAGTTTAGACAAAGCTTGTGTGTTGGCAGCAGGCCCGAGCAGTGTGGCAGCGCAGCACTGAAATCTCCCACAGCAGATGTACGGCTAAAATTAAACGTCCGTGTCTCCGAACAGGAGAGGCTTGTAAGCTTAGACGTGTCTGTGTGTGTGTGTGTGTGTGTGTGTGTGTGTGTGTGTGTGTGTGTGTGTGTGTGTGTGTGTGTGTGTGTGTGTGTGTGTGTGTGTGTGTGTGTGTGTGTATATATATAGTAGCCTGGGGACTGATAAGACAAGACTCCATGATTCCAAAGCCAAGTGGTTGCTACAGTGTTAGCAGTGAGATTACAAGTGTTTTTGGTGGTCACATGGTGGTCACCAAGCAACACCACTGCTGAGTGGGGAAGAGATATTGACATGCCTTGTGTGTGTAGTAAGGAGTGACCAGTTATAGTCTGGCTAAAAGTGTTGCCTTTGTAAATTGCGTGAATTAGTTGCAGATGAAGTAAATTAATTTTAACACTCAATGTGCACCACATAGAGCAAATTGTGCAGCTCAGGTGCCCCTCTGGTGTGACCTTTGGGCAAAAATGTAGTGATATGATACAGAAATGTAGACTTTCTTAAAAGTATGTATATTCTAGATTAATTTCACTGTATGTGTAAATAATCTAGAATATGTGAAAGTTTCTCTTTTTGAATAAAAATTACAGAAAAAAAAACTTTTCATTGATTATTCATTATTTTTAAGATTCAACTGTAGTCTGTGCACGCCACTGACACCACTCTACCCCCCTCCATGCAGGAGATCCGTGAGCTGCAGACCCAGATGCAGGAGTCCCAGGTGCAGATCCAGATGGACATGTCCAAGCCGGACCTGACGGCCGCACTGAGAGACATCAGAGCGCAGTACGAAGGCATCGCAGCCAAGAACATCTCAGAGGCAGAGGACTGGTACAAGTCTAAGGTAAGACAGGGAGAGAGTGCTATCATTACAATGTTGTGGGTTTGGAAGGCTGTAGATTTAGTTAAAGTGACTACAAGGAACTTTTAAATGTTTGTGAAATGGTCTAATTTTTTCCTCTGATGATCATAAATTACATGTAACAGCGAATGAGACCATCAGTGGAAGGAATGCTTTTTTTATGTAGTTATTATTAATGCCTTTGCACATGTTCAATTATCTGGGAACTTAGTTACAAAATCAAACTTTACTTTACTTCACCAGCGTCATATTACCATTATTACACATATAAATAAAATTGACCTTATGGCCATGCATCCTTTCACTCACTACCTAGCAAAGGTCTGGCATAGTGTGGTAAATACACTACTGCTTTTGTCCAAAGGGGGCACTACAATCAACAACAACTGAAAGTACCTCGTAGCTACTTTAACCAAAATAGTTTTCATCCTATGAGTAGCTTTTCTGTATTTCAACTTATTCCAGTGTGAAGTCATTGGTAGTTTAGTATTTAATGGTTAACCATGGAAACAGCTTCCTTTCACTAGTGTATCCCAGCCACAAAATATCGATAACTTGTCCACGTTATTTCAATAGCCAATATAGCATAACTATTAGACAATTCTTTTTTTTTTACTTAAGTTTTCTGATTTAACAGGTTTTAAAAGAGCTTCCCCAACAGTGCTAGTATTTGTGTAATAAACCTCTGACCTTTGACCGTTTCCTTCAGGTGACAGATCTGAACCAGGCCGTGAGTAAGAACAACGAGGCTCTGAAGACGGCCCGGCAGGAGACCATGGAGTTCAGACACCAGATTCAATCGTACACCTGTGAGATCGACTCACTCAAAGGCACCGTATGTCTCACAAAGAACAACCTTTTAACCAGTGTTTCAAATCACATATTCTTCCTTTTTTCTATTCTACATACTACATCATACATCTTTTTCTACCATACTAAATAGCAGGGACCTATAAGGTATTGGAACGCAGCAAAAGACTAAACTTTTAACCTGTGCGTAATGCAATCCCAGCTGCTTTTTCACCTCAGAATTCTCTCATTGTCAAACCTAGAACGAGTCCCTGATGAGGCAGATGAGAGACATGGAGGATCGTTACGGTCTCGAGGCGGGCGGCTTCCAGGACACGATCTCTCGTCTGGAGCTGGAGATCTCTAACATGAAGGACGAGATGGCGCGTCACCTCCGAGAGTACCAGGACCTGCTCAACGTCAAGATGGCTCTGGACGTGGAGATCGCCACATACCGCAAGCTGCTGGAAGGGGAAGAGAGCAGGTCGGGATTGAAGATTTAACCACAATAAAACATGGCTGCCTTTATTTTCTGTTAGTCAAAGTTGCAAATAGTGAATTAATATTTTGTGAAGCAGGTATAATAGTTCTGACTAGACAAGACTAACTTTAATTTGAGACAGTGAAGGTGAATAGAGTACATACCAGAAGCTGCTGGAAGGGGAGGAGAGCAGGTCAGGATTGAAGATTTAAGCAGAACAAAATGCTTTCTATAGCTGCTACATGGCTGCCTTTTTTTCTGTTAGAGTCAAAGTTGCAAATAGTGAATTAATATTTTGTGAAGCAGGTAAAATAGTTCTGACTCGACAAGACTTAATTTTAGCATGAGAGACTGCAGGTGAATAGGGTAACATTTTAAAGTAAGAGATATCAAAATGAAACTTTGCATTTTCAGAATGTTTCATGCATGTTTTTCAGAACCAAATGTATCATCACTCAGACTATTAACAACATAAGAACAAATCCTTCTGTAATAACCTTCATAATAGTGCTAAGAATAATCATGGAAAGTTTAGTTGATGTAAGTGCCTTAAAAATGTTGTTTCCAAATGAAGGAAGATGATTACAAAGTTATGAGCTAGGACTAATATATGATGCATCATGTTTTGCAGGATAACGTTGCCGGTGCAGAGCTACTCCACCATAAGTTACAGAGGTACGAACACACCGGCAGTTACCTGAACACACCACTAGAGGACACACCGGGTCTGGAGTCTGTTTTTAACCACAATGCATTTCATCTAAACCTCATTTATAATCCATCATTTTAGTAGCCAATTGTAGTAGTGCTCACATGGTATCATAAATTCTTTGATTCCTTCAGAAGCAGAACATAATGAAGGCCTAATAAGCAACTTAAAATGATTAAATAGGCCTATAACAAATTCTATTTTAATATAACATTTTATTAAGCTGGTTTTTCATATCCTTTATCATCCTTTATTTTTCAGTGTGAAATAAAAAATGTATTTTATTTTTTTAAACATTATCTTTTTTTTCTGAGGTTTTATGATATATTTGTGGTTATTTTGTTCAAACAGAGACCAACCCTGAGCACCAGCAGCGCGCCAGCGAGATGCATTCAAAGAAAACAGTCCTCATCAAGACCATCGAAACCCGCGATGGAGAGGTGAAACGCACACACAAAAGCCTTCCTATTAGTTTCTAGTGTACTGAAATGCATAAACAATAATCTCAGTCTACAAACGTGTTTTTTTGTGGTATTCCATTGACCTTATTGGCTTCTATCATGACAACTACTGTATAAACATACTAATGACACACAGCACCATAACATTTGTTGTCAGATTTCTAGCTTTGAAAAACATCAGGTACCCACAGCTGCGTAGCAACATTGTTCATTTGAATATCATTCATAAGGCATGCGTGAAAGTAAACACACACACACACACACACACACACACACACACACACACACACACACACACAGGCTGTGACTCGTTCAGCCAAAAATACTGTCACACACGACCGCAAAGAAGGCTAAACCCGCAGCTTCCTGGGAAAACATACACACATCACTGGCGCGTCGAGACAAGCCATGACAGACCAACTATATCGCTCTGTGTTGTCTCATCTCCATCTCTATGTGCAGAACTGATGACTGTGTTGAGAGACGGCATACCGCTGCCCCCCAACCAGAGAGAATAGGGCAGGTTAGGGCACGAGAATCAAGAAAAAATGTAACTTTAAAGTTGCAGTGTGTAGAATATTATGGCAATCTTTTTAGGAACAGACTTGGTAGAGTATGGCATTTAGAATCATAACCAATTAGATCACATGTCTCTATACTTTATATTTTATTATACTACTTACTTGTGAACACATCACAAACTCAAAACCTGAACAGAATTAGTGTGTATTATGAAGTTACAGAGGTTCTTTCACTTTAAAATAACACAGAGAGCCTATGTGCTTATGTTATCTGCATATTTTTATATCTATGTTTTCTCTCCAAATCATTTTATATCTTTGAACATCTCCTGACCGCCATGCTTCTGCCCGCAGGTCGTCAGCGAGTCGACGCAACACCAGAAAGACATCATGTAACCATCGGCAACAGATAAGAAGAGAAGAAGAAAAAAGCACATCTGTCTTTCCATCGACAGAAGAAGAGAACAAACAAGATGCGCAAATAAAACCAGTGAAAAGACTTTACAAACTCTTTATTATGTCCCGTAATGTTCTTACTAAGATATGTGAATTTATTAGCCTACGGTTTGCTTATTGGTGTGTTTTAGCCGGATCCCATATACGTACATGCACTTAGCTGGCTATAGGTGCAAAGAAAACTCCATTTAAAGCTATAGTGCAGAACTTCTGTTGCCCCCATGAGGAATTCTGAGTAATTACAACAACACTTTTGGTGCATCTACATGAGTTAAGCCTTCAGTGATGGCTCATGGATTTTAAACCTTCTGCTGTACGTCCAAGTTTTTCCTTAGCAGTAGAATCAACAACTGTAACATTTCTTGTGCTCTTCTTGGGATTTTTCTGAGTTCCTGCGCCAGTGTCAGGTGGGGGGCGACACCAGTTTGTAAACGCTGCCATACTGAGAAATACAGAGGGAGTTTTGCGGACCTGATAGGCTTAATGAACTTTGTGTCAACTTGTTTGTCGATGGGTTGTAACAAAATTAACGCAATAGGGCTTTAAATTAAATAAAATGTAACAGAAAATTATTTCACATCAACCAAACCCTCTGCTTTAGCGTCCCCACAAAAAGTGTGCAGATGTATTTAAATGCAAATCAAAGAAGCAGCAATTCGGATTTTTTATCTTTCATACACAGCAGCGTTTAAACTATTCCTCAAGGTCAAAGAGACTCTTCTATTCAATCAGAAGCCCTCGATGTGCATGTGTTTGTGAGATTCAAAGTGTCTGAAGATGAAGTGAGAGATAAAATGAAAGAGGTTGTGAAAGGTAGAAAATAAAGGAGAGAGAGAGATGGAGAGATAGATGGGGGGCCTGTTTTTAGGAGAGATAATCCTATGTGACTTTCAAATGTTATTTGCCAATAAAAGTAAAGTGGATTACATGTTACAGCTAATTGATTTCTGTACGTCCTTGAGATAGATAGATAGATAGATAGATAGATAGATAGATAGATAGATAGATAGATAGATAGATAGATAGATAGATAGATAGATAGATAGATAGATAGATAGATAGATAGATAGATAGATAGATAGATAGATAGATAGATAGATAGATAGATAGATAGATAAGGAAATTCTGAAAAAAATCATTTAAAGACGACTCACACACAATTATGGTATATTATACAGGCCCATTGGAACACATGCTTTAATAATCATAGTCATAATTCAATTTAAATTTTTTTAAAGCATGATTTACTGGCCTACATTGATGACATTGCACTCTCCTTTACAGAACAGCTGGAGAAATATATAAATAAATCAGCAAATAAATACATCCCACTGGAAATGGACATGTCTCAATAAAATTTGATTTTTAAGAAATGAAAACACATGATTTGAACAGGTAAAAAGAACAACAAATAAAACGTTAGTAAGTGCAGTGTTTTATGTACAAATTTCACATTGATACAAGTGACGGGCCACGCAGGGTGGATTGTGGACGGGACATAGGGGTGAGAGCATGCATTTCTGTGAGTAAAAACGTACCATACATCCCCCCAACCCCTCCCCAAACATTTGATTGCTTTTCCTTATAAAAAACAAGGTAAAGACGTCAACAAAGTATTCACATTTTCACTGGTGACCAAAAGTGTTATGTTGTCCCAAATAAAGAAAATCAATGCACACGTTGGAAGGAGTTGTTTCTCTAAGTACAAGTTGGTATGGCCACTATTCTACCTTTTCCATTCATAGACTCTGAACCCCATTTACACTGGCATCTCAGCCTGGTCTCGTTAATAAAAGGTGCTTTCGAGGACTCACATTTTTTTTAAGGTGCTATGAGGAACTTTCAGTTTGTGTTCATTCTTAGTGGTAATTGTGAGATAAGCATAGCCTGGCTTGCACACTCAGTGGTTGTGTCCCAAGTCATACAAAAACAGGAAGGTCTAATTTGTGTTAGAACTCTCATGACAGTGACAATGACCAGACTGAGTAAAACCCACAGCAGCGGATAATCCTGTAACCTTAGCAAGATGCACAATTCCTTGGGACTGGATTCAACTCAAAGATGTGACCAACAATATCAGCTTGGTACATGGGCAACTGTTGGGTTACAATTTAAATGATATGACAAACTGTTTTTTGACATTGCACCACTTAAATTACAGTACTTGTAATGTCAATCAAAAATTCCAAACCTCCAATGAACACTTGTGTAGGGGACACGGTCACTTTAGAAGTGAAATTTATTCTTTTTGGAGAAAACAATTTAATATAAATACACCGATTTCTTAGTTTATGTAAATAAAATGTTGAGTTCAACTTGGAATGTCATTTTAACTTGAATTCAGCTGACATTGTGCAGGATTGCTTAATGGCACAAAAAAAACCTGTCTCCTCAAAACAGAAGGGATCCTTCGAAATCAAGATTAAAAGTTTTACAATATGGCAAATTATGTAAGGATTGAAATATATCTCTATAGCTATGCATATGGAATAGAAATATTACCACTCTGTTTAGCAGCATAAATAAACTCACAGAGGGAAAACTGTACTGTAATTCATGATGTAAAATAATCAGGGATTTTAAATTTTCAACTTAAAAAAAATAATAATTTTTTTCTCCATATGTCTTGTGTGAAATCCCAGATGAGTTGCCAGTGTAAATATGGCTCCAGATTAATCCTCATATATCCAGGCATCGGTGAAGAAAAGAAGCCAACTCCACTCCAGTATCTCTTACCCTGCTTATTGTAGCACCATGGCTAGTGGCAGAACATCCTTCTTAGATCACAGTTAATGCAAAAACAAGCCATCGATGGGATATCTGCCAGAAACCCCATCCTGTTGCTGAATGGTACAGTCCACGGAGGAGCAAAGGCACCCGTATCAACAGAGTCCCGGGCCGTTGGAGAGCGGTTTGACACGTGAGGAAGTGTTTTATCGAGCACCAAGGATAACAAAGGTTTTCTCCCCCTTTAAAAACAACATTTAAAATGTCTTTTCCCATTTCAAGGATGATCCTCATAGTCCCATATGGCACGGAAAGAAAAAACAAGATCCGGGTTTGCATCAGAGGGCCCTTACCTCCCTTTAGAGAGGATCTATGTTGGACTTTTTTAACACGTCGGAAACTAGAAGTAGTTGCTTCAGTTGAAAAAAATGACGTTGGATAGAAATAGCACGCTGAACAGTTGAATTTTGATTTTTTTTTTTTTCATACAATGCCTGTGTTTGAACCTGAGGCTAGTTGCACTGAAACGGTGATCCCTGATTGGTTGGACTTGACACAGTGCTATACAGGCCGGGCCGAGTGTAGCAGACTGCTATGGGGGTTACCATGGCAGCCCCTATATATTTTAGCTGCGGTTTGTGTTTGTGTTAAGTGCATGCATGCATCGGTGCATTTGGATCTACTGAAAAATACGTGAATAAAGAGGTCAACCAAACCTCGGCACCACAATGATGATTCCAACAGGTAACTTTATAGTCCAATGTTGAAATAGTAAAAGGGTTAAACATATTTTTGCATTTTGGGTAAATCAAGCCATATATATATATATATATATATATATATATATATATATCTATATATCTACATATATCTATATATCTATATATCTATATATATATATATATATATATATATATATATATATATATATATATATATATATATATATATATATATATATATATATATATTCTAAATCCTCTAAGGGATGTGGCTAAACCCAGATGATGTTTAAACCCCAGAATCTTTTGCATTACAACAGATTGGTGGCGTGTCCTAGCACAGGTGATTGTATAGTCATGTATCTCCGTGGTAAAGGGAGGTTGTAAATGGTCAGACCCGTAGTGAAGGCCCTGCTGCTCCAGTGAGGGGCACAGAGGGGCCACAGTCATAGCCCAGATCCACCACCGTACTGCTGCCACCCACCAGACGGCTGGGGAAGGGCTGCACCTGCCGTTCTCTGAAACTCTGGATGTAGCTCTGGACGGGACAGAAAGAGAGATGTAAAGATGAAGGAGAGGAATATATAGAAAAACTAACAAATGAAAAGAAAAGTTGTCTAAATCACTTTTTTTTTTTTTTTATCAAAATCAGTTTGCGTACATACCAGTTTGAAGCCTAAGTTAATTGGACTATCATCACCAAAATCTACTTATTTGTCGCACAAAAGCTGATAAAAAAAATGGAAAACAAAGCAGAATTTGCATATCCCGCCCCATACTACGGTGGCCCCTCAAAACACACTCTCATCTGGTAATTTGCTATTCTGTTTTGTACTCCAGAGCAACCATACAATACGGATGAAAATGTCCAAACAAACTGAAGGATGCACGAAAAAAAGACAATTACAGAACAAAAACGAAAACACAACAATCAGGACCACAAAACTACCACAAACCCCCAAATTAAACTACAAACAACATGAGAATGAGATGGCGTTTCCCACCGGTGAGAGCACGTCGGTGTCATAGCGGCGGATGGGGTTGGGTTTGCGGCGGTAGGCGGGCTCAGGCAGCTGCTTGGCCGGGTGAGCGGACGGCTGCTGCTTCTTCTTCTTCTTACTGCGACCTCGATCGTCCCTCTGACGGATCCTCATCACCTGCATCCGCCGCTGCTGCCTGCTGATGATCACTGGGGAGGACAGAGGTAGAAGCAATCTATACCAGCACTTTACTAACTTGTGCAATAGGGCGATAGTAGTACGAGCACAATACTTCAGCACTGAAGAAATGTTATATAAAATACGTATGGTCCCCCCGATTTCTGGTTTGTCGTAAGCAACATTGTTTGATTTACTCTTTCACTGTTATTTTTTTTCACAAGACTCTCTGTATTTCTTAGTATAAAATCCATGCGTGATCACAAAATTTGACCTCATGTAAATGCATCCACGGTGTTATTGTAATGACTCAGAATTCCTCATGGGGGGGTCAACAAAACGTACGCACTATAGCTTTAAAGCAATAACAACCCCACCACCAGTGTCCCTTACCTTTGGTGTGGGAGTATCCCTCAGCGGTGACCTTCCACTGGACCATGACCCCCAGCAGAGTGAGGGCCGGCCAGACCCCGAGCACCACCCAGGTCAGCCAGCACACAGGCTTCCCCGGCGCCGCCTTCAGCCGCTCAAACATGTACAACACCAGCGCAAACAGCTGCACGAAGTAGTCCAACGCTACAGTGATGACCGCCGCACCAAACATGGCTGTTGACAGAGTGGTGAAGAGACGCTGCCACTGTAGGGTGAGCACGGCGAACAACATGCCCAGGCCAAGCAGCACGCCCAGGGGCACCCACACGGAGCGAGGGGGGCTGTCAGAGAGCTCCTCCATGCCCACTAATGTAGCCACAGCTACTAGTAAACCTAACAGCAGACCGACCATAAAGAGGCCCACGCTACGGACTAGCATAGTGACCAGCCCGCACAGCGTCCCTATGCCCAGGCCGATGCCCACAGACGCCTCCACACTCAGCTGCGTGTCGAGGACTCGCTCCTTGTAGCAAAGCATGAAGATCACCACGGAGCCAAACATCAGCCCCGTCAGGAACATCACCGCCTTGAAGCAGCGGTAGCCTGAAGATAGACGAAGAGGTGTGGTACGTTAACAAGGGAATTAATCATGAAGAACACAATTTGCACCGCAAATTATGCAAAAATGTTAAAAGTTTGTGAGCAAGTCTTGTAAATGTTCATGTATATACTGCAGATATATAAATGCTTTTTTTTTTTTTATTAGCTTGTTTTCAGTTTATTTTTTTCTATATACACTGTATGTATATTTCTGTTTGCCAACACATATTTTTAGAGGTTTTTTTTCTTAATTTTTTTTTAAAAAAAAAGAACAGTAAGTATAACTGCTGCTTCGCGCTCCGGTCAAACTTTCAAACCCTTTGCCCTTCCAACTATATATTCCTTCTCCTCACCAAAGAAGCAGTAGATGATGCCAAACAGGCAGCACATGGAGCAGACCACGGAGGGAACCACTTTGTATCGGCCCAGCGAGTATTCACAGCCGTCCCGTAGCTCTGGGAACTGGACGCCTAGCAACAGCGTCTCCATGGTGGTCGTCATGGTTATCAAGAAGAGAGAACAGGACGGAGGAGAGGAGAGAAGGAGGAGGAGGAGGAGGAGAGGAAAGAGGGAGGGAGGCTAGGGAGCAACACCTGGCCGCATGGTTTTACCTGTGGAGAGACACACAAGAAAAAATTGTTAGAAATTGGAAAAACTGTGTATCATTCATCATTATCTATAGACTATAACATGCACAACTGTCGTTTTCCTTGTGCAACAAGTGGCTTAAAGGTAATAACCATGAGCATATGTGTTAAACAAGTTATCGTGCGTAACTTATGTTGCCCCCATGAGGAATTCTAAGTATTTACAACAACACTGTCGGCACATCTACATGAGGTAAGCCTTAGGTACGCTACGCACTATAGCTTAAATATACAGATATACAGAAACGTAAAATATCTACTTGATCTTTTTGAATTAATTTTACCATGACTGTGCCATAGTGTAGCTCGTAAATGCTTCAAGGCAAACCTCTCTTATCCTGGATGATGGAGAGTCTTTGAATGCACCACCATGAAAAGAGTTCACTGCCTGCACCTGTGTCAATAGCTTTTAAGCTCAGTTATTGTTGCCTATGACTATCTCAGCAAGTTTGAAAAAGTTTAAAATGATGAATTGGCCAACCCATAAAAAACACTGCCGGCAAGTTACCAAAACCAATGTTACTCTGTTAAAGAAAGTGGATTTAAACCTGTAACAGGTTTTGTTTTTTCTCCCCACACTATACAAAAAATGCACACACGCACACACACACACACACACACACACACACACACACACACACTTTGGCCTCCCCCGATGGCGGAAACAGTGTATATTAATAGCTCAGATAACAGCGGGTGTTCGAGTTGGACGGGCGAGGGCAATCAAAGCCTCTCACTCTCTCTGTGTTTGATTAGGAAGCATTTAACAGGAACAAGAACTAATGTCCTACAGGAAAGTCAAGCACGGCAAGGCAAACACATCTATATAATGGCTTTTTTCCATAATGGCTTCCATCAATCATTCTGCCTGCATCTACATTGCAGTGCCTATTCGCCTATTCATTACAAGGTCTCAAAATAGAGTCAAATACAGTCCCCTCCATAAGTATCGGAACGGTGAGGCCAATTTCTTTATTTTTGCTGTAGACTGGAAACATTTGGGTTTGACACCAAAAGATGAATATGAGACAATAGATCAACATTTCAGCTTTCATTTCCAGGTATTTACATCTGGATCTGATACACAACTGAGAAGATAGCACTTTCTGAAAAGGAACACCACATTTTTAGGCAAGCAAAAGTATTGGAACAGATAGACTTTAAATAAATTAAAGTGAATAAACCGTAATATTTTGTCGCAAATACTTTGCTTGCAATAACTGCATCAAGCCTGTGACCCATTGACATCACAAAACGTTTGCATTCTTCTTTTGTGATGCTTTTCCAGGCTTTCACCGCAGCCTCATTCAGTTGCTGTTTGTGTTAGGGGGTTACTCTCTTAAGTCTCCTCTTTGACAGGTAAAATGCATGCTCTATAGCGTTTAAGTCTGGGGATTGACTTGGCCAGTCTAAAACCTTCCATTTCTTGCCCCTGATTAATTCCTTTGTTGTTTTTGCAGTTTTTTTTGGGTCATTACCTTGCTGCATGATGGAGCATCTTCCAATCAGTTTGGTTGCATCTTTCTTTAAATTGGCAGACCGAATGTTTCTGTAGACTTCTAAGTTCATTTTGCTGTTGCCATCATGTGTTACTGTGTTGTTGTCAAGATGAACCTTTACCAAAGTGATGGAAAGGCTAAAGTTTGGAGAAAGAAAGGATCTACTCATGATCCCAAACATACAGGCTCATCTGTGAGACACGGTGGAGGCAATGTCATGGCTTGGGCTTGCATGGCTTCTTCTGGGACAGGCTCATTAATCAGCATTGATGATGTAACACATGATGGCAACAGCAAAGTGAACTCAGAAGTTTACAGAAACATTTTGTCTGACAATTTAAGGAAAAATGCAACCAAACTGATTTGAAGATCCTCCATCATGCAGCAAGATATTGACCCAAAACGACTTAAAACAACTTAGACTGGCTAAGTCAATCTCCAGACTTAAACGCTATAGAGCATGTATTTTACCTGCTAAAGAGGAGACTTAAGAGAGTAACCCCCTAACACAAACAGCAACTGAATGAGGCTGCGGTGAAAGCCTGGAAAAGCATCACAAAAGAAGAATGGAAACGTTTTGTGATGTCAATGGGTCACAGGCTTTGATGCGGTTATTGCAAGCAAAGGATTTGCGACAAAATATTACGGTTTATTCACTTTAATTTATTTAAAGTCCATCTGTTCCAATACTTCTGCTCGCCTAAAAATGTGGTGTTCCTTTACAAATAATGATATCTTCTCAGTTGTGTATCAGATCCAGATGTAAATATCTGGACATGAAAGCTGAAATGTTGAGCTATTGTCTCATATTCATCTTTTGGTGTCAAACCCAAATGTTTCTAGTATACAGCAAAAATAAAGGAATTGGCCTCACTGTTCCGATACTTATGGAGGGGACTGTATGTCCACTCAGTCCCAGTCTGTATTTCATCGTAATCATCTAACCTTTATTTATACTTGAGAGATCAATTGAGGAGGTGAACCTGATTTGCAATGACGTTGAGTCAAACAAAGGCAAAGCCAAAACAACAATACATACACCATATACAATCGTAAACATCAAATACACAACAACTGAGAAAAACAAAACAATGAAAACATTTAGACAATGATGTAGAATGGCTGCAATTACTGATGCCAAACGTGATGCTAATTAAATATACAGGGGTTTTAGTCTGTGTATTAACACTGGATTCGTTCTCAGCACACACATAGTACGGACAGGTAGCGGACCATGAGGAGATATTCACTGATTTTGACAACAAGCGTTCTCCAGAATCACTGACTCCATCTTTAATAGTAGGATGACCCTAACTCTCCCCTCCTTCCTTTCACTGGCTGTTTGGTTCTCTCCATCTCAGGGTGAGTTCAGTCCAACTCGAAGGTTTCTGGGTCAGAGCAGAGGGGCTTATGTAACTCCTGTCTGGGGAACTTTGCTTTGATATTCATGAGCTTCCCCATCCCTCATTCCCTCTCTCTCTCTCGCTCGCTCTCCCTCTCTTTCCCTACTCTCATTTCCTCTTTTGTTTCCTTCTTTCACATCCTACTTCCATGCACTTCTCCTTTTGCTTATACCGTCTCCTAACTCTCCTAATCACTAAAAGGAATAATTTTTTTTTTTCATTTTAAGCTTGTAGCCTCACTCCCGGGTTTAAGACAAGGCCACAGAAATCATTATTTTAACTGTGTGTGCATTATTGAAGGAGAAATGGTCAAAGGTCGCTCATCACTAGTTAGCTTAGCTCAAATACTGGTAGTCAATAGGTAGCGTTAGCCTGCCTTTTGAATAAAGCCATAGAAACAGTAGGAAGAGGCTGATGTAGAACGCAATAAAGCCCTCATGCACAAATACTAATACTCAAATGCACACACACACACACACACACACACACACACACACTTGGTCTATCCACAAATTCATCCTCATTTTCATCCAAATATGTCATTGATAATCATCTTTTGGTGGAGGATTAGCACTGCAGATTGATTGTGTGTGTGTGTGTGTGTGTGTGTGTGTGTGTGCGTGCGTGTGTGTGTGTCCGTGCGTGCGTGCGTGTGTGTGTGTGTGTATAGGGCTAAGCTCTAAGCTGATTTGTGCTGCAGATCAAAGTGTTCAGTTTATTTTACTAACAGACAGATCATCCGATGTGGAAAAAAAATGGACAGGAGTTTCTTCTTCTGCTGTCTGAATCAGCTGCAGTCACAACAACAATAAGGCGGTTATCCTCCTCCCGCCCCACTTCCTGTCTGTTGCCATGACGAGGAAGGGATGCTGACAGTTGGCCCGTGTGCTCAGCCTGACCAATGGATGAGCAGCTTCAACTCCCATAGCAACAGCATGAAAGCCAATCAGTGGCCCCATCAATTCCCTTTGAATACGTTCCTATATGTCAGTGTGTGTGTGTGTGTGTGTGTGTGTGTGTGTGTGTGTGTGTGTGTGTGTGTGTGTGTGTGTGTGTGTGTGTGTGTGTGTGTGTGTGTGTGTGTGTGTGTGTGTGTGTGTGTGTGTGTGTGTGTGTGTGTGTGTGTGTGTGTGTGTGTGTGTGTGTGTGTGTGTGTGTGTCAATGTTACAAAAGCCGGTTCGACTGCCTTAGGAACCCTACACACACACAATCAATACATTTCATAATGATTATTTACTCAAATCGATGTAAATAATTCTGATATATGACTATAAGGTGAAGAAAACTGTCTATTGCTATTGCTGTCCAATCAAAACTGTTTAGTAACAAAAATGGCTTTAAGCATGAATGGGATGGAGCTCTCCTCCACCACAGTGTCTGTCAACCTCAAATAAATGCCAAAGTTAGTTTGTATGCAGCCGATTATCTCAATTTGTTGTGTGTGTGTGTGTGTGTGTGTGTGTGTGTGTGTGTGTGTGTGTGTGTGTGTGTGTGTGTGTGTGTGTGTGTGTGTGTGTGTGTGTGTGTGGGGGGGGGGGGGGGGGTGTTTTTGTCTTTCTGTCGCAGAGTGAGCAATGGCATATTGATCAGCTATGTTCAGGTCCACTTCATTGTCCCTAAACATCATGCCTTGATGGTCCCAATAATGACAAAAAACAACAAATCAATCTCATGTTTAAATCACAACAAAAATCAATGTTTCCAAGTGTTCAGTAGATCAGCTAAGAACTCCCAGACACACTGACACAGATGTTCAGCCATTTCCAATGCTTACATCACCAGTCTGAACTCAGTGGCAGCAGCTGAAAGAGATTTGAAGCCTTTTCATGAATAAAGTAAAAAGCTTGTCTATAAATACACACACACAGTTCACAGAGTACAGAGACTGGCTGGAAACCACACGCTGCATCAGGTCTCACTGTGATCATATCTAGTGTAGCGAGATTAAAAAAAAACATTTTGTTTTTGTTTTGCCGCATAACATAAGCAGAGAATAGAAATAAGATAATGCACTCCCCGTCCCAAACAGAGAAATGTCTCCAGAGGTGAAACTAGGATGAAAGAGGAATTTTACTGACACAAACATAACTTCATCTGGCCCCGCTAAAGCCCCTGTTAATCCAAATACACAAAATCCTCCTAACTATGTAATTTGCGGAGTTATTTGTTGCATGATAGTAAGCAAAGAGTAAGGCGTATTTATCAATCCAAATTAAAGATATTGCAACACGCTCACACACAAGTAAATACTAATTTTTTGTTTGTGCTCTGAGGGCTGTAATTTGTGATGGAAGTTCTGTTTAAGGTTGGAGGTGTACTCAGGTGGAAGAATATTTCAGGAGACTTGGATGATTTATGAAGCAATATTTATTACAGACTTGGCCAAGGAGAACCGGACTGCAACTCTCGTGACTTGCACTTCAATTCTGACAAACTCATGCTTAGAGCTGTGTTTTAACCTCGCGCTATCTCTGTGTGTGTTTCATAACCCTGTGACTCATTATTCTAATCCTGATGAGGCATTTATTTATTTAAAAATATTTTTGATTCCAAATCCTCCTCCTCCTCTCTTCTGTTTAGTGATAGAGGCTAGGGTGCCTGAGAAAGACTACATATTGAGAAAGATAATGAGACAACATTTATAAAGATGTTGTTTGAGCACTTCCTTGAGTCTACAGGGTCGTGGTGAGGTTTAAAAGGAAAGTGTGTGTTTAAGCAAAATGACCAAGAACCCACAGAAGTTTTTTAACATGTAGTTTAACTCAGTTCAAGTGCAGTTTAATATACTAAACCAAACTAGTGTGCAAAGACACCGTACACTGTTAATTCTGGGCAAGGTGTTGCTGAAAACAACAAATGTTCAGAATTTAAACATTTCCGAAGACCATCTCCTAATAATGCCAGTGCTTCTGATGCGTCACACTCACACAACAGATTTCACCAACATAAAAACGACAACAACTACCAACGTGACTGAGTGTGTCACAGTAGTAATCAATGCCAAAGCTTTGATCACTGCAACACACACACACACACACACACACACACACACACACACACACACACACACACACACACACACCGACCTGCTGCTGTTTGAGGATCTAACTGTGGCGAATATATGTTCCCGTATGAAACAGAAAACTGGAAGTGAGTCCATGTAGTGTTTACTCACTCACCACTTTGCTTATTCAAAGTGTCTGCACAGCATCGGACTACATGTGAAAGTCCAGACTGAGTGGGAGAGAAACCTATGTGAAGGATATTCTCACCAGGCTAACAATCCCTCACACCCTCAGATATACAGCTTCAGAAAAAATTAAGAGACTCCAAATGTTCAGTGTCACTTGTTTTACTCTTTAGATGCATATGTTTGAGTAAAATCAACATTTCTATTTTATGATATAAACTACTGACAACATTTCTACCAAATACACAATAAAAATATTTCATTTATTTCATATGTCATTTAGAGCATTTTCAATAAGTAATGTAGAGATAAAGATTTAAGAAAAATCCAGACTGGTCTCTTCATTTTTTCCGGGGCTGGTGGTATGTTTATAATACCTTGTGACTGCAGAGACATTCAAAGACAATCTGAAACGCTATTCTCTCACCCCTATAACCGCACAAACAAACACTGATATTGTATCTATGTAAGACCACAGCTGAGCTTGGCAGAGTATCACATGTCCTCTGTATTATCTGATGGGGGTTTGAAGCTCTCGGGCAAAGAACTGAGCAGCAAAAAAAAAACATTAAAAAGAAGGAAAGACACAACGCCAGTGGCCTTCCCACCATGCTGTTACCTAACTGCCTCATAATGCATTACTCACGCCACGCCAGATCCTTTCAAAATCCTTTTCTTTGGCAACGATTCCTGTGATTCTAAACAAGTTAAAACACAAACCTTCCCGTGTTCTGAACAGGTGCAAAGAAAAAAAAATGCAAGTGTAATCTCAACATGTGCATTATAAAATGAAAAAAGGTTGTATCCAAAATCTGCTCTGTAAAAACTTTGGACTGTAATATTTTGTGAAAATGAAATGAAGATTTCAACTCTGGCTTTATCCAACACCAACATCTACATTTTTTTTCTTTTAAAGACATGCAAATAGTAGATATTCCCTCATTCGCATATGTATTAAAACATTTCTAAAATATTGCAACACAAAAAGTAATTGTTTTGATGTAAGTAATCAACTGGCAAAGGTTTCAGGGTGGTATCTATAAGTTAAAAACTTTAATATTACCCTATTCACCTGCAGTGTCTCCCCTTAAGTCATCAAAGAGTTAAATCTGCTCCTCTCTCCATCACTGACCTGAGAAATCTGCCTGTCTGACGGCGGCTGCAACATGTCTTCATCCAAACCCGAAACCTCTCTTCCCTCATAATGTCTGAACACTTCCACTTCAATAAGAAACTGATCCACAGCCCATTGATACAGACAGTACAGTAGCCTCTCTCTGCTGCTGTTCCCTGTCTAGAGCTACTAGGTATAACAGGCGGCCGGGTGAGCTGCCAAACCCAGCCAGGCCTGTGTATGACGGGCTCAGAGCAAGCTGCCAGGTTCCTGTTGCTCGCAGCGGAACACCGAGTGTGTCACCGGTTTACATGATGTCAGCTTCCGGGAGAGGAGACACAGATCGTGAATGGAGTCCACTTATTTATAGCACATTTTTCCCCTGATTTTTCAGGCCCTGCCGATAACCTGGCACGACAAACAGCCATGTTTATATGGACATGTCAATCAATACTGGACAAGGGGGTCGACATGGAAACGTGACAGAGTGCAGGGGAGGACGTGGCTTGTTGTAGCAGGATCATTAAATATACATGTGTGAATGTGAGTGTGTTTTTATGTGTTTGAGGGTGTGTATGTGTGTGTGTGAGTGTGTGAGTGTGTGTGCGTGTGTGCGTGTGTGCGTATGTGAGTGTGTTTTTATGTGTTTGAGGGTGTGTGTGTGTGTATGTCTCAGTCACTCAGAGGCAGGTCAGACAGGTTTCAACATGACATGACAGCACCACGAACAGCGTCATGACAACAGTGAATACATGACAGAGGAATTCTGCTTTCCAAGAAGAAGATTGGAACAAAAGGTGAAGTCAGTGATTCTGGAGAACTCTTGTTATCAAAATCACTTTGACAAAATCAGCGAATATCTCCTCCGTGATCCACTACCTGTCTGTACTGTGTGTGCGATGAAAAAAAAGCTGGTGTTGATACACAGCCTGGGCTCTGTAAACAGGTATGTTCTTAGCTATTGGGCCACTTACATACATTAATACACAGCTTAACCTGGAAACAGGAAGACAGTTTGGCTTTTGTGGTTAAAAACAACAGCCAGGCTAGCTGTTCCTTAATTGCAGGTTTTGAATAAATGATGTGAATTGCAAAGACAATACATCACCCGCTCATGACAGTTTGCTTATTATGAAACCAAAACCAACTGAAAAAGGGGAAATTATGAGTAAATCTCAAAAGGTCTTGACTAACAGGTGACTCTTAAAAATGACTTTTGAAAAATAACATCACTATGTGACTTGTGCTGATTAATATTTTTTGCAGCGATCACACAGATACAAACCACCGCACGACTCAGGGGGCTAAGGCACGACCGTCAGCGCCAAGAGGCCGAGGCGTTCTCACACCTCCTCAGACACTCACTGAGCCGCTTACATAAGGATGAAACAGAGAATGGGCCGATACCGTTATATATGTAGCGGATGTCATTTAATATGGTTCAGAATGAGGGAGAATTCTCCTTTTTTTTGTTTACTTTATTGTAAGAGCAAAAATAGGTTGTCATCTTAATGTTATTGTGTGTGTGTGTGTGTGTGTGTGTGTGTGTGTGTGTGTGTGTGTGTGTGTGTGTGTGTGTGTGTGTGTGTGTGTGTGTGTGTGTGTGTGTGTGTGTGTGCACAAGAAGATAAAGGGGAAAGAAAATATTAATTAAATAAAGAGAAAATCTTCTGATTGGGAATCGGTAGGAAAAGCAGGAAGAGGAGGAAGTGGTCTTTGTCCATGTCATCCTGGCAGCATCAATACAACTATTTTAGTCTATAACATAAAAAGCTCAAGATACAACCAAGAATCCACAACCTAAATATATTCAGTTCACGATGATATCAAACAGAGAAAAATCCTGACATTAGATAATCTGGAACCAGAGTATGTTAAGAAATTATGTTTGTCAACTACAACATCAGCACAGGGCCGCCCAGCAAAAAAAAAACGAGTGCAAAATAGTTGAACCCGGCTCAACTTTTGACACAAATAAAGCAGTGTCATGCAATGTCAATGTGCACGTACAGTACATAGCCCCGTCCGAGCAGCGATATAGTCCTAGTGTCTGTGAGGTCTGTTCACCGCAGAAACAAAGTAATGAGATTCGACTGAATGTTGTTTAGGCCGAAGGCAACGTTATTACAGGAACTGGATCAACAGACCTGTTTCCATTCACTCAGGACAGTCACACTTTCTGTCTGAATTGATTTTGGGGGCGAAAAAACAAATCTAAGGTGGAGTCTGTGATTCTGGAGAATGCTTGTTGTCAAAAATTACTTATTGTCGAAAATCAGTGAATATCTCCACACGATCTGCTACCTGTCCATGCAACTGTGTGTGCGCTGAAAAAATCCAGTGTTAGTACACAGCCTAGGCTCTGGAAACTGATATGCACTACACCAACTGTAGCTAGCGAACATACCAATTACAGAGCCTAGGCTGTGTATTAAAACTGGATTTTTTTTTTCGCTGTCCAAAAGTGATATAGACAAGAATCATTCTTGTCGAATCCACCTTTAATTTGTTTAAGGGCGAAAGGTTTGAAGTCTTTGGTAATTTTTTTGACCATCATTTTTCACCTGCACTTCCTATACAGGTGCCTAACTAACTAACTAACTAGCCTTGTTTGAGTTCTTTCAGGTCTTTCTTACATAACTGCCTCTGCCACCCTCCTACAATATAAAGGCTTCTCTTATTCACTGAGTCTTAATCCTGAGTGAACAGCCCCCGACCGGCTCACTGCTCCATCCACCAGCCCAGAGGGAGCGGCTTAGGAATATCAATGATGTTTGTTCCCATAGAGGACAAGCTAACACACAGCTAAGGCCTGTGATGTGGGCAGAACCACACAGTGTAAAGAAACTGCTAATAAGTAAACATGGCCGCAGCATTGTTTACTTTAAATTGTGATGTTAGAGAGAGAGAGAGACATTTTGGTGTCAGGTGCAGTAATTCAGAGTGCCCTCCTTCGATTTTTATTAAGAAGCACTGACTACGTTTACATGCACAGCAGCAATACTAAGATATTAACCCGATAAGTAAAGATCATATTCATAAGACCGTCACCATAGTCGGAGTGAAACATGTGGGCTATTCAGTTCCACTCAAAGTTATCTCTAAAGCAGCAAGTCTTCTTAAATCTTTATCTCTACATTACTTAATGGAAATGCTCTTAATGAGAATAGTTGTTGGGGGGAATTTGGTAGAAATGTTGCCAGTAGTTTGTAGTATAAAGCCAAAATGTTCATTCTAATCAAACCTATAAATAGTAAAATGAGAGACACTGAATATTTGAAATGGTCTCTTAATTTTTTCCGAGCTGTATGTATGGCCCAACCAAGGAGTCTGAGAAACAGTAAAAAATGCAATCTGTCTTAGTTTGAGTTCAATAGCCCGTGATAGGAAGTGTAAATGCTGAGGAGAGTGTCTGGGAAGAAGCCAAAAATACCAAAGAACAATCAGGGAAATGCACGAAAACACACAAACACAGTGAAGATAGGAAACCCATATGTCATCATACTAGCAACTTCACAAACATCAATTATCACACCATTTCTATGAAGACTGATGTTATAATCACTTTGAATATGGATGAATTATTATTCACATATTATTTCCGATGTCTGAAATAATTCTTGACTATATTCAGAAACGTGCAGGAGTACCCCATGATGCTCTCTGCTCCAGTTCACATGCCAGCTCAACACACACACACACACACACACACACACACACACACACACACACACACACACACACACACACACACACACACACACACACACACACACACACACACACACACACACACACACACACACACACACACACACACACACACACACACACACACACACACACACACACACACACACACAGTTTCCAAAGTGTGGAGCTATAATCATCAGCTACAATCAACCCAATTATCTAGCTTCATTGCTTCGAGCACAGAAGTGAACTATCGAGGACACTATAATCTATGAGGTCACACAGGGGACTTTCAATACTGAAGTGAAAGACAAGTGATGCACATCATTCAAAGGTATTGAAGAATGAGACAGGTGGAATTGACAGTGCCGACATGAGTGTGTATAGTCAAGTACTTTAAGGCAACGAAGAAAATCGGGGAAGTCAAAATGTTCAGGTTATATTGCCCATTCAACCATATGCAATATATCATGTAAACTGTTACGTAAATGTTGGCCCATTAAATCAAATCAAATCAGTTTTATTTCTGTAGCCCAATATCACAAATATACATTTGCCTCAGTGGGCTTTACATTCCATACAGTATGAAACCCTCTGCCCTTAGATCCTTAGCTCAAATGAGGAAAAAAATCCCAGTAAAATAAACCTTTAAAAGGATTAAAGAGTTCTAACTACAATGTCAACAGTTTTCAGTAGACTGCAGACTCTGCCCTGTCTGACTGTCTGTCTGCACCTGTCACCTTCAACAACCAGCTGTGATCTCTGGAGAAACATCTGGCCGCAAGTCGCCCGCAGCTCTCTGCTCACTGTCTCACACTGAACACTAATTATCTCTACGTCTGTGAACCTATCATCTCAGCTGGACCTTGAACGCCTCATAGGAAACTCTGACCTGACCTCCACGCCGACACACACACACACACCGCCAAACACATGATTAATGTCAAGCTCTATCCCATCTGGCCCCATTGGCAATTAAAGGTGGTGTCAGTGATTCTGGAGAACGCTTGTTGTCAAAATCAGTGAATATCTCCTCACGATACACACTACTGTCTGTACTGTGTGTGCACTGAAAAATGTCTGGTGTTCATACACAGCCAAGGCCCTGTAAACTGGTATGTAAACAAAGGGTATGTCAACAAAGGGGGCCCACCCTAGCTAGTAACATGCCCATTACAGAGCCTAGGCGGTGTATTACACTGGATTTTTTTCAGCAAAAGAAGTGATTTTGTCAAGAAGCATTTTCCAGAATCACTGACGCCACCTTTAAATCAATATCAAAGATGTTACAATGGATTCAGTAAGAGGCTCAACCTTTAAGTGGACGTTCATGAGATCATAGTGAAGCTACCGCATCCGGAGAACAAACTCTGTCTTCCCTACATCCGACCCAGACAGACAGTGTGTGTGTGTGTCTGGAGTGTGTGTGTCTGTGTGTGTGTGTGTGTGTGTGTGTGTGTGTGTGTGAGAAGCACATGCAGGAGATGTTGACCCACTAGTGGATCCGAGGAAACGTGTTGTGGCATTTTCATTCCCCCGGCGCGGAGGCTCCTGCTGCCTGACTGCGCTGATAAGACTTGGGCCGTATACACACTGAATACACAAAGAGGGCGCGCACACACACACACACACACACACACACACACACACACACACACACACACACACACACACACACACACACACACACACACACACACACACACACACAAACACACAAACACACAAACACACACACACACACACACACACAGCCACTGTTTCATAACTTCACAATGTAAAGCTCAAAACACGGCAGTAGTTATTTTTGAGATGAAATGCCCCTTTTTCACTTTTCACTTCAAACTACCAAACTCCATCAGTTGGCAATGTAGGCCTACTACATTTCCCACAATGCATTTCACTCCAGGGAAAATGAATCCAGAACCAACTGCTAATTAAAGCAACTAATGCATCTCCATGAGGCAAAAATAGAAACACATTAAAAGCCTCAAAGTTCATGAAGTTATCCCAGAACAGATCTAATTTATGTCAGTCTAGAGCTGCAATTAATATATGTTCACAAGTCCACAGGATGTAAATATTCACATCAAGCAATAAAAGGCCCAAAGTGAACAAGGTAAATCTTAACATTTGAGATGCTGTTGTCAGTGAACTTCCTGTCAGGTGACTAATCGATTCCTCACTTTCTAAATCAGACAGATTAGCCAGATAAATCCACATTAATCCCACACTGATCAAACCAGCCATTGGAGAAGACCCTTAAGGTTAAAGATGGAGTCAGCCATTCTGGAGAAAGCTTGTTCAATCATCAGAAGCGAATTGGACAACAAGCATTCTCCATCGCTGACTACCTTTAGGTGACGAGAAACTGAAGAAAACCTGTCTTTAAACCGCAATCAGTGCACAAGAAATAAAAAATTTCTGGCAATTTGTCTGCCTGTACTTGTTCTTTGTTTTGACTATCTCTTAAATGCCATTTCTAATGTCTAATCTTGATATTTTATTTTACATCAAGATTTAGTAAAGCACTTTGAATGGCCTTGTTTCTGAATTGTGCTACATAAATAAACTTCCCTTGCCTTTAGTTATTCCTCCTACATTGTATCACGAGGGGATGAAACCTAAATTGGCTATAAACTGGACCTCATGTAGTTTTGTGTGACCCCTTCAGGGACCTTTGGGAGACACATCGACATCATGTTTTCATCCGTCCATCTGTTTTAACGAGCAGCAATTGACTGAATGATCGACCCTGATGCGGCCGCGCGGGTCAGACATCAACGACCTCAGCCTCCATCACACGATGCAGCTGACCTCATTTAAAGCCACAATATTCTGCATTCAACTTTGACCAAGACTAGTGGCCGCATGTCCCAGTACATTTACATCAAAGTCCCCCCTTTCATCATGTCTGACAGCAGGTGTGTGTGTGTGTGTGTGTGTGTGTGTGTGTGTGTGTGTGTGTGTGTGTGTGTGTGTGTGTGTGTTACTTGTACAACTATTTTTGTGTGAGAACCAATTTGAGTTTTAGACCTTAACAGTGAGGACCTTTTTGGAAAGTAAGGACATTTTGCCCAGTTCTTACTTTGTGACAGGCCTTTAACGTTCAGGTATGAATTAGGTTTATGTTAGTCTAAGGGTTGGGGTTAGGCAATTCGGTTCGATGGTCAGGGTAAGGGTAAGGGGATAGGGAATGCATTATGTCAATGAATGTCCTCACAAATATAGCCGTACAAACATGTGTGCGTGTTCGTGCGTGTGCGCGTGTGAGACAAGAGACGCACCATGCGCGTAAATCGGCCTCTCACCATCATCCCGAACAGGTTGACGCGTCTCGTCCAGGTTCATATCCAGGAAAAAGCAGCTTCCAGGCCCGGAAACACCGACCATATTCAACGTTTTCTCCCCCGACCTGCGTGCCTCTCCGTCGGTGGGGAGCTCCGGCTCTCCCCGGCAGCCTGCAGGGCGGTGGAGCGCCGACCTGACTAGACCTCCATGGCGAGAAAAAAGCAAAAACACACACGCATAGACCGCGCTGAATGAACAGTATTCTGGCTTACATATCGGATTAACAGCTGGGCTATGTGCGCCGGTTGGCAATGGGCTGTGTGGCTGTCCTGCCCCCGGTCCGGATGGATGGATCAGAGGGATGGAGGATATCGAGCCTCGCGGTGCGTCGGGTGAGGAAGGTGGCCTCCGCTGTAAGAAATGACGCGCCCACACTTGTCAAATCCTGCATCACGGTCACTGACTATGTTGGAATGGGAGGGAAGTAAAAGACAGGAAAATCAGCAGCACCCCCTAGAGGCTGGTCATTGCAATACATCGCAGAATATGATTTAAAAAAACAACAATGATAGTTCATTCCTTAATAAATCTGGAAATATATTCAAATTATTCCAATATCAACAGTAAAATACTTTCCCATAAATCTATTATTCAGAATGTAACAATAGAACAGCCTATATAACAATATATCACACACATAGGGATCATTTTCTGCAGAAGTACTTTCACTTGTAATACTTTAACAATATTTAGCAGTTATATTTAACAGTAGCCTACTTGGGTACTAATCAAGTATTTTACACTGTGCTAATGCCACTTTCACCTCCAACTCTAATTTAAACTACAGGCGTCGCGTCACCAGGGTTTTAATCACCTGCTGTATTATAGGAACATAAGAAGCTTTTTGGAAGTCAATCTATATAACTGTGGCCAGCAGGGGGCGACCGAGAAACGGTTTAAATCTGTCAATTTATTTTAGTCTCCATAAAAAAAATCTGTCCTTTATTGTGGACTTCTATTCTCACATCTGTTTTGTATAAATCATACAAGTCATTGAACATCTTGCACTTCTTTAAAAAAATAGTATTATTAACAGTATTGGCCAAGAGCACCATTACAATATTATTTATATTCATAGCTATACAAAAGTTTTACAACACAAGCATAATAAATTCATTTTAGAAAAATTGTATTTTGTTGTAAACAACACTACACACGTAGGAACTGCTAGAGGAAACTGAATGCACCTGTTTAATTTCAGAACATATTAGTCACTTCAGATGTGATGTAACTCACGCCTGACTCACTGACTTCTTTACTAATGTCAATATACATGTCTCTGCAAAGTACAATGAGTCAGTTAACTTTGCTGCACACACACACATGCACACACATGCGCACACACACACACGCGCAATTAGGCTTGTGCAAACAAATGCACAGATTAATATTTTATATTGTGTAGAAAGCGAAGTCTGAGCGTTGAGATCAAAGTTAAACACTTTAATAAAAAATAAGTGTGTGTGAGAGTGAGCGCCGTGGATTGGCGTGTGTGTGTGTGTGTGTATGTGTGTGTCTGCGTGTGTGTGTGTGTGTGTGTGTGTGAGTGCGTATGTGTGTGTGTGTGTGTGTGTGTAAGCGGGTGTGTCCTAATGTAAAAAGGAGAACTTTATATACAAAGCACATTTCATAAGCAGCACACCACAATGTGCTTTTCATAAAGTTACAATTTAACAATAAAACACAAATACTCAATAATAAATAAATAAAACTCAGTACTTTTTTCTAACCTGCACAGCTGATTATTGGAGGCCGGTGAATAAACCATTAAAATTACTCTCATCAATACATGGATTAATTTTTCAGTTTTTGACAGAAAGCCTCTTAGTTTTATAAAAATACTCTCGTGAAATGATTGACATGGCTGTTTAAATTCACCTCGCCCTTATGAGCACAGCCAGGTTTATTTTGCTCTAGTATCAACAACAGAAACATTTCTTGAGCTCTTGTTGGGATTTTTCTGAGCTCCTGCACCAGTGTCAGGGGGCCACACCAGTTTGTAAATGCTGCCATACTGAGAAATACAGAGATAGTTTTGTGGAGCTGATAGGCTTAATCAAAATTGTGTCAACTCATTTGGCGATGGCTAGAATGTAACCGATGAATCAGTGATTTAGATTGGGTTATGTTGCAGTTGACACCATTCTAGATTTCTATGTAGAATGGGAACAACAACTGTAACTGATTGTCAGTGGCGCCCCCGTCAGGCGCGGGGCAGGAATCGCAGGTTGATGGGTCTTCCAGGGATGAGCAGAGTTCTAGTTTTGGGCTCAACGATCGGTGCCCCCTCCTCAAGCTGCAGCTCATACTGCTGCAGTATCTGAAACATGACACACACTCATAACTACATTCTCAATCCATATCTGTGTCAATATCAGCCTTTGATTGTAAACTGCTGTGTAAACAAAGGGGCGACCGTAGCTAGCAACATGCCCTTTTACAGAGCATAGGCTTTGTTTTAACACTGGATTTTTTTTCTGCACATGCACTGTACGGGAGTGGTATCAGATCATAAGGAGATATTCACTGATTTTGACAAAATGATTGAAAACCGACAACACAGGCTGAGTAAACAAACTTCAGTATTCTATGAGAAAGTAGTTCCGTCTGTCCATCACTCACCCTGGTCAGAGCGAAGTACATCTCCATCTCAGCGACCCTCTTGCCCACACAGCCCCTTACTCCCACCCCAAAGGGGATGAAGCAGTAGGGATGGTGCTGGTAGAACCCCGGTGTGGCCCTGCCTCTGCCGCGGCCCTGTCCGCTCCCGCAGCCCGGAGCCTCCACACGCAGCCAGCGCTCAGGCAGGAAGCTCTCCGCGTCTACGAACTCCAACGCATCATGACTGGCCGCGTAGTGACAGAGATGGAACTGAGTCTGGGAGCGGAATGGAAGGAAATATAGTTAAAAATCAGGAAAAAAAATATTAGTTTTTATAACAAAAGCACTGAATAACTTACGTTGCAACAAGTCATTATGTGAGAGTTAAAGGTGGAGTCAGCGATTGTTGTCAACGCTTGTTGTCAAAATCCATTTCTGTCAAAATCAGTGAATATCTCCTCATGATCCACTACCTGTCTGTACTGTGCGTGCATAGAAAAAAAAACAGGGTTAAATACACAGCTTATAGGCTCTGTAAACTAGTATGTAAACAAAGGGGCCACTATAGCAAGATACCAGTTTACAGAGTCTACAGTAGTATGTGTATTAACACTGGACATTCAGGTAGCAGATCATGAGGAGACATTGAAAAAAAGTGATTTTGAAAACAAGCATCCTCCAATTTCTAGTTTTTCTTGAACAACATTGTTTATTGTACTCTTTTACTGTTAATTTGCTTGTTGATTGATTGTGTTTTAAGTTGTACATTTTTTTTTAAGGGGACTGAGGATGTAAATTATGCTACGTCTATATTTCTTGCATGTTTACACAAGTGTTCATTAATATGCATTGCCCCTATTTTAAATTAGATAAATCTGAAATAATGTATGACCCAAAAGCCCAGAATATCTTGTTTTGAAAGTCATTGTGTGTGAAAGTTAAAGCAGCAGTTGAAGTGGACAGTGCTTCCCTCCCTGCTTTCTCACCTTCTTAGGGAACCAGTAGTTATCTACAATCACCTCGTTCTCTGAAATAAAACGTCCGTTTCCAGGGACAACAGGATAAAGGCTGGTGGGAGAAGACACAGGAGACAATGGTCTGTTAGTTTTACATCATTGGATTCAATCAATCAATCAATCAATCAGCTTTATTCAAGAGACACGAGGTCTATTTAAAATATTTAAAGGATTATTATTATTACTGACGCATTAACACATAAGCTTTAAGGTTATAATAGAGGGGCAGCTAAATTTAACTATTTGGTCAAAAGCATGTGGACACCTCCATTATACATAGATGTTATTTACACTGGTAGGGAAGGCTTCAGGTGTCACCATACTTTTGGTATACCATGTGTTATGCAAAGCGGTGGAACCAACTTAAAAATATTCTAATATAGTGATGTCAGATGGACTTATTCATACAACAATAATGATTTATCAGTGTTACATAAATAGTTAAGACCAGCAACATTATTCCAGTGCAAGCAGTTGATCTCCGTATCTGAGATCTCAGCAAACACAAAAGCAAAACTTAAGTGTAATATACATTACCATAAGATCATGCATTCCAAGTTATAAACGATATTCTGCAAAAGCACTCTTTCAAAATACTTGGGCTTTGTTGGCAAATACTACAAAATACATCAAAAACAAGCCGGCACTTGAGTATTTGCAAAATGATTCACGTGTTGCCAATATTATACCCACAGTGACTGGAAATGGACCATAACTCAACCCCGGATACAAGATGCGGTTCGCTCAACCACAGAAAGATAAGGAGAAACAATTCAAGTGGAACGTCTTGCAAAACCTCAAATGAAAGAGTGTATTACTTGTTCATTTTTATTAAAAAGGTGCTACGAGGAACTTTTAAATATTTCTGAAACAGTCTAATTTTTCCTCTGATGATCATAATTTACATGTAACAGCAACCGAGACCATCAGTGCAAACAAGGAATTATATTTTCATATAGTTTTTTCTTAATGCCTTTGTCATGGGTATACGCTCACCCAGGAACAACAGCTGGCATAGTAAAAACACTACCACTCTTGTCCAAAAGGTGTACAAGAATGAACACAAACTGAAAGTTCCTTGGAGCACCTTTAATAATAGTAAAAGATAAGAAACTGTTCACTTCTAGAAAGGGTTCCTCGCCTGAGGGGATTTCAAAGCAGAACAAAAATATTTCTACAACAAAAAAATTCTGCATTTCTCTTGTCAAGTGTTCCATGTCTTTCTAAAAGGACAAATGCAATCAATCGGTCATGGGGTGTCACAACTACATGTTGCTTGTTGTAATTGGTCTCAAGCCAAATAGGTTGAGAACACATTGCTGACAGTAGGCATAGAAAACCTGTTTCAATGTATACCGCAGTTTGAAAAAGTCAAGGTTTCAAAAACACAAAAAAATGTGCTATTATTTTACACAGACATTTCAAAATACTGATAGACTAATAAAAATAATAAAAACAGCTGTCTTGGAGGCGCAAGTGGTCGTTCTCTGCATGTCATTCCCCTCTCTGGCCCATTTCACCTCTGTCTCTCCTAACTGTCTTATAATAAAAAAAAATAAAAGAAATCTTTAAAAAAAACAACCCAACCCTCAGTGGTCTCACCGTAGTGTCTCCTTGATCACAGCCTTGAGGTAGGGCATCTTGCTCAGGTCGTCTGTGCTGGGCTCTCGTCTGTCGGGACACACAGCGCTCACCTCTCTGTACAGTCGCTCCTGACAACCACCGCTCCTCGCCAGGTGATACATCGCCCATGACAACGTGTTGGAGGTCTGAGGTCAGGAGAAAACAAACGGAATCGGAATATTTAGTGGCATTTATTTCATCCCGTTAAAGGGTTTTTTACTGGGATTTTTTTCTCAGCCGAGCTAAGGGTCTAAGGGCAGAGGGTGTCATACTGTATGGAATGTAAAGCCCACTGAGGCAAATGTCTATTTGTGATATTGGGCTATAGGAATAAAACTGATTTGATTTGATTTGTCATCTAGTGGTGAAAGAGCTAGATGTCAACGCTCCCCTGCTAACCCTTTTGGAGAATGTACAAAAGCTATGGTGGCCTTCAAGGACAAGAAGCTACCAAATATTTCACTAAGATAGAAATATTTCAGTCTGCAGTAAAGTGGTGGAGCAAGCAACATGTCAGGCTACAGTTGTGTCATTCACTGTTCTAATTATAATGTTTACAGCATTTATAAACAAATATATTTTAATACAGGCAGCCTGTTGGAAGTAAAATGCTGGTCCTTCTCACACAAAGAGTCACTGTTCTGTAACAAAAAAAGAGTTCAAATTATTCTAAACGCAGTAACACTGGTTGCCTAGCTGCAGAGGCGATGTGCAAATACTGTGGGAGCCGAACAATCTGAGCAGCAGCAAACGGGCAATGTGAGAAAGAGGGGATTTTGAACAATAAACTGTGTAGACATTTTAACTTGAATGTTCTTGTATATAGGCTAATATTATCTTTTAGTACCTTGACATGATTCAACTGCTAAAGGTTGATACTAGTCTGTTTACAACATTCAAGTTAATTTATCACATTAGAGAAAATTAGCCTTGTTGGATTATATAGACATCTTCTATTAGAAACACAAGTTAGAGTCTGAAAATGGGCCTTATACAGCTCTGGAAAAAATTAAGAGACCACTCCAAATGTTCAGTGTCTCTCGTTTTACTATTTATAGGCATATGTTTGAGTAGAATGAACATTTTGGTTTTATAATATAAACTGCTGACAATATTTCTACAAAATTCCAATACATTTTTTGTCATTCAAAGCATTTTCAATATGTTATGTAGAGATGAAGATTTAAGAAAAATCCAGTTTGGTCTCTTATTTTTTTTCCGGAGTTGTATGTCACCTTTAAACCACATATCACGTCACACACGTCACAGAGATAACCCAGATATTTCTCAAACCTTCAGCTCGCAGTTCAAAAAAACAACAGCAAGTCTCAACCTCTCCTGGGAATGCAGCCAGACATGCTCCGCAACTGCACCAACGAGCAAATACTAAACCAGACCTGCAGCACAGAGCCACAGAGCTGCTGGCTGGCTGAGGCTGTTGTTCACGGTTTTGATTCCCTTGGGCCAAATTACACTGATTTCAACATGAGCCTCATGGAGGGTTTGAATCTAAAATGAAGTAGGCAGATAATTTAGCTAATTCATAAAGTTAGAATTTGAATTCATAAATGTTAATATAAAGATAAATAAGACTAGAGCTTTGGTATTTAAAAAATAATGTTATTCATTAAGATATTCATATCTGTTTATCCATTCATGTCATGTGTTGAAAGAAGTCTGGTTGCAGCAGATACTTACCCTGCGTTTCAAATCACAAACTATTTTTTCCTATTCAACATACTACAGCTGATCATAAAAAGTATCTTGTTAGCATGCAGTATGCTACAATTGGGACATACTTTAACTTGTGTATTTCATCATAACATTGCTCCTTGAACTTGCCTCTTGTTTATAACAGACGGTGAGCAGGTGCTTGTGGACAATTGAAAAATCCTACCGATTTTTTTTATTCAAATAAGAGGATTATTTTTTTTTTTGCGTTTCCACCCTTTTCTTACAATATTCTTACTGAGATACGAAATGTGCCTGAAAGCAGAGTGATGGAAACATTTACAAACACCTTTACAGAGCGTTTGTCACTGAAACTACTTATAGGCTTAATGTCACTTAAACTGATTTCCTAGATAACAAGATTTCAATCATAACAGTTAAAAACCACTAAGGCATAAACACTGGGCAGAGAATCAAAGCAACAGAGCGGATAAAGACACACACACAGCCCTGCTATCTGCATCATGGATGGACTGATAGCATCATGCCATGGCTGTTTTCGAAAAGCCATACTACCGTCCTCACTCCTACAACATGTAAATAATACATACTGTCTACTTAACGATCGATTGTGTATGCGAGGTTCGTCGGACCGTTTACAGTGAAGTATACAAGAGCAATAAAGAATTTTTTAAAAAAAACTTCCATGTCGTTTGAAAAAAGACGCAATGTATTGTGGGGGCGGTTGAGTAGGAAAAGTATCCTATCGATCCATACACAAAATCTTCCCAGAAGTTAGTACTCATCCAGGCATTTCTCGCCTACACAAACTCAAAAAGACATACACAACCGTCACATACTCTAATTGGCATCAAAATGAGTATGAGTAGGACATTAGTAGGGCTTTAAGTATGAGTAGGTCGTTAGTAGGGCTTTTAGTATGAGTAGGATGTTAGTCAGGCTTTTAGTATGAGTAGGATGTTAGTAGGGCTTTTAGTATGAGTAGGATGTTAATAGGGCTTTTAGTATGAGTAGGACGTTTGTAGGGCTTTTAGTATGAGTAGGACATTAGTAGGGCTTTTAGTATGAGTAGGATGTTAGTAGGGCTTTTAGTATGAGTAGGATGTTAGTAGGGCTTTTAGTATGAGTAGGACGTTAGTAGGGCTTTTAGTATGAGTAGGACGTTAGTAGGGCTTTTAGTATGAGTAGGACGTTAGTAGGGCTTTTAGTATGAGTAGGACGTCAGTAGGGCTTTTAGTATGAGTAGGACGTTAGTAGGGCTTTAGGAACACAGCCCGTGCCTCACCGTGTCCACTCCGCCCATTAGCATCTCGGTGATGGTGGTGTAGACCTCTCCCCGGCTCAGCCTATCAGAAGACAGCAGGTAGTTCAGGTACATTCCGCCCGGCGACTTGCCGCTGCACACCTGAGTGTCCATCTCTGCTATTCTCCTGTCGATGAGGGTCCGTGCTAAAACAACACACGATACAAACTGTTTACTAACTTATAGGTGACGCTAAAATTGGAACCTCAGATTTTTTCTTTTTAGGTTTATTCACCAACTGGTGTAGGGGTAAACAGTGTATACATGTACTTTACGATCCGCTACCTGTCCGTACTGTGTGTGCGCTGGAAAAAAAAAGCTGGTGTTGATACACAGCCTAGGCTCTGTAAACTGGCATGTGAAACAAAGGGTATGTAAACAAATGGAGGGCACACCATAACTAGCAACATGACCCGATGACCTTTACTGCAGGTCATCCCCCCTCTCTCTCTGTCTGTCTCCCCATTTCAACTCTTGAAATCTTAAAAAATAAATCTTAATCTAAATATTTAGTTGTGTCCGTGTACCCGAGTTATTTTCTTCTATTTAGTATGACCTATTGATGCACTTTTAAATGCTGCTAGTTGGAGTGGTGCTGGAAACGACATTTTGTTGTGTTTTATATGCAATGACAATAATCTAAATCTAAATCTTTAGTTGTATCTATTTAGCAGATGTATGCAAGGTTGTACCAGAGTTGTGCAGGTCGTCCCAGGCCTGGACGAAGCGCTTCCAGAAGGGGAAGATGTTCCTGCTCCAGCGCGGCAGCAGGATGACGATCTCAGAGAGCCGCAGCATGTCGCTCACGGCCCCGATGAAACGCACCGTGTCGGGGGGAATCTGGTCCTCTAGGCAACCCAACCGCCTCTCAAACAAGATGGAAGAAATACCTGCAACAGGAAACATCACAATCAGGATCAGTTTTGTTTTTAAGTTACGTTAACCTGTATTTTTTTTTTATGTTTTATTGCTTTTATTTAAATGTTTTATTTCTATTCATATTTTTCATTCGCTTTAAATCTTGCAACACACTTTGAATGGCCTTGTGTCTGAATTGTGCTATATAAATAAACTTGCCTTGCCTTGCTTTGCCTTGCCTAAGTTATCTTTATTAGTCAATTTACACAAGGCACATTGAAATTTGTTTATTTGCATATCCTTTCTCAAGTTAACACACTTCGGAGGGTGTCAGAGCGCAGGGTCAGCCATAGTACAGCGCCTCTGGAGCAGTTTGGGGTTAAGTAGCTACCTTGCTCCACCATTATTGTCACTACCGTAATACTCACTCGGCAGCAAACATTGAAACGAAATATCGTTCTCCATAGATCATCATGGTATGTTGCAAGTCCTCTTCACAGCAGACCCGGGTTAGAATCCAGTCCGGGTCGTTCTCTGCATGTCATTCCCCTCTCTGCCCTATTTCATCTCTGTCTCTACAAACTGTCTAATAAAGCTAAAAAATATATAATTTTTTTAAAGAAAAAAAAGATGATCAAATATCGAATAATTTGCACCTTCAAAGCCGAACTTGTAGAGCTCAGCGGGGATGTCTGAGACGGTGGTTTGGTCGTGGCTGCGGCTGCGTAGAAGCTGGATGCGTTTCAGCAGGTCAGTCACCACACAGTGGATGATCGGAGCGTAGGCACAAACCTCCTGGAGCTTCAACATCTTTGGGTTCAGAACACTGCGTATCCGGTACCACTCCGGCCCCTCACTGGAGAGAAAGACAGACAGATAGGTGATCTTATCTGTGCTTATTGTGTGTGCTTATGTCTGTGTTTAAAGATGGAGTCAGCGATTCTGTAGAATGCTTGATGAAAAAATATATTTTTGTCAAAATCAGTGAATATCTCCTCATGATCCGCTACCTGTCCGTACTGACTGTGGGCTGAAATAAATCTGGTGTTTATACACCGCCTAGGCTCCTTACATGGTATGTAAACAAAGTGGCCCACCATAGCTAACAACTACATACCAGTTTACAGAGCCTAGGCTGTGTAACACTGGATGTATTGTGATGGTCTGTCTACACTCACTCCACATGTGAGAGTCACAAAACAAATTAAAATGGAATGGTTATTTGCTACACTGCTACAAGATGCTAGTGAAAAAATGTATATGAAAAACGTACTTAGATACAACTTACATAGTACAGCTTTAAATAAAATGGTGCACTAAATACTGTTCCAGCTCCACTCACTCTACATGCAGCCCGTAGGCCTGTCCCCTGAGGTCCCTGTAGTCCCTCCAGTGAGGCAGCTCGGCCCGGATCGGGTAGCGCCCCTCCTGCTGGATCACCTGGGCAATGAGCTCCGGAGACGCCACGTTCACCAGGTCAAAAGGCCCAAAACGAGACCTCCATATCGGGCCGTAGAGAGACTTCTGAACCCCCTGGAAGACAATATCAGGGGAAATAATTAACGTGACTATTAGGGTTTAAAGGTGGAGTCAGCGATTCTGCAGAAAGCTTGTTGTCAAAATCACTTTTGTCGTAATCAGTGAATATCTCGTCATGAACTGCTACTTGTCTGTACCGTGTGTGCGCTGAATACAATTCAATTATTAATACACAGCCTAGGCTCTGTAAACTGACAACAAGCAGTCACCAGAACCGCTGACTCCACCTTTAACAAGAACAAGGGTGAAGAATTTTGACAATTAAAAATTACATCTTAAGATTTCCAGCTAATAGATATAAGTTTATCTCGTCATATTATTACCGCATGGTATTTAACACTCTGAATACTTGCACGGTGTAAATGCCCACAGCAGTTCCTGTTCAAACTCATTCCTACATGTTACCGTCCGTTATTGTTATATTTTATCTTGGAGTGAACTCATAAGATTGTATCTGTGTCCTGGTACAAAGACATATTATTTACTTTCTAAAGAGACTGAGGTCACTAGGTACAAACGCCACTATCAATGAAAACACAATGCACAATGATGCCATTCAGTTTGTAGCTCCAGCAGCTCAGAGGTTGTGGAGGATAATTGTCTTTTTTGGCACGTGCTTTATCTGAAGATTTGAATTTTTTTGTTAAACATGTAGAAAGACTGTTATTGTAACCCCCAAATTTTGCTATTATTAGGACTTTAGTAATAAAGTTAATACTGCCTGCACATACAGACAGACAGACACATTACAACAAACAACCCTGCTATTACTACTACTACTAATTATAGGCTACTAATATTAGCCATAGCAATTACAAGTGAAGCGTGTGTCATATTCAAACTTGATTTAAAGTCAACTTGTTTAACAAACAACTGATCTTTATAGTAAAACACATGATTTTGAAGTGTTTTAGACTGAATACATTTTCTCTAAAACATACATATCCAGGAGTGAAAAACTAACAATAAATGTGTTTTTGTGAGTTGGCTTGACACTGTACCTGCATTAAGTGGCTCTTGTCCGCATATCCTTTAACAAATAACCAGTAGAGAGTGGTGGAGAAACTCGGTCCTGGCAGGTCATCGATGCACTTCAGCTTGCCCGCCTCAGTGGTCGCTTGTACGGCCATGTTTCTGAGAATGACCCGCTGATGGTTCATGGGCCGGTCCCGGGTCGCGCAGCCCCAAAGAGCCCGCGCTGCAGCAACCAGCCAGCGCATGGCGTGAGCTGTGTGACACACTGCGAAGCTTTGTCTGGGCTGGGGGGTTCGTTCCTTTTTACTACAGGTGTTTGTGGTTGTTGGTTGATTTTGAGTGTTTAGTGACATCTAGTGGCCACAGCGCGTAAATACAGCAGTTCAAATTAAACCTAAAGGTAAAATAACAATATGAAAATTAATATATTATATATAAATATATCCTCAAAAAGTTACAGAATTATTTGAAGACAACAAAAAAACAAGTGGAATCTACAGTAGAAAGACATTTCACAGGTAAGTGACTACAAAGTTATAATCTCCAATGCAATTTAAAAGGTACCCATTTATTTAATGAATTACTAATTACTAATCTATATAGTGTATATAGTAAATTACTTAATTATTCATTATTCTTCTTATCTGTTTGAATTAGTTATACGTCTGAATGTCCTATTGTTTCTTTCAGGACCCAACAGGCACTGATCGCCAATATTCATGGGACAACACTGCCCTCCGGTGGTCGAGGCGCGTAACAGCACCCATTTGGCTTTTATTTTTCTAACCGAAAGTTCTGCTTGTGTGTTTTTAGCTAGCTACTATGCTCCAAAAATACAAGTCATATCCCATATCTTGAAGGTTTTCATGTTGTTAATCACTAAATATTTTTTTTGTACTTCTACATAGGCTTCATGTGGAATTTATAAATGTATGTGTATTTACAAACCGTTAGCTTAAGCTAGTGAAGCTAACAAAATATAGCCAATCTTCCTCCTTCTAAAATAAAGTTTCTAACGTCTGCTTTGTCAAAATAAAGGTTGTGATATGTCCGTTTCAATTCACAGATATTAACTGGTTTGCTACATTAATACTTTGAAACTGAGAATACATTTTTAAAACAGTACAAACATGTTGCTTGTATGTAATTACACCAAGCGACCAGTGCCGTTGTAGTAATGATGGTCACAGGGGGGCGCCTCAAAATACCTCTAGGTGTAGTACCTCAGTGTAGTCACCAGGGGGCGATATTGTCCGTGCCTTCAATACTACACCAATTTAACTTTACTTTTGCTTTTAATCTTTGGGTGTAGTACCTCATTGTGGCCAAGGGGTGGCAGTATAGAGGCATAGTTAAAAGTATATATAGACACTTTCCCCTTACTGAAAATAGACAATGCACAGTACTGAAACACCCGGCAAATATACGAAAATTATAAGAATATATATATTTTTGTTACTTTTATAGTTTTATTAACTTTAGAGAAATTAAGTAGTGCATTTATTTAATTATTTTAGTCTTTATCTAGTCTAGTGTATTGAGTGTGTGTAATTTATGTGAACTATTAATAATGCAACTGACATTTCCACTTTTACATAAAGCAATGTTTTATGTTTAGCTTAAGATATAGCATTTATGATAATATTTCAAATAAAAACATGGTTTCAGTTAATGTATTTTCTCCATAAAAAAAAAAACAAAAAAACATCTATTTTATTTATCAGTTTGTTACAACTTCAAAAATGTCTGATCAGAACTCTTTGCATGTTACAAGAAACTCACAAAAAATGCCAGTAATGCGCAAATGTGAAATAAATATCTTTTATTGTTTTCATCGTCATAGTCATAATTGTTGGAATTATGAACACAGAGCTGTCGCATCAATCCAGAATTTTGCCAAAAATCAGCAACCGTTCAATTGCACCGCTGCGTCTCTCAAGACCCAACCATGCATAAAATCTCCCATTTAAAAAAAAGTAAAATAAAAAATATATATTAAAAAATTATGCGTACCACTGATATACAGATTTGATATAAACAGGCTTATTGGTCACACACCAATTAGAATTATAAACATGGCTTCTTTTACAATACACAGAGACCAAACATGTGGGATATAAGTGGACTTTTCTTAAAAAAAAAAAAAAATTACATTTGAATTTTTTTTACATTTGTACATATTTTTTTTTTTATTACATTTTGTATTCTTATTTTCTATCGTTCTCCCCCTACAGTCAGAATGCTCAAGGCATTTCGGGCGCAATGTCCAAAAAGCACAAATTGCAGTAAATGCACGTTTACAAACTCTCACACACACACACACACACACACACACACACACACACACACACACACACACACACACACACACACACACACACACACACACACACACACACACACACACACACACACACACACACACACACACACACACACACACAGGAGTGGCAGCAGTGGCTTTAGACACTAAAGAGAGAACTACAGGTGTATCTTGGCGTTTGCAGGCGACAAATACTGTTACCGATGAACGAGGCCATCTGATGGTTAAAAATTAGACATTACATTCATGTATTAAACACAGATTTGACTAACATTCTCATACGCGCGCACACACACACACACTCACTCACTCACTCACTCACACACACACACACACACACACACACACTCGTGAAAAATAAAAATTCAATTTTAAAATGTGCAAAGGAAAGATCGCTGAACGGAGCTGCATGTGCGACGGGGGTTTGTGAGAAAGCATCAGTGGATTATAGATAGTGCATAATAATGTGAGTGCGTATCTAGGGTTACCAGTGCTGGCGGCCAATAGCAACCAAAGCCCCTTCTGTACCAGACAGTTTACCGTTAGTTACCGCCTCAATCTCAATACAACCACTAAGATTTTAATGACACAAGGTTGATTCGAAAAGAAACAAAATATATATAGATAGATTTTTCGTTTGGACACGTACCGCTTTGGAAATGCATAAAGTGAGTGAGGAAGCTGTTTGTTTTTAGCTACCATGACAAAGAAGAGAAGTTCCCACAACCTGTGTGGATTTAAAAGTCACTTTCAGACCAGTTTTAACAAGGAGTGAAATCAAGAACTGTGTCAATAAATCATTCTTCACCAAATCTAAAAAGGCCCGGTAAACAAGAGAATTATTTGAAGGAAATTATTTAGCTCCCGTTTATCAAAAAGGTGCAATCAGTAGAAAAAAAATTCTTAGTAATGTCGACTCTAGTGGGTATTTCATACAAAAAATAATCCTGGAAATAACTTTGTACCAATGAGTATAAATTGAAAATCATTTAGGAAAGTGCTCCATTTTAAACCAAGTTCATATTAACAAGTTATCCAAATCATCATTGGAAACTTATTTCTCCTCAAATGTTTGAAATGTTTGGCTGAATTCATAAAATGCAAGTTGAGAAACTGAGAACTATTTTCACCTCAAGTACCAAATAACTGCAACGTTCTTTAAAAAAAAACTGCATAATCTTTCGTGCCACACGTTACGTACCATAAGACACTCCATTCTATCTTCTATCCACCCTTGGTAAATTCCATTTCAGAAATGACCAAAGTCCCAAAGTTAAAGAACAAGTGAATTTAGAATAAAAGTTGATGTGTGTGCAGTTCTGATTTAATAGATGTATGTTTTCGTACCTACAGACACTCTGAAACGGGCCGATTATATGCACATAACATGAACTCTAAGCAGAACTTAAAGCCCCTATAAACCCAGATATCATCTATTGATTTTCACTATTTTAGACCAAGTTTCCAGAGGTCTTAAAACTACAATCAGAGAAGTGCATTGTGGGTAACCAAGTTCTTTAGAAATCACAACAAATAAGTATTAACGGAAATTTTCAACAACATATAGTATATTCTGTGCCATTTTTGCGCTGTAAAAACGTTACTGATTGCACCTTATTGATAAGCAGAAACCGGCTCTAAATAAATGCAGGAGAAAAGCTTTCGATACCTTCTATTTGATTCCTATTATTATAAGTTACTGTAGCTCTGCCATGTCTACGTACGCTTACTGTACATACACACCAAGACTCAGAGATGTCTGTGTCATTTTAACTTTAGAACATCTAAGTGGTTTTTAAGATAGAGCCATTATTTCTATGTTGATTTACCCAGAAATCAGACAGCAGCAAATGTAGCATGAAAATGGTCAAAGAGCCGAGCAGAATTAAGGTTTAAATAATCACGTTCAAAAGTGCTTCAAGGTTTTAGAAACTCTAGTGGTGGCTGGTATTACATCTACTGTGCCCTCCATCTCTACCATTGTGTCCTTGAGCAAGACACTTAACCCCAAACTGCTCCAGGGGCGCTGTACTATGACTGACCCTGCGCTCTGACCCCCTCTGGAGTGTGGGAACTTGAGAGGGGAGATGAGAAAAGACACATTTCAATGTGCCTCGTCTAAATTGACTAATAAAGATAACTTAAACCTAAACGTCTATGTGCTAGGGAAGTTTACAGTTTTCTGATGCATAGTTATGAAGCCAGTGCTATGAATCAACCTCAATGTATCGGCCGTATTCAACAGACAGACAAAAATGATGGAAGCTCAGCCCAGGAATGACCTACAATGACAAGAGCCATGCATGTTGAACGGAGTGTTTGTGATTTGACTAAAGTGACAAGTTAAATTTGATTTGGTAAAAAAAACTCGTAGACGATCTCTAGGCATTCACACCAGGCATAACAACCACAAACAAGACACAACAAGAGAGAGGGAAAGGTCCCGATTGCAACAGTGGAGTCGATGAAGCAATGTGTTTTGTGGAAATGTTGAGCAGTTAGAAATGCCCGGGCTAAAGCTAAGCTAAGTTCCTGTTTGGTTTGAAATGAAAACAGCGTCATACAGCCAACGCTCTGGCCAATCAGCTGTGAGCCGTCTCTCCACACACACGCACGCAGACACACACACAGATCGCACGCACGCACGCAGACACACACACGCGCGCACACACACACACACACATATCATTTTGATGATTTCAGATCTGCAAAATTCATTATCGATTAATCTAAAAAATATTAACTTTAAAGGTGGAGTCAGCAATTCTGGAGAGTGCTTGTTGTCAAAATCACTTTCTCAAAATCAGTGAATATCTCCTGTCTGTACTGGATCGGAAAAAAGACCCCGGATGTTAATACACAGCCTAGGCTCTGTAAAGATGATTTTGACAACAAGCATTCTCTAGAATCGCCGACTCCACCTATTCATAACAGGGGTAAGTACCACCACTGCCTCACAGAGTTCCAGTAATGTAATAATAATGAAGTCAACACCACCATCTGACAACAGTAAACTGGCTTATCTGATGAGTGGATAACTTGAGAAGCAGAGGAGAGAAAGATGCAACTCAAATCATCTGAACACCGCTGCCATCTGTAAAAGTACCGATCCCTGTCTGAGCACCAGGTAGCTTCAACGTCGCACCATCAAAACCAGCGTCACACCCTTTCAACAGGAAGTCTGAAGGATATTTGGTTAGGAGGCAGAGCGGGCGAACAAGCCAAATGAGCAGAGGTGGAAATGGGACGCCCCCCCGCTCCACACACTGAAGGAAAAGGCAAAAAGACGGACATAACAGCTGAACTGAGATCAGCTGAATCTGGGCGAAACGGTGAAAAGGCAAAAACAAACAAATACTGAGAATCTTTTTGTGGCCAAGAACGACAGAGAACTCACTCGACACTGCGTTTAAGGAGAGAGACACTGCAGGCAAAAATATGGGTCAGTTTGGAGATTTTTGGCTATTTATCTTCCATACCATGTCTTCTTTCAGACTAGTATGAATATAAGGTCCAAAATGTACATTAAGGTGTTTATTTGACTAAACCTTGTCTGTTTGCATCTGTATATTTCTCCTATACGACCATCTTTAACGGCCATTATCTCAACATTAGTTTTTCTCTCTCAAAAATCACAACGACTTACATCGACTAAACTTTCCATAATTATTCTAAGAAGTATTCTGAAGGTTATCTCAGAAGGATCTGTTCATATGTTGTTGATTGTCTGATTTATGATAAAGAAAATGCATTTTTAAGACCAGTACGCATTAGAATTCTTTCATTTATAAAATGAAAAAAGGCTGTATCCAAAATCTGTTCAGTAAATTCTTTGGACACTTCTATGTTAAATCTGGCTTTATCCAACATCTAGATATCTGGTTTTTAAAGAGATCAGAACATACTCATAATTAGTTAAATATAGCCAAATGTTTTCTTAATACAAAACATAATTGTTTTTATATAAGTTATCAACTGGCTTTCAGTGATGATTCATGATGATATCTACAGTATAAGTTAACCATTGGACCCTATTCACCTGCAGTGTTTGGCCTAAATAAACAGAAAAAGGCACGCGGCAAATAACACAGATGGAAGAGTAGGGAAGATAGTTAACAGACAGAAAGGCAGAGAGACAATGGATGAGCCCAAAGGAGTGGAGTGTGTAGATTGGTCTGTTAGCAGCGTCACCCGCGCTCTACATTCTGGGGTCAGACGTGTGTGTGTGTGTGTGTGTGTGTGTGTGTGTGTGTGTGTGTGTGTGTGTGTGTGTGTGTGTGTGTGTGTGTGTGTGTGTGTGTGTGTGTGTGTCTGCGTGCGTGTGTGTGTGTGTGTGTGTGTGTGTGTGTGTGTGTGTGTGTGTGTGTGTGTGCATGTGCGTGTGAGTGTGGGGGCATCACCTCTTTAGGTCCAAACACCACGATCCAGATAAACCGTACAAACATAAAAATAAAAAATAAAATAAAAAAATAAACAAGAAAGTTGTTTTTCGTCGCTTCAGGAGGAAGTCCTCCTTGTTTGAGAAATTAAGGTGCAACTTGCGGAGAAAAATAAAATAACAATTCAAATGTGGAGTCAGCTTTTCTGGAGAATGCTTGTTGTCAAACGCATTTATAGTCAAAATCAGTGAATATCTCCTCACGATCTGCCGGTACCACAACATGCCCGTTTACAGTGCCCAGGCTGTGTATTAACACTGTTTTGTTTTTTGTTTTTTTCAGTGTGCACACACAGTACATACAGGTATCAGATCGTGAAGGTATATTCACTGATTTTGTTTAAAAAAAAGTGATTTAAACAACAAACATTCTCCAGAATGAGAATGACTGACTCCACCTTCAGTTCATGTCCTCTATGGCAGTCTCCTACAAACAGAGACACACCCCCACCTCCTCCAAACCCAAACCCAGGTCCTCGCACTCCAATATGGGTGAGAGGCGGGTGGGTAAGGCCATATCTGGCAGTTCTGAAGTGTCGGGCGTTAATGTTAATGTACGAAGATGTGCCTCAGTAGTTCATCAGCTGACGGCCGCTGTTTGCTCTCTACAAAGATCCTCTTGAGGAAATCTCTGCAGTGGTCAGACACGTGGCCGGGCAGCGACGGGTTGGTCGGCTGGGTCGCGATTTTAAAGATGGCCGCCATGGCTTCAAACTCTGCCCAGGGCGGTCGCTGCGTCAGCATCTCCACCACCGTGCAGCCGACACTCCTACAGGGGGAATCACATGTTAGGGCAGCAGGAAAAGAACAGATACAGATACTAATACAGATGATTATGCACAGGTTTTAAGGTTTACAATATAGTCTTGTTCCAGCTGTCATGACAAGGTTGAACATCTTGTCTACATTTTATCTTTGACATGGCAGATACGAATTTTGAGTCAAGACATCCTCAAGAAATGTAATGAAACCAATTTTTTTTTTTTTTTTTCACTAATCTCATAAAATAAAATAAAATAAAATAAATAAAAAAGTATATCCAACCCAACATTACATTATTATTATGTGCGTGCGTGCGTGCTTTTATAGCTCCAGAAACATTTTAGAGACCACTCCAAATGTTCAGTGTCTCTTGTTTTTACTCTTTAGAGGCATATGTTTGAGTAGAATGAACATTTTGATTTTATAATATAAACTACTGACAACATTTCTTAATTCACAATAAAAATATTGTCATTTAGAAAATTTTCAATAAGTAATGTAGAGATAAAGATTTAAGAAAAATCCAGACTGGTCTCTTAATTTTTTCCGGGGCTGTACGTGTCAGTGTGTGCATGTGTATATGTATTCTCATATTCTGACCATATATCCGCCTTCCTGCCGTATCCCTCTCCACTGATGACCTCGGGGCTCATCCAGTACGGCGTTCCCGTCACAGACATGATGCCGGTGCCCGACAGACAGATCGTCTGCAGCCGCCGACTCGCCCCAAAGTCCCCAAGCTTCACGTTACCAACCGAGTCACGCAAGATGTTAGCACCTAGATAGAGAGAGGGAGGGTGGGTGGGAATGAGAGAGGGAGGGAGGGTGGGAGGGAGAGAGAGAGAGAGAGAGGGAGGGAGGGACAGAGGGAGGGACAGAGAGAGATTTAGAATGCTGCATTTTTTCTATATACGCATATTTCCACATTCAAAGCTATAGTGCATAACTTCTGTCTGCCCCATGAGGAATTCTGAGGAATTACAACAACAAGGTCTGGGATTCTACATGAGTTAAGCCTTTGGTGATCCTGATGGATTTTATACCTTCTGCTGTACATCCAGGTTTTTTCATAACAGTAGAATCAGCAACTGAAACATTTCTTGGGCTCTTCTTGGGATTTTTCTGAGCTCCACAATACAGAGAGAGTTTTGAGGAGCTGATAATAGGCTTAATCAACTTTGTGTCAACTTGTTTGGCGATGGCTTGAATGTAACCGACAGAAAAATGTACGCACTATAGCCTTAAATGTGAAAATCATCTTGTGTACCTAAACATTTCTTTCCCTTGATGTTGTAAAAACAAGATGAAAACGAACCTTTGATGTCTCTGTGTACGATCATGTTGCTGTGCAGGTAGGACACTCCCTCCAGGATCTGTCTGGTGTAGCGCCGCGTCACATTTTCCGTCAGAGCGCCGTATGACTTCAACTGGTCCTTAATGGAGCCCTGAGGGGTCACAACATAAACAATGGATTTATAATAAAAAATAATAATAAAAATAATAATCTTGCTTTTCTCATATTTCTTACAAATTTGAGGAGTAGGAACAAATATTGGCAGATATATCTTAATTTAGATTTATTTAACAGTCATTATTATAGTCTTCTGAGTCTCTGGCCTTCATACACACTATAACATTTAGAATGTACTGTAGATTAATTAAGTTTTTTAACCTCTATTTATACAGGTAAATCCCATTGAGACCAGAGACCCTTTTTCAAGGCAGACCTGTTGCCATTTACACATTACCGTTCACAGACACATTCATACACTGATAGCAGGCTAACTCTCAACATTCACAGTACAAAGTAAATGAGAACTCACTCCAGGCATGTACTCCATGAAGATAGACAGTGTTCGTTCCATGGTGTCCCGCAGACAGCCGTAGTACTGGACAATACGCTCGTTGCACAAATTCTTCAGGAGCTGAATCTCACACTCCAACGCACTCACCTCCTGAATGACAGAACAAAACATAGTATTTTTGGATTTATATAAAATAAAAGGCTGTATATTGTTCAGTGAAAACTTTGGACATATCTGTTGTAAGAATGAAATAAAGATTTTAACTCAGGCTTTATCCAACATCTCGATTTTCGTTTTTTAATTTACGCATAATTAGTTAGATATATCCATATGTAAACATGTATTCAAACACTTCTGAAAAAAGTTGTAATACAGAAAAAAATAGTTTTAATTTCAATAATCAACTGGCAAAGTTTCATAATGATATCTATAAGAAAAAATGTACTCTATTCACCTGCAGTGTCTAACATTAAACTTACCAAACCTACAAGCAATCTCACAACAACAACAACACATCCCTGAATTTCTAGTAAATAAGCAGCTACATAGCAAAGCCCTTTACCTTGCTGGTCTCTGGACTCTCTGGGTCAAACTGGACTTGTTTAACGGCCAGTTCCCGTCCGGTATCAGCGTCATAACAGAGAAACACCCGACCGAACGCCCCCTGTCCCAGCAGCTTCCCTAGACGCCAGTTGGTGGGGGCCCGTGGAGCTGTAAACACATCACACAAACATCAGATACAATCAAACCACTGAAATTAAAAAAAATTTTAATGTCTACTTGTACTTTCGGTGGATTTGATGCGAGTACTAATAAAAGTCCTAATAAAAAGATTTTTTGTTATCAAACAGCTAGGATGCTTAGTGCACATGTTTAACTAGGGATATAAATAGACCTGTATAAATAAAGGTTAAGAAGAAGAAGATATCAGGATAACAGCAATGTAACAATTGATGTCAATGTGGGAGTTTTTGTAGTATTTTCTTCACTCGTCGTTGTAAAATTGGGAAGAATTACATCCACAGTTCTTATGGTAGCTACAGTACTGTAGAAAAACAAGTAATTAAATTAAATTTAATTAGAGTTTATTCGTCACATACACAATTGCACAGGGTAGTACCGTCACATTTTCAGGATTTAGGCATCGACTAGTGTAGTTACTCGTGACATCCCTATGGTTTACTGGTAATAAACTGTGTCCCACTCATGTGTCCCACTCACAGCGGCTTGGCGGGCTGATGTCCATCACAGACAGAGTTGGAGCAGTGTTTGGGTTCTGGTTGGACTCTATGATGTCGCTCCCCCTGCGCGGTCTCCTGGGCGGCCCCGTAGCTTCGTCCAGGTCCGGGCTGAACACGCTGCTGCCGCTGCTGTTGCTAGGCGACTGCTCTGTCGGGCTGAAACTCACCGGAGAGCGGAACCCGTGAACCTGCGTCCGCCGAGCGCGAGGGAACGTTTTCCTCCCTGAAGAGAAGAGACGATACGGGATATTAATAATATAGTCTGAATCATTAAAGTGTAGTGCAAAGGAACAAGTAGATTCAATGTTACTTATAGTCAGTATTTATAGGGTTTCATTAAAGCCTATGGAAAACTGGTCCAAAATAGTACAATTCAATATATGATATCAAAGTTGGGTGTGTCAATAAGCTTTGCAAAAATCTGATTGAAAATAAATGTTCATAAATATTATAAAACTTAAGTTAAAAAAAAAATGTTTTAATGTCTACGCCATGATTGGTTTAACATATTTATTGTCTAATAAAAACCAGAGCATTACCCACCTCATCTAAACTGAATTTCTGTAAAGTTTATTAAACTTAAATGAGAATATCTTTCATTTGTATTGACAAATGCCTAGAACTCTTTTCAAATACTTTCGATTACGCAACTAACACCTCAAATGACATAGTTAGCAGGATTTTGTGGATTTGGGATTACATGGGCTTTAATGAAACATGACGCACCATCGCTGTAATCTTGAAGGCCGAAGGGAATGCCGTATCGCCGAGGATACGTCCCACCTTTCCCTGATTTCTCAAAGACTGGGATGTCGTATTCTACAGAGGAATAGAGAGACAATGAACCTTTAGATTTCAATGTATAATGAAAACACTTGTGATTATAGTAAAGAGGAAATGTGTCAGTATCAGTGTAGCAATATTTCAGTTTTAGTGAAGACCAACACACTCTATTTTTAATTTTTCCTTTTCATTTAAATCAGCCATTAAAATTATCTGATATGATTTCAAATAAAAGAGTCACAAGATTATTTACCTGGAAAGTCCTGGTGGTTGTCCGGGTAGCTCTGTGCTCGAGGCATCCTGGATTTTGGGTAGTCACTGCACAAGAAAACATTACTATTAAATCATCCAACACAGATCAATACATGTCACACATCTTAAATAAATTGCATTGGTGTAACAAGTTGTGGAGCAAAGTTAACTTGAAAGACATGCTGTCATTAATATGTACGGAAATATAACTCGTATTTGATCTGAATATATGTGACATTGAATTTATACGACCCCTATTTAAATTACAGTGATTATAATATACACAAAGCCGGGCCTAGTTTCTGTATATTGTTGTATGAATAAAACATTGAGTTCCTGACCTGTCCAGTGGGCTGTCTAGAGAGGGACAGCTTCCAGACGCAGAGTTCTCTGGACTGCTCATGGACAGCGGGTCCAACATCTGAAGAAAAGACAAAATATCAGAAAAAAACAAACTCACATTCTATCAATCATCTCATTATCTACAGGGCAGGATTCCCCAAATACCCTTATTTTACTTTCTGTATCCGAAACAGATGTGAAATTCATAGCCTTCACGGATTATATTGATTTATTTATGACCACATATACAAGCCTGCTAACTGCACATGTGCAAAACATGTCCATCTGATATACAATGCACTTTTTATACGTGTGCGTTGCTTGCGTGCGTGTGTGCATGTGTGTGCATGCGTGTGTGTGCTTGCGTTGGTACCTGGTCCATGCTCTCGGGGATGAACTCGCCCTCACTGTTGATGCTGGTGAAGGAGCCGTTTCTGGCCACATGCTGCAGCGCATCGGGAATGTATCCGGGAGGAGGAGAGCTGCGGTCCGTAGAATGGGAGCCTGCCATTGGTCGGTTGGTTGTGACATCATTGAAGAGAGATATTTTTATTAATGGATGAACTTGTGTGAAAAAGTAAAATCCGATTGACATTAGCTAAACATTTTACCCCTTATTTTGAGGAAAAGTATTAACTTGAATTTTGCACAGCGTAAGCTATGTAAACGTTTATGTTGCTAGCTATGCTTAGCCCCTTTGTTTACATACCAGTTTACAGAGCCTAGGCTATGTATGACCACCAGATTCATGAGGAGATATTCACCGATTTTGACAAAAAGCGTTCTCCAGAATCACTGACTCCACCCTCAACTATTTCACAGTATTAGTCTCTGTATGACTCACCTATCAGAGCCAACATGCTCTTATTGTCAGCGACCCTGAATCCAGTGTTGTCCAGCTCTTCGTGGGACGGCAACAGGTCCATGTTGGAGGAAGAGTTCTAGAGAAACAGAAAAATATGAAGTTAAAATTTTAAAACTTAATATGAAAAACCAGAAAAGAAGCAGATTCTAAATAATAAGAACAGACAGGACAGGTGTTTGCTTAACTTCTTGATTTTAAGTATTAACATTAATTATGTAATACAATTTCAATTTCTGGTAGTCAATCAGACGGAAAAATCTAAGTTGGCATTACACTGTAACCGGCCATTATATTTTGTGTGTCCTACAATCATCAACACAATTATCTGCATGTATTAAACATTAGGGTTGAGATGACCTAATGTCATGTCTTTCACCTGTCTAGTCCTGTTAAAATAAAATAAAATAAAATAAAATAAAATAAAATAAAATAAAATAAAATAAAATAAAATAAAATAAAATAAAATAAAATTAAATTAAATTAAATTAAATTAAATTAAATTAAATTAAATTAAATTAAATTAAATTAAATTAAATTAAAAAGGATTGAGATGAATATTGGGTGTTTTTCTTCTGCTGACCTGAGAAGAGAACTGCAGCACTAAGAGGATCTTCAGACTCTTCATGTGAACGCTGCGATCCAACAGCTCCACCGCTTTGTCCAGGTCGTCCTGAGTCGTCAGAGGAATCACCAACTGAAAACACAGGCATTATTTATTTATTTTAAAACATTTCATATATGACTGAATAGGAAACCGTGCAAAAAAAGATGGAAGAAGTGGATTGATTGTTTGTTGGATTTATGTAATTATAGCCGGCTCTATTGCTCTGTTTGTTTGTTGATATTCAAAATTCTTACAAAACCCTAAGTATTTAGTGTGTATATGTGTTCTTTAAAAAATAAAAATAAATCCAAAAATAAAGAATTTGAAAAGAAATATATTTTTTTAGCTTGATACCTCGTTGTTGGTGTAATGAAGGTCCATCGTTTGACCGAAAGCAACTTTGGCTTTCGACCTCAAGTCGTCAAGTCTGACAGGTCGAGGAAACTGCAAGATCCTATCAAGAACAAGAGGGGTGAGAGGTTAGGAGGGCACAGTTACAAGTCTAAGACATTAAGGGCCAGTTTTACAGACATGGATTAAGCCTAATCCAGGACTAAATGGAAATAGGAATGGAGATTGTCCATTGAAAGTACAATTTAGTCCAGAACAGGGTTTAAGGGCTTCATGTCAGCGAAACCGGCCATCAAGGTGCTATGAGCAACATTCAGAAGCACATTTAGAAAAAAAAGCGAGAGAGAGAGAGAGAGAGAGAGAGAGAGAACGTTGTGGAAGACTCACCTCTTCTCCCCTTTGAACTCAAACTTCACTCTGACGTCATTCTGTTGGAAAGACGAACACATCAATTCAATTCAGCAAACAACAGGCAAAGTGCATAAGAAAGGGAAAGCATGAGAATTGTTCACCCCATGAAAGTAAAATCAGTGTATCATTTAGTATGTCCATATGATATATATATATTTGAAAACATAATATATATTTCTCCCTCTAAAAAAAACCTTGTCAGTGTTTGAATCAACAAGTCAGAAGTTACATTAACTTTGTTGACGATAAAGAGCTTTTGCCCTTTGATCATAGCCTTTACTGGAACAAGAGCCCTCCGCGACGTGTCGGGCTCCTGCTTCAGCTTGTTGGTCTTTATTTCTAGCAAGTGACCCGTTCGCTATACATTATCCCTTGCATAATATTCTCTGATAGTCTTGCATGGCATTTGCCCAGCATTGTGTTACCTGGTTTAATAAAATATATGGATGGATGGATGGATGGATGGATGGATGGATGGATGGATGGATGGATGGATGGATGGATGGATGGATGGATGAATGAATGAATGAATGGATGGATGGATGGATGGATGGATGGATGGATGGATGGATGGATGGATTGTTACCTGGTTCTTGGGCGAGGAGGCTTTGGGTTTGCCCAGGTCGGACAGGAATGTGGCCGGACGGCTGGAGCGGTGCAGTTCGGCCAAGTCCTGCATGATTGAGTTCAGGGCCTCCTGCTCATCTGAGGGACAAAGAGGTTTCACTTTATTTAACTGATTTTAATGATAAACATAAGGGTCATAAATAAGGAAACATGACTTCATCAAAAGTGGAAAAATCACACAAAAACATATCACTGCAAGACACAAAATCTGAAAAGGCCAATTGTTTAAAACTTAGAAAGGAGTCAGCGATTCTGTAGAACGCTTGCTGGCAAAAACAGTGAATATCTCCTCACGATCTGCTACCTGTCCGTACTGTGTATGCGCTGAACTAAACAAAAAATAAATAAAAAATACACAGCCTGAGCTCCGGGCATGTTGCTAGCTACGGTGGGCCCCTTTGTTTACAGAGCCTAGCCCTAGACTGTGTATTAACATCAGATTTTTTTTTCAGCGCACACACAGTACAGACGGATAGCAGATCATGAGGAGATATTCACTGATTTTGAAAACAAACATTCTCCATAATCGCTGACTCCACCGAGCAAATTTATTCTTCACAATAACAAATGTCATTGCCTTAAGTTTAGCAGGGCTGCACAATACTGTCTGCAGTTAAATTTTAAACATTTCACTCAGTAAATATTATCTTTCCAGTCCTGCAGCAGTAACATTAAGTACAAAGGAACATTGTTCTAGAAAAACAGTCCTTCGATTGTAGGTTTGACAAAAGACCAAGGTGGCTAACTGCCAACCAGTAACACTAGTATCTTAAAACACACACACACAATCATCTTAAAAACAGACACACACACGCACACCTTTAAACAGACACACACACATTACACACACACCCCTTTAACAGACACAAACACACACACACAATCATCTTAAAAACAGACACACACACCTTTAAACAGACACACACACAGACACACACACACAGAGCTTTAAACAGACACAAACACACACACCTTTAAACAGACAGACACAAACACACACACTTTTAAAAACAGACACAAACACACACACACACACACACACACACAAACACACAGAGCTTTAAACACACACAAACACACACACACATACCCATCATCATGGCACGGCGATTGACCCAGGAGGCCAGGAAAGAGGCTTCTCCCATCAAAGGGATTCCTTTCTCCTGCAACGGCAGAAAGACATGAACATAAATCCTGACGCATACGTACTTCACCAGGACACAAGTCAGAGCCTGAAGCTGCTCTAGCCTCCACTGTTATTTAATAAATATATATACTTTTTTTTGTGCTTAACAGTTTTTTTGACTGACTGATTTCTATGATGACTTGTTTATTATTATGACCTAGTTCTGCCCTTTTCAAATGCTGCTATTTGGAGTGGTGCTGCAAAAAAAATGTTGTTGTGTTTTATGTTACTAGTGCAGTGCCCGTAGGAAGCAGGTATAAGCTTATGCATGCTTAAATGTAACGCGTCTATGAAAGTGGGACACAGAAACAGATGTAGCCTACACAGACAGACAGACGTTTCTTGCTTTATAGATAGAAGACAATAAAACTATCCATCTATCTATGATTGGTTATTATCAAATTAATTGGAAAACACTGAAACAATATATTTTCATTATTCACAATATCTGTTTAAGTAGGGCAGACATGCGACGCGTGTATCAAAGTTGTACTGTTGGTGCTTATTATCATTATTACATATCAGTTTTGTTTAAGCTGTTTACATGTGGACCACTGCCTTACTGGTCAGCACCATAAATACTAGTAGATTGGTTATTAATTTGTTATTATTAATTGCCCAGCACGTGGAAAAGTAGCACATACAGTATCTAAGAAGCACTTACATTTTATTCAGTGAGTTGCTGTCATTTTCTGTAATGCTTAATGTTTGAAAGGTATTTATTTTGTTCATTGAAGTAAATAATCTTTTCATGTAAAGTGTTATATTCATAATAAATGGCTGAAAGTTCCACACCTGTCAGCGTATTTTATTTAGTTTTCAATTGTATTTCTTAACTTTTATGCAGTCATGTTTTCTAAATATGCCATATTTTACGGAACAGGGAAGTGCAATAGAAAATGCAAATTTTTAATTTTCAGATATTTTTCTGTGTCTACGTTTCTGTTTGTGTAAATTACATTTTGTCTGTAATTTTTTATTATTACAAAAATGAATTATGAAAAAAACACACCAAAACAACAACATCAGGCGACCACTATAAAAAAGTGTAGCCATCTCCGTGACAATGTATGGGAAATGCAAGCAAGCAGTTATCAATTAATATATTGCCGAGCATATCATCACTTATCAAATCAAATCAGTTGTATAGCCCAATATCACAAATATTTGCCTCAGTGGGCTTGTAGTTTCCATAATATTTTTGTCATGTGTAAGTTATTAGTGGAAATTAAAAGTCGTGACTACACACACGTATCAACCATAGATAATATACTATCAACCAGAACAGATTGGAATCAAGATGAGGACCTTGAATGTTTCTCTCTGGTCATCACTGATCGATCACCGTCTGCAAAGCGACGTAAAATCTGTCAATTCCATCACGTTGGTGAGAATGGGCTGTGACGTTAACATTAGCTTAAATAGCTTAAATAGCTTAAGCTTAACATTATCATTTCTCATAAATATGACGTCCTTTGCAAACCGCTGCGGCGAGCTGGCGGACAAAGTTGACACAAACAACACTGCCACTATTTTGGCCTCCTGCGGTTTATAATTAGCCTTAAATTAACTTGCTAGCGTTAGCTAAGAAGCAACGCAAGCTAACTGACTAACAACAGTTGTCCAATTTGACATTGCCGGCTACGCCAAAATGTACATATTGACTGATTTGGCACCTTGAGTAAAACCAAAACACAGAGTAAGCGTCTCGTATTTGGCTGATAGAGATGCTAAGTGGCTAATGCTAGTCAAGAGTTCCGTATGCAGCTAGCTGTCAGGCAGGCAAGCTAAGCTACGATAACTAGCTGCGTAGCTATTCAAAGCTCTACCGTAATAAGCAACCGTTAAATGAACACACAAAACGGTTTGAACCGAACAGTTCGATCGTTATGAGCTCACCTGGTTGTCGGTTGTGTCCGTATTCACTTCCTCATCCACAGGGCCGGTGACAGGAGCCCCGGGCCCCGCGGAGAAGGCAGAAGTTTGGATCCCAACTTCACCCGAGTCCCGCTGGGCCACGACGACGACGAGGCCCGGCGGCGGTTTGGTTTAGCCCAGTGCGTCTGATCTTTCCGTGCAGGAAAATGACAAGAATATGAGTTATCCAACAAAGTATTCCCGTGTCAGTGAGGCGATTTAAAGGCGAAGTTAATCGACAGCATTCATTTTGTTGCACTTTACAAGCCTGGTTTGACGGCAGCTTTGCCCACTGCTGTCGCACGTGAAGCTAACGGTAATCGACTAACAGCTACCGGAAGTAGTGGGATTTTGCTGATAAATTAAAATCACAAAATGTACAGCGTGGGGAAATATCCAAACGTACATATTTTGGATTTTATTTCGAAAGTCATCAACCGGGAACATATATATTTATTTGTACATACTTTACAGGTCTCAACCTCGTTGGAAGAGTCCAACAAAAACACAACCTGTGATGTCAGAGAAATGTAGGCCTATGAGTTTCCTGAATCATAAAAAAATACTTTTGATATGATGTATATAATATGTTATTTTATATTGACATGTATTTACTCACATGGCCAATTCAGGCATTCACCATTAGAACCTTTGTATATAAAACTTTGTTGTCAAAAGATATCATTTATGCACGGAGAATTATTGTTGTTTGTTCATATTGATTAATCATTGTGTATGTCATAAGGTCGTATGTAGCTGCTGCACCATCATAATTCAAAGGACTGCCACCTGCTGCTACTCATAGACTAATTGACAGGGCATTTCAAACACAGGCCAACTTCAAATGTAATAATTGATATGTAACTAACATTTAATTGTTTATATTTAAAATTAAATATATTATCTGGAATAATGTATCGTCAATTCAATTTAAAAAAAAGTTATACTATTACCTTATTGCAAGTTTTCATTTAATGTAGGCTGAAGTTGTGCAAAAAAGGTACTTTAATGTCAATATTGCCTCACCCTGGACTTGCCATCTGCATGTTTGGCGGTGCTTAATCCACTCCACCACAATCGTGCTTTTCTGAAGCAATGCAACAGATGCTGGGGATGATCGTCGCCAAAATACTAATTTGAATCATAGATTTGAATCGAATGGAAATCCCCTTCGCTCCCTTCCCTCCATTGATGGGTTTTTAGCTTACTGGGACCCATATGTTGTTTACCAAAACGAGGCCAAGGGAAGGAGAGGACCACATTCAGTTTATTTCTCATGGCACACTTGAAATCTATTGCTTATAATTCTTAGGAATTTTGTAAAACATTTTACTATTAGTTTATTCTATTTATTTGATTACATTGTATTATTTGTACATTCACATACATCTGTATTTCCCTGTAATGTAACGTTTTGATTATTTCTCTCATTGTTTTACGAAAAGCCTAAGAAAATAAATCAAAAACAAAATAATGCCTTTTCAAAATTTCGCTTTTACTCTAAAAAGAAGATATTCTTGTTTTGAAAAGAGCGATTCATTACGTCCCTTCCTGTTAATGGCGCTTTCTCACAACATCAAGCTAGAGTTGAGACTGGAAGCTAACGCGAACATCTATTGTTATTATACTTCTCCAAACACGCGCAGAGTGAAAACATGTCAGATACGGTAAAGTTAACACTTTAAATAGTCTCTTTTGTGTATAGTGTGAACGGAAATGAATGAGATGTACGTGTATTTTGGTGGTTGCTGCCTCGTATGGGGTTATTTAATATGCTAACTGTTAGCTCGTGTCGCCTCAGGCCCAGCAGCACTATGCTTATTTAGCTTTGTTGCTAGTTGCAAAGTTTTAGTTTACCCTTTAAAGTGCAGCTATTAAACAAGAAGCGATACGAGCATGTTGTAACCAATATTACTGTGTTATCAGCGTTGGCAAAATCACATAATTGGTAACCTCGGGCCTGATTGTAGTGTGTGTTGTTGATTTTTTAAATTTGTTTATTTCACGTTGTATTTTCTAGGAGGTAAAGCCATCCAGCCAAGACGGGGGAGATAAGAAAGATGGAGAATACATCAAGTTAAAAGTGATCGGTCAGGTGTGTATGGACGCAGAGATGTGTCGTGCAATATTAGTTGATGAACTATTACTTTTACCTTTACTAACAAATAGTTGATTGTATTGCAATGTAAAATGGCTGTTAAACGTTGATTTTCTGTTAAATGATGCAAATAATATATATAGTTATGTTATTAGTATTTTATAAATGAAACGCCATATTATCTGAAGTTCATAAGTTCACCTGCTCTGTGTTTTTCAAGCTTTTAGTATTTGAAATAGTTTGATTAAACTGTACAAATCACACTAAGTGATTTGGTTTAAATCACATCTCTCTTCCTCAATAATTGTGTCATTTTGCAATTGACTAAAATGTTGAATTCCTGCCTTGTTTGAACTTTTAAAATCATCCCCTTTTCTCTCTGAACCAACAGGACAGCAGTGAAATCCACTTTAAGGTGAAAATGACGACACATCTGAAGAAGCTGAAGGAGTCCTACAGCCAGAGACAGGTACGTGGAAAAACTAAAAGTTACCATCATCATATGCCGCGGTAAAGCACTTTGAATGGCCTTGTGTCTGAATTGTGCTTTATAAACAAACTTGCCTTGCCTTGCTTACTTCCATGTTACTGAATGGCAAAATGTTAGGTTCAAGGGCCATAAACAAAGCACTCGGAAATATCTGACTTTAAAGGTTGAATCAGCGAGGGTATTTCAAAACAGTCTTTGTCAAAATCAGCAAATATCTACTCACCATAAGCTACCTGTCTGTACTGTGTGCACGCTGAAAATAGACTGGAGTTTATGCACAGCCCAGGCTCTGTGAACTATTAAACGTTAATTATTTGTGTTGGTGTTTGTGTGTTTCTTCCAGGGCGTCCCAGCGAGCACGCTACGGTTTCTGTTTGAAGGACAGAGAATCGCAGACAACCAAACTCCAAAAGAGGTAAACTTCTCCCTCTTGACTCGAGCATCTCCTTGTACTTTTGCTTCAATTTTATTGATTCAGATTGTTGTGTGTTTCTTTGAAAAAGATCCAGTGTTAATACACAGCCTAGGCTCTGTAAACAAAGGGACCTACCGTAGCTAGTAACATGCCCGTTTAAAGAGCCTTGGCTGTGTATGAGCATTGACACTGGATTTTTTTCAGCGCACACACAGTACGGACAGGTTGCGGACCGTGAGGAGGTATTCACTGATTTTGAAAAAAAGGGATTTTGAACAACAAGCGTTCTCAAGTGTTATATATACATTAACAGTAAATACAATATAACAAGAATATAGTAATAAGGGAATTCTTTTGTTGACTTGTTGACTCAAAATGTATTTTCTCTTGTGTGTGTGTGTGTGTGTGTGTGTGTGTGTGTGTGTGTGTGTGTGTGTGTGTGTGTGTGTGTGTGTGTGTGTGTGTGTGTGTGTGTGTGCTGATCAGCTGGGGATGGAGGACGAGGACGTCATCGAAGTTTATCAAGAACAGACCGGTGGACTCTGGCATGTCTAAACCTCACGCATTTCTAAATCTTTCCTTTTCTTTTCTTATTTTATATTTTATTTTGTATGTAAATGTATGTTACGGATTTTTGTTCAGTTTCAAACCATCTGGATCAAAACAACAACACTTATCAGGGCTTCCATGTGTGAGCGCGGGAAGTTGAACGGACTGAGATAGGATGAGAAAAAGTACATTGGATTATTGTTCTCATGTTGATAACCAAAGCAATAGTTTTCAATAGTTTAGACAATTCCTGTTTAAAACTGGATTTTTTTCCCCCCTTGTACTAACACATTGAAAACTTAGTTCGCTGGCACAACAATATTTTTTTTGACAGAGGTTAGACGTTAAAGGTGCATTGAGTGATTCTGGAGAACGCTTGTTGTCAAAATCGCTTTTTTTCAGAATCAGTGAATATGTCCTCACGATCTGCTACCTGTTTCTAATGTGTGTGTACTGAAACAAAATCCAGTTTTAATACACAGCCTAGGCTCTGTAAACGGGCAAGGTAATATCTATGGGGCATGTTGTTAGTATGAACAGGTAGCGGATCATGAGAAGATATTCACAGACTTTGACAACCAGCTTTTTCCAGAATCGCTGTCTCCACCTTTAAAGATGCAGTTATATGCACCCAAGGCAATTCATTCCACTTATTCTTGTGCTACATTCAGGGCATTCACCAGACTATATGTATAACATCTGGATTGCTGGCAGTCTCTCTAATACACTGCTAGAATACCACACACAGCAAGGAGTTTGTCAACATTTGTTTCTGTAAATTTGAATTAGCATTTACAGCCTCTGTGTGCCACATTTAAAGAACTGCACCCTCTTGAAAAATTGTAAAAACCTATGATAATAATTGACATGATACGATACGACAATGATTGAGATTTTAAACACATGTTCAAGTTGCTTTACTTGTATATTTTGTATTCAGTATTAGAGTGTGTTTGAATTATCTGCCACGTGTATCTCTAGCGTTGTATTTTATATCATATTTGAGGGATTCATTCTGTAATGATAATTCTAAATATATACCCGCTATGGAAACATTTTACTCGCTGACAGTCACACAGTATTTGACACTCGGATAATACTTTGCTTATCAGTTTGTTTGAGGAAAATGTTTGCAAATTGTCATCTGGGTGTGTGGCTTCAGCGCTTTTTTATTTTGTTTTTGTTGAAAGCTTTTCTTTTCGTTTTTGTAATTAATTCTCAATTTGTGTACTGTATGACGTTACTCAAGAAAGTTAAGATCATCAGCAGCCCAAGACTGTCGTGTAATAAATGAGTTTTAGTATTTCAATGAGAAAACAAGATATTTACTTGATAGAGATGCTACACTCATGAAGGATGAAATAACCAACAAAATGTCTATTGTTTATTTCACTCTTCACAGATGTTCAAGGTTATAGGTGGGGTCGGCGATTCTGGAGAATGCTTGTTGTCAAAATCAGTGACTATCTCCTTACGATCCACTAACTTTCTGTGCAGCCCATGCGCTGAAAAAAATCCAGTTTTATTTCAAAGCCTAGGCTCTGTAAACTGGCAAGTTGTTAGCTAAGGTGGGCTGCCTTCCAGTTTACTGAGCCTAGGCTGTGTATTAGCACATATTAGATTTTCAGCAGACACACAGTTACAGACAGGTAGCGGATTGTGAGGAGATATTTGATTTTGACTAAAAGCGTTCTTTTAAAATCGCTGACTCCACCTTTTAAAGTTGATGTTTAAACTGCACCTCTGGGAAATGTTTGCTTAAGGTGCACACAATAGGAATCCAGAAGCATGTCAGCTGTTTCTACTGCCAAAATGTTCATAAATTCATAATGATAGAAGTTAGAAAGGCAACTTTAAAACAAACAAAAAAAATTATGATTTGGTGATTGTCTAGTAAATTCTAATAGACTAGAGATGTGTGAAATGGAAATGATTTAAAATGTCCTTTAAAAACGTAAAATATTTTCTCAATTGGATTTTTCTCAACCTGACCAGCTGTTATCAGTCAAGGGCTCAGGTGAAGTCCACTCCCCACAAAGGCAGGGCTGTGAATTGAGCCATAAACACTGATCTCAGTGAGGTGAATGGACTGTTTATCACTAAAGGAATGTTGATACAGATGGTTTGAAACTCTGGAGATGAGCTTTTTGCTTTTTTTGAATAAAATATTTAAGAAAAAAAGTGTTTTGTGTATTTTATACATACGTATGTAATTTCTTGTAAATGTTTGAATGTAGGAACATAATATTTCAGTGCTAAACATCCTAATGAGCAATTTGTGTCCACATAATGAATGTTTTACTTGAAATCGGGAAGCAATCAAGAACTTTTAAAAAAAAAAATTCACATTACGTATGTATTCAAATTTAAATTATTGACACATTAGAGCACAGCAGTTAATACAGCAATACAACTTTACATTATATTCTATTTTTACATGTAGTTTAAACAGTTTGTTCCTTACTTTGATAGAAGTTTTTGTAAACATATTTTTTCTTTTCTTTTGAAGCTCTTCTCATTTTAAAGGCATCATTTTAGGCGCTGCGTGATGTAGTGGTTAGATTAGAGCGTGTACAATAGACGCTCAGTCCTCTTCGCAGCAGTCCCGGGTTAGAATCCAGCCCGGGTCGTTCTCTACATGTCATTGCCCTCTCTGCCCCATTTCATCTCTGTCTCTCCACACTATCTAATAAAGCATGGAATAATACCAAAAAACTATTTATAAAAGGTGTTATTCGGACAAGTAAAAAGGTGTTACTCGGATAAGTTTCCTCTGGTTCCAAGTACAAGAGTCATCCCCAAACAAACTGATCACAAGTGTTCATGAGACTCAAACGCTGGGTTATCATTCCCCACAAAGCTCACAGTAACAGCATATTTGGGTATTGACGTGTCCGTGTGCCCGTCTCTCTCTTTGGGCACTGGTAACTTGTATTTGCAATAAAGAATCCCAGATGCAATCATTAAGGCCGTGCCCGCAATCCCAACCCCTATGCCACACCCCACATGCTGAGAATCAGGGGCAGGGGGCATTTTAAACTCCGGGGGGAAATGTATCGTTTGATTTGTCACCACTGAACTTATGTTCCATGCTAGAGGTGTGAGTGACATCACAGAGGCCAACAGACATAGTGCACCGGTGATGGAGAATGTCAAACGTATCGGTGTGTTTTTGTCCATCCCAAAGTAGACGTTCCTCAAAGCATAAACTCCGCCAGCGTTGCCACAAAGACCCACAAGCAAAGACAGGAGCATGAGAACCTGAGCTGCTACGATCTCAGGTGGCACAAAGGCCTCGGTCAAACTGATGTACCTGCAGAAATGGTGGAGGAATAAGTATTTAGATAGTAAAAGTATAAGTGCTAATACCAAACTATAAAAACACTCTGGTACAAGTACAAGTGCATTGGAAATGTTATCTAAGTAAAAGTATGTTAATCAGGAAAACTGTATTTAAAGCTTTAGTGTGTAACTTCGGTTCTGCACCATGAGGAATTCAGAGTAATTTCAACAACACTGTCGGTGTCGGATCTACATGAGGTAAGCTTTGGGTGATAGCGCATGGATTTTATACCTTCTGCTGTACGTCCAGGTTTCTTCTTAGCAGTAGAATCAACAACTGAAACATGGCTTGAATGTGACCGACATTCATTAATATGAAAAAGTTACTCACTATAGCTTTAAGTACAGCACTTTGGTATATATACTTAGTCACTTTCAACCACTGACCTGCAGTGCATGACTATAAAGCCCGGGGTCACGTCTGTGTGGCTGTTAAAGCAGGCCCTCCATATGCCGACCCAGGCCAGTCCTGAGCTGATCTCCTCACTGTCAGACACCTGCCAGACCCTCCACTGGATGAGCCCCATGGCCATGGCGGTGAGCGTCCATCCCACGCAGCCCAGCCACAGGGCACCGAAGCTGGGCATTGGCCGTGTGGGCGAGGTAGGGCATAGCACTGGAGCTACAATCAGCTGAGCAAGACAGTCCCAATACCAACCAAACTGGGCATCTTTAGGAGATTACAGGTAGGTGGAAGATGTCCCCTCTTATCTTTAATGTTGTAATTTAAAGCCCCTGTAAAACCTAATCCACAAAATCCTCCTATGTAACTAGGGGAGTAAGTTGTATGACAGTAAGCATCTCAAAAGATTTAGGCATAGGGCCTATGTATCAATCCAAATGACAGAAATTGTGATTTAAGTTTGCTTATTGAAACACCCAAATTTAATATAATATGTTTTGACTATTGCTATTTTAGACCAGGTTCCCAGAGGCTTTAAAATCACACTTAATATCAAGCAAGAGAGATATCCGTGGCTGCTCTCTCATCACCGTGGTTATCTGGCAAACAAGCACCTACAAAAACACAGATACAGGTGTATATAGATTAAAACAGAACATCTATTCAATGTAGAATCACTCACTCAAAGATGTTAAAGCAAGACACTGCAGGTGAATAGGGAAACAATTTTATCATTTACATATCATCATGAAACTTTGCAAGTTGATAACTGACATTAAAACAACAATTATTTGTATTACAATTTTTGGAAAAATGTATGAATAAATATGAAATTTTGGCAAATCTAACTAACTATGTGGAATTAGCATCTCTTCAAAAATCTTAAAATCTAAATGTTGGGTGAAGCCAGAGTTAAAATCCTTAATTAATGTTATAAACATATTCGTTTCCAAAGTGTATTGGTATCATCATGTTAGTATCAATCTATGGCATCAATAACAAATAATTGTTGACTTCACTTTAACATGTTAACATGTTTAACATGTTACTTTATTGCAACCACACAAGACTAACTTTCTGATATTTCCTGTGCCAAACAACTCAAGAATTACTTTATCGATCACTTTATTTTTTACAATGTCTTTCAAAAATATGGGATGTATGGAAAATATTCCTATCATTATCATTTCTCCAGATCATGTTATGACAAAACCCTTTTCAAAAGCATCAGAAAAGTCATATCTGCTATTCTTTTTCTGTCTAGATTTATAATTTTCAAATATAGCAATGTAAAATACAATGATAAATCAAGTAGCCTATCTTTCTGTTGTTCGAAAAACACATCACATAAGATCAAAGCATGTGTAAATTACACAGTATATATACATGTGTAAGTGCATATGTATATGTACTGTATATTCATTTAATTTAACTTTTATTTATCCCCGAGAGACCAATTGAGGGGTGACCCTCATTTTCAATGACGTCGAGTTATTCAATACATAACAGCCAAATATTGTTAAATCAAATTCTTAATTTTCTTCACGTACCTGAGATTCTTTTTCTTGAGCACCTGGTCGCCGCCGTCTTTATACTCTGAGGCCAGAAAAGCAACTGATATGAGGATGATTCAGACACAGAGCAACACTTCCTCATCTGTCTAACATCGAGCTAGTCAATGATTGACAGTTTACAGGCTCATGGAAAGGCATAATAGATGTTGTGGTAATTCTGGTTTTATGTGTAGGCCTACCATATAATTTCAACTCTTTACTTTCTTTTTTGACCACGTGTTACATCATCATATACAAACTTTAATTCTTCTAGGATTCTTTCAACATTAATAAATAAATGTGGAAACGGTCTTTAATTTGGGAATATCAGAGAGATTAGTAGTTTTTTTTGTTATTTCTTGCAAAAATGTCATATTCTCATAGGGGCAGATAAAATGTGCAACGTGGGAAAGACTATAAAACAAAATAAAAGTAACATTAAAAAACGAAATTTGCAATATTATCTTAAAGGTGCAGTGTGTAATATGACATCATCAAGAAAGTTCTACAAAGTTCTAGAATGCAACGCTCCCTGGGTAGCCCCAACCCTTTAGAATAATAACAGAAGCTACAGTGGCCTTCAAGGACAAGAACAATTCTAAATTTTAAACAATGCACCCGATGACATTCCAACTATGACACTTTCAAGATGGCGGCACTAGGCCTTGGTCCAAAATATGCAGAAATATGGACATATATGAGACCCTTTCTAAGGGGAAAAATAATAATTCAAAATTTTTATTTCAGCTATTATGCACTAAATTAAATGTACTTATGGATATCATAATTACTTTCTACAAAATCTGCTAGGAAATAAAACCCAAAATTCTACACACTGCAGGTTTAATAGGCATCTTTTTTTAAATCTAAAATAACCTTTCTTCTAGTACATTTAAGGAACAAACATTTTTCTTTCTAGCACTGGTCAATTTTGAGATTTTTGTTTATATAGCTTCCATAACATATCTTCTTTCATACTACTATAAATAATAGGCCCAAAATGTACATTAAAGTGTTTATTTGACTATCCTTGTATGTTTGCATCAGTATATTTCTCTTGTACAACCATCTTTAACAGACATTATCTCAACAATACTTTGAACCAAAAGTCTCAACTTCTAAAGCACTTTGATCAACTATGCTTTCCATAATCATTCTTAAAACTATTATGAAGGATATTTTAGTAAGCCTCTATGTTTGTCGCGTATAACTTAAGGGCAAAGCCATAGTTGAGTAAGATGAACTTGGGATAAAAATGTAGACAACGTTTTGTGTGGTCAAGGTGGAGTCGGAAAGGGGATCGGCAGGGAAATGGACCTTGATTTTCGCTCCAAACGAGAAACGAAACACTACACTGAAAATAAAACTGGATCTGTTATGTAACCTGTGCAGTAAAAGTCCAAAATGGTGCTTAAAGGTGGAGTCAGTGAGTATGGAGAACGCTGTTGTTAAAATCAGTGAATATCTCCTCATGATCTGCTACTACCTGTCCATACTGTGTGTGCGCTAGAATGAAATCTAGTGTTTATACACAGTCTATGCTCTGTAAACTGACATGTGAACAAAGGGTATGTAAACAAAGGGAGCCACTGTAGCTAGTAACCTGCCAGTTTACAGAGTCTAGGCTGTGTATCAACCATGCCATCAACACTGTACAGACACACAGTACTGACAGGTAGCAGATAGTGAGGAGATATTCACTGATTTTGAAAAAAAAGTGATTTTGCAACAAGCGTTTTCCAGAATCACTGATAACTTCCCAGCACAGGTCTGTAAAAGTGTCAGACAATAGTGAATGGCAAATGGTCCCCTTTACTATGTTTAGTTGAGCAACAGTAGATAATAAAACGTCATCAGAGATCGTAAACAACAGGAAACGTCTGTACTTCTGCACTTTTATTTTACATGATTACAAAATACTTGGTTAAAATATGAATTTGAAGAAGTTGGAAGTTGAATAAAGAAAAACAGGCCTGAGTGTGTTTAGTTCAAGAGTTTTTTTCTGTCTATACTAAGAAATACAAGTAACTTTCATTGATGTGAATGCTATTGATCACATCTGTATAGTTTTGTCAGAAAATTATTTTATATTTATTTTACACCCGGCTGAACTTCACCCACACTGCTGGTTATCAGATCATTCTGACCCAACCCCTCCTCACCAAAGCAAACATTATAAACTGTTTCAAAGGTCTCAACATGGGATCAGTCCGATACTGAGATTATAAAGTTTAAACTGAAGGACCTGATTTATATTTTTAGTGTTCTTTCAATATAACAATTTTCATGTCAATATTTAACACAAATCAGACTGAAAAGCCTCTAAAAACAGAAACCTAAAAGTTGTTCAGGTAAACCTCACAGACGACAATAGTCTGTGATTTATTTATTTTTTTACTGTACCGTAGATTGTGGGCATATTCATTTGACAATAGAAAATAGGAAAGTAAATAAAATTATTAAAAATACTAAAATCATGTTTAATTTTCTGTATTTCAGGTGCATATAACTTTCCAAATGTCCTGGCTTTAAGACAGTTATTCCTAGAAAATAATTTGCACTTGATTTCAAGGAAAATGCTAGAACTACTTTATCTGCAATTTGTTTCTAGGGCTTCTTGACATAATTACTTGAAAAGAAATTGGTGCTTGGTGTTTTGTTCCAGTAAAATGTCATAATACAAAGAAGACGTCATTTTAGGATTTCTCATCTTTATAATTTTATTGCTTTGCAAGTTGTTGAAGGCGTGCAGTGCATACTGATGTGTGTATGGTGTTCACAGTATTGAGGAGGCTACAGTAGGCAAGTCTTTGAATAAATATATAAGCAGAAAGTCCTGTGAAGGGGCCACACCAGAGAGTTAAAGATGGAGTCAGTGATTCTGTAGAACGCTTGTTGTCAAAATAAATGTTGTCCAAATCACGGAAAATCTCCTCATGATTCGCTGTATGTATGCTGAAAATAAATATGGTGTTATACACTGCCTAGGCTCTGTAAACCGGTATGTAGACAAAGGGCCCACCGTAGCTAGCAACATGCCCGTTTTTCAGCACAAACACAGTACTGACAGGTAGCAGATCAAGAGGAGATATTCACTGATTTTAACAAAATGATGATGTTTACAACAAGCATTCTCCAGAGTCGCTGACTCCACCTTTAACAACCTGTTTGGACCTGCTGTGCCTCAGTCCTTTAAATTACTGAAAAAGTAGAAAACGACATTCGGTTGTCATGACACCGTCCCCAAAGTGTGAATGAAAAAACCATCCTAGGAATATAAACACTGTGTTATTATCGTATAGAAAACAAGTAGGAGCAACGTGTATACTGCTGGAGCAAATCAGCATTGTCTAGGAGAATATAGTCAACTTATCAAATTCACCTCTTAGTTTGGCGGGACCTGATAAGCCTTTGGCTTCTTCCGTCTCCCTTCGGACAACACAAAGTATGATGTATGAATATTTGCAAGAGAAAATTGTGTATTGTGTGGAATTGTCCGAAAGAATAATAAAGAATAATAAATAAATTCTGGCATGAATTAAAGAGTTGCACTTCAAAATTAGATATTCGCCACACGTCAAAGTGGCATCAACCTTTCCTAGAATATATACTACAAAAATAAAGAAATGGGCTTGTCGTAAAAGCACGAAAGATAACTTAATATCATAGTTGACAAGATTATAACACTTGGATTGTAACCTAAAACAGTTTTATAGCATTTTGGAATCAAACAATCGGAATTTAATTTTATTAGAAATTAGAAAACAAAAAGTATGTCATGAGTGAAGATAACTTATTAATTCTCCATACAAGTCTGCAGAAAGCCTACAATAAATTACTATAATAACATAACTTTAAAATATACACACACAAGTTATGATAATTACAAACGTTTAGAGCGGGATAGCAAGCTTGTGAAGCAGCTTAAATACGACAATTCAGAAACACAAATAATAGTTTGCGTAGAGACGACGTAATAGTAGAAACGACCAAAGTTATGTGTTTACATATTGGTACAGAACATGATTTGGTCTGTTGTGAAGCCTTCACTTCCCCATCTTAATGTTTAGGGGGCGTCCAGGTGCAAATATATACAAGGGGTTCAAATAAATATGATTCTAATTTAAGTCTATAAAAAGTTTCTGGAGAATGAAGGCTCAACTCGAGTCACAGCAGGTAAAAATGACTCCAATAGTGACGTAATTTGATAGAAATAGAATGTATTAAGTGTGTTTGATACTGCATACTTTATATAATGAGATGTACCTATTATATCAGTAAATCATTCTAATAGAAAGTTAGAATATTGATGAGACGGCTGTCAGCTCCCACTCTCTTGTACAAATGTACTTGTCATTTTCAAACAACTCAGAAAATCAAGCAAAAGAATAAATCAGTTAACACCTTGCAAAGAGGCATATTCCCCATCTTGCTCTTTAAGTCTCCCTTCCTATTTATCTCTATATATTTTCTGTACAATGTCCATTTACGTTACACTCAGTAATGTTATCAGTTAATTATATGTGGCGACACAATGTCTCTGTTTTCTTGTGCAAATTCATTGTGAACAAAACAAAAAAAGCCACTTATTAGTGTAGTTGGACATATTTTAGCTCCTAATTTCGTTCGTTAGGCTCATTGATTCTTATTGAACTATTTGGTCAAAAATGGGCAAAATTACAATACCACCGGACCGGTATGAAAAAGAGCCATGAATGAGTCTGTGATTATTGAGAATGCTTGTTGTCAAAATCGGTGAATACACTCTGTAAACAGGCATGTTGTGGGTCCCCCTTTGTTCACATACCGTTTGTTTACATGCCCGCTTACAGAGCCTAAAATGTGCATTAGCATCAGATTATTTTTTCAGATCACAGAGTACATACAGGTAACAGATTTTGAGGAGATATTCACTGATTTTGACAAAAAAGTGATTTTTACAACACACATTCTCCAGGAATGTGGAGCAGGCTTGCTTCAACTTTAACAATGACATTAATATTAAAGTGCTACACATAGCATAGCACCCTCAAATGTAGAAACTGTGCCCCAGCTCCAAGATGCCTCAGCCTTGATGCAGTATCAATGCAAAAAGGTTATTTTAGTCTAACGTGATAAATTAAATTAAATGTTCTTGTACAGTACAGCCTAGTATTAAATACAATGTACTTAAACCTAATACTAGTCTAGTCATACAAGAGCATTCAGGTTAACTGATTCACAAAGACTATGGTATAAACTACACTATTAGAAAAGCAGCCTTTGATCCAGAGGCAAACTGTCCACCAGGCACTTGAGCTGCTCCTCTCCCAGCTTGATTTTATCTTCTAGTTTACGTTGTTCTATGATTAGCGCTGATTTCATCTTTACAAAATGGCGGTAGTCGTCCAGGCTCTCAGGGTCCAGATGAGACGCCATGATTCCTGAAACCAAACGCTCCCGACGGTCCAGGTTTTCCTTCAGCTCTTTGGCATCTTCATGTTGTCGCATCAACAGCTTACGCTTCTCTGTCAGGGTTCGCTGAGGGAGGACAGATAGTCAATAAATCAATAAATCAATCAATGTATTTATACTGTGTAGCAACTTTAAAAAAAATCAGATGTAGTTCAAAGTGCTTTATATTGAAAATAGGAAGAAAGTACAGATGGATGCGGAGACCAATGCACGCTAAGCAATAAAATATGAGTAGTTAACATTGGAAAAAACGATAATGATAAAATACCGGCTGTGATGTTTGAGTGTGAAAAAGGCCATAGCACACAGAAAAATATACAGTTTCTAAAATACCTATTGTTATTTACAGGGCACAGTCACCGTAAATTGTTTGCTGCCATCTACTGGTGTAACTGAGAATTCTGGCTTTTGTCAATAAACTAGACTGACTGCCATGCAGTCATCACCTGATGTTTACGTTGTATAACTATCCTACATAAATCCAATGGTAATACATGATACCGTGTATGTATGAACATGTCCCAGGGCAGTTACTTTCTCCTCTGGCAGGCTGTTCTAGCAGTGCTAGTATAAGACTATTTAATTTAATTTAGATGTTTTATGTTTTAATATGTGTATTCTTTACTTGATGTATTTTAATCTTGCACCTGTAAAGCACTTTGAATGGCTTTATTTGTGTCTAAATTGTGCTATATAAATAAACTTGCCTTGCCTAGACTGTTACCTTCTCGTCTGGTAGGTTGTTCTAGCAGTATTAGTTAGTATTAGGCTGTTACCTTCTCCTCTGTATTAGGCTGTTACGTTCTCATCTGTTCTATCAGTTCTGTTATAGTATTAGACATTATACTGTTACCTTCTCCTCTGGCGGGGCGGCCTCCTCCAGCCCATTCAGAGCGTTCTCCACGCGGGCCAGACGTCCTGACAGCGACAGCAGCAGACTCACCACCTTGTCCAAGTCGCCCACAAACATCCTGAACTTCTCCAGCTGGTTGGGCCGACAGCGCCGTGCCACCGTGCCTTCCACCGCCCGGCCCAGAGAGTCATTATCCTCCACGTCATCCAACAGACTGAACCGAGCCTCACGCAACACATCCAGCTTCCTCGCTAGGCTGCTGATCAGCTGTTGCTAAGGAGAATATGAAGAAGACAAATGCTATGGCATGTGGGGAGGAACAAAAAACTACAGAACATAATATTACATGCTGTTTATGGGGGGTGTCACAATCTCAATTGTAAAGTCAGGAAATTAATCAAATGAAGTCACCTTCAAAATGTAAGATGGAATCAACGACTCCACCTTAAAAGGGACAGTGTTTAACATTGGAATATGTAGACGCATCCAGATTGCAATGCTCCCTTTGTTACCCCTCCCTTTAGAATAATTACAGATGCTACAGTGGCCTTCAAGGACAAGAGGCAAGTTACTAAAGTTTGCATCCTCCACCACTGCCTCAAGTCTTTCCACAATATCAAGTGATGAGGTAAAGGTTATTTATTCAATCAATAGTACTTTTTCTTCTTTGTCTTTTCCCCATTTCCCAAGGATGCACACTATATATAAAAACTTGTATGGCCGTTAAGTTTGTCCGTTCTGGGCTACTGTAGAAACATGGCGGAGGACATTTTTTTTTTACCTTTTTACTGGCGAGGTCGATGTCTAGTTCGTCCTCAGAGTCTTGGTCGTCTAGTTGCTGCTTCATGTCTTTCATCTTGATGAGCAGTTCAGCTTTAGGAGCCGACGTGTTGTAGTAGGAAGAGCTGGGGACCAGAGAGGCTGCTGCTGATACATCCTCCTCCTCTTTCCTAACACACACACACACACACACACACAGTTAAACACACACACACACACACACACACACAGGTAAGCACACACACAGACGGACAGACACACAGACAGACAGACACACATACGTGCTTTAAAAAAAAATTCAGTTTCAAAAGCTTTGAAAATCACACCAATGTTTAGGAAATACTGAGTGATTCTGCATTGTTGTACTCAAAATGTTTCACACCTTCAACTTAATGTATTCACTGATTTGTATTATTTAAGACAAATTAAAGCAGTTTCCCAAAATGCGTTTAATGGCATTTGCTATGATAATCAATAAGGGAAGGGAGACAGTTTGAAATATTACTGGCGACAGGATTTTTTATCTGCTTATGTATTGTCTACACTTTAAAAACAAGCAGCTATGCAGCAGGTCAACCATCCAGTAGTTTTGAGTGGAGGAGATCACTGTAATAAAACATTTGTCTATCAGAGGGCAGGCTGTACTGCTGTATGAAGCTTGAATAGGCTGGACTAGAAAACTACTTCTTCATCTTCCAACAGGTGCATTTCCCCAGGACTCCCACTATGTATAAAAACGTGCAAGGCCGTTTCAGTTTGTTTTCAAGAGAATATACATCAAGTAAAACATACTGATGAATATTATATTACATTTCTACCAAGTCTGTTCTGTAAAACGGCAATACACTCTACATACGGCACCTTTAAAAGCTGCAAAAGTTAAAGGATGGGTTAAGGTTAGGGGTAAGGGCAGAAAAATCACTTAAAATCAGTTCAAATGCAATCAATAATTTTCACCCTTAAAGTGTCTTACCTGTCTATGCTCCTGGAGCCGACTGAGGCCCTCCTGCGCTGCTGTGTCCCCTCCAGGACCTGCTCCTCTGTGGGGAACAGTCCCTCCATCAGGTCCATGGTCGTCATTCTGCCGCTCTGATCCAAAATGTCCGCCAGCGACTTGTCTTTACCCATAATGCATCTGGCCAGCTCCTCTCTCTTGGTGTCTTCCTCACACACCGACTCCTGGACTGAAACCAAATCCTGGGAAGCTTGTCGTGTGAATGCGCTAAAGAGGGATGAGTTGGGGCGCTCTGTGGGGCTCAGAGAGGGAATGTGGGGCAACAGATCCAAAATGGCGGTGTCTGTGTTCTGAGGCAGGTAGGCCCGCCCCTCTCGCTCCATGCCGCTCTCTGATTGGATGATCTTAACGGGGACTTTCCTCACCGGACTGGAAACATCCATATCAGCGGGAGGATTCAAATCATTATCTGACCTGGAAGGGAAAGAGATCACAATATTAAAACTGGCAATTTGCATCTCTTTATTAAACTAAAATCTAGATGTTGGATAAAGCTTAAGTTAAATTATTTAAAGTTTTATTTTTACAACATATTGAAAATGATTAAAAAACTAAATGTAGGGGAAGGTGGGGTGATTTGTGCAACTTTTTACTCAAAGTGATTTTAAAGTGAGGCCTTGACAGTTAAGTCTCCAACTCAAATATGTACATATATTTCAGGATGTTGTGCATCCCTGGCAATAAAAACTTTGGATCTGGAATAAACTGTTTAAGAAATATAGCTTTCGGAAAAAAAGTTGTCTTGTCGCACAAATCACCCCACTACGTGGGGTGATTTGTGCGTCATTGTGTCACAATGACAAAGTCACCATCATCATCTTTCTGGCCATCTGAACTCTCATCAGTGGTGTCGTTAAGTGGAATTGAGATGTCACTCTCTTCTGAGCTACTGTAGACAATCACTTTCTTTTGGTGACCAGCGTATACAGCCATGCCACTGGCACAACTCTCAGAAATGTACTTTGCACTAGTTGCTCCGTGCTTGTGGAACCAACTGCCACCTGACAAATGTGATTCCCCCTACATTACTGCCTTTAAATCAAGGCTCAAAACCCATATGTACACCCTGGTGTTTCCTCCCCATTAACCTCTGCACTACTTACTTACCTCTGCACTACTATCTGTGTTTATGTGGATGTATGGGCTTTACGTCTTTTATTTTGGTTATTGTTATTTTACCTTCATTGTTTACCTACTGAATGCACTATGTACAGCACTTTGGACAGTGCAAACTGTCATAAATGTGCTTTTATAAATACATTTTACTTACTTACTTACTTATAACTCACCCAGGCCCTTGCGCACAAATCACCCCATCCCCAGAATTTTGGATAATAGGCATGATGCAGCAATTTAGGGTTGACATTGTGCTAACTATATAGACTCAAACTGTAGCATACCAAAGCACTAAAACATGTGTCAAATGTTTTCAAACGTGTCTATAATTGTTCAGACACAATAATCAAAAAACCTTGATCATGGAAATTTTACTTTGAAAGGCAAAACACAGTTTTTTGAGCTTAAATGTGCTTATATCTTATTCCTTGTGTCTCCCTTCTTTACAGGATGAGTCAAATGGATGGCTCTTCTTAAATATGTGGTCACATTTCCAATTTCTTCCACGGTTTTCTAGAAACAAGGGGTTTTGCAACTTCCAAAATGCACAAATCACCCCACCTTCCCCTATCACAAATCAGACAATCAACAACATATGAACAAATCCTTTTGTAATAACCTTAATAATAGTGTTAAAAATTATTGTGGAATTTTGAAAGTATTAAAAAAAACTTATGTTGAGATAATAGCTATTAAAGATTGTTGTATAGGAGAAATATATAGACGCAAAAAGACACGTTTTAGTCAAATACACGTTTTTGCCTTGTCTCCTTAAAGTACACAACCATCATAAGAAGGAAAACAAATGAATAGTATTGGAACTATTATTATTATTTTGAATAAACATTGGAGCTACACAGTTAACCGTTTTCTAATTAAAGGACAGATCAGTAGAACTGCCATGGAAACCAAAGGTCACAAACAGTCATGTGGCTTTAACAAAATTACAGCCTCCAGTTCCATTTGTCTGAGGCTGCAGAGCAAATTCACTATAAGGACAATCAAACTCTCATCTTCCCTTTGTGGGCACACTGCTGCATTTTAGGCATTTTCTCCAGCTGACAGAAGCATCAACAATTTCTACAAGCTTTTTGTTTTGGGTAACACTTTATAATAACTATCCGTTGTAACTCGTTAATAGATCATTAGTAAACTCTTAATTAATGATTATTAATGATTTGTTAAGTGTTTGTTAGCAGTTTGTTAAGGATTTATAACAATGGTAGGTAGTTAATAGCTTAATAATTGAATCAGTTCATCTGGGACGAGGCTGAAATAGGCTATAGACTATACACAGTGCATGGGCAACTGAGGGCAGCCCCATTTTCAAATATTTTTAAATAAATTCAATACACACTGTGCATGCCATGGACTTGAACGTGACGTGATCAGTTAATCTCGGATTACCTCCCAGATGAAACTGATTCAATTATTAAACTATTAACTATCTACCATTGTTATAAATCCTTAACAAACTGCTGACAAACACTTAACAAATCATTAATAATCATTAATTAAGAGTTTACTAATGATCTATTAACGAGTTACAACGGATAGTTATTATAAAGTGTTACCTATTTATCAATCCAAATGAAATATATTGTAATTGAAGTTTGATATACTTAACAGACATTTGGTTAAGATGAGGCAGGCTATGCTCTGGTTCTTATAACACATTAAGTATTTCCAACCAATGAGGGGAGTTGCCCCCTTGAACGTACTATAGAAACAATAGCTGTTGTCATTGAGACTGTTTGATACGGCCACGCCCACACAGTCCTGTCAAACTTAGCTTTTTTTTTTAACTTAAGTTTTATAATATTTATGAACATTTATTTTCAATCAGATTTTGCAAAAGCTTATTGACACACCCAACTTTGATATCATGAATTGATTTTCACTATTTTAGATTTTAGACCAGGTTTCCAGGGAAATAAAGTCTAAGTATAAGCATAATCATCTTTCTTTCTAGATCATTGTCCATCACCATGTTTGTTGTTTAACTTGCGTACTTACAGCTGTTAGGTAAACAAGCCGTTATATAATGATGGTTTGTGAGGAGACCTGAAGCCCTTTGCCTAAGCTGCTTACCTGAGCGGTGAGTCATTCTGCACGGACACGGCCGGCGGTCTGTCCGTCAGTCTCTGAGGTGCAAACTGTGGCGAGGGGGACCGCGAGGGGTCGGCAGGGACAGTCAAAGCGGACCTCCCCTCCTTTTCCTTTTCTACACCTCCACTGCTCGTGTCTGCCCCGGGGCTAGCGCTAATGGACAAGCCCGCGTTTGTAGCATGATTCTGGGTGTCTGTGTTTGAGCTGGACAGAGGCTGACATGCTGGTGTGTCTGCCCCAGCGACGGAGAGGAATTCCTGGGAGGAGGATGTGGTTTTTGGGCCTATATGGGGCTTGGGCGGCGGTGGTGGTGGTGGTGGCAGGAGGCCCTTGGTTAGTGGAAGAAGCTGGGATGGGTTAGGGCTACTGAGGCGATGAGGTGTGGGAGTGTGGGAGGGGTTGGCAGTGTCTGGTTTGGGCGTTTGGTCAGCCAGGCCTGGGACACACAAGCCCTCATATTTTGGGACAGAAAGGCCCGACTGTGGGCTGTGGTGGTCGGCCGGGTATCGCAGCGTCATGCTCTCTGTTGATTCTCTAGAAGGTCACAATAAAAACAAATTTCATTAATACATGATGTTTATTTTACATTCTTTACAAAGTAGGTCACATAATACAATTAGTATTAAAGGTGTAGTAAGTGATCCTGGACAATATCAGTGAATATCTCCTCAAGATCCACTAACTGTACAGTGTGTGCTGCAAAAAATCCAGTGTTAATACACAGCCTAGGCTCTATAAACAGGCATGTTGCTAGCGATGGTGGACCCCCCCCCTTTTTGTTTTACATCCCCTTTGTTTACATGGTCGTTTACAGAGCCTAGTTTGTGTATTAACACTGGATTCATAAATCGCAAAAGCGATTTGGTTAAGGGTTGATATAAAACAAAACTGCACAAATCACCTCAAACTTAAGTTCCTTCCTCTTTGGGTTTCGTAATCTTATCTCATGAACAACACCACCCACTATAAAGTTGCATGAAATGACTCAACAGAGAAAGAATTGCGCAACACTTCAGCTAAGATATCTCAGTCTAAGGTCTGTTGACACTTGGATGTCGTATTTCTTGTTAGGTGTGTTTGTCCTACTTACAAAAGGAGAAAATGCTGTGGATTCATTTCACCATTTATCCAAGAAATTGATCATGTACGTAACAGATAAGTGTTGATTTTCAACAGATAAAATTATACACTCGTCAGTCTCGACCTATCATAAATCCTATGCAATTGCACGGAGACTTTTGTAAATCTGGGTGTGGTTTACTACAAGAGATAGTGTTCACATTAACAGGAGCTAGATACCTTTAGGAACAGATCTAGTGTGACAGAAATATATATTTTTCTTTTCAGCTCCTGAAACTTGACATGAGAAACAGAACCTCGCTCTTTATCTGTCCTGAAACTCACCGCTAAAATACTTTGCACATTAACACCAAACTTCACAAGAATTTTTTCGGGCGGATTTTCCAGAGCAATCGACAGGTCAATGGAACATTCAGACACTGATGGATGGATCAACTGACTTTTGTTTGACTTGACAAACACTGTGACATTCTGGAACCCTTCAGACGTTTATGTATTAGACTGGAAGCGAATAAATAACTGCTTCTACTTTTGTCTTTTTATGTATACAAAATTTGAAATGTCATTCTCATTCACATCATAAATCCTCACCTGGAGGTGCTTAGCTGGCTGTAAGGGTCTCGCCATGGTGATGGAATATTCTGCAAAAGAAAGGTAAAGGGATTTTAGCGAAACTCTGAAAAATCAATGCAAATCATATTAAAAAGGGGGAGTCAGTGATTCTGGAGAACGCTTGTTGTAACAATGAATATCTGCTACCTTTCTGTACTGTGTGTGCCTTGAAATAGACAGCCTAGGCTCTGTAAAAGGGTATGTTGCAAGCGCTGACAAAAAATTGGACTAATCTAACTCATAAATACCTATTATTAATAAAACATATAATTCATATATCGGGGTTTCTCACATGAGCGTAGAAGTCTGCAGAGGGAGAGGACCTGGATCTCTCGTGGATGCAAACAGCTTTCTCTTCTGGCTCTGTGTCCAAGATATTCTCCGCCGAGTAATACTTCCCTACCGCCTTAACCTCCGATGATTTCTTCTGCTTGTTCCACGTGGCCTGATACTCAGCAAAAGTCCCAAGTCGCTGCTGCTCTAGTGAGACCTGTTTATCTCCAGGGTCTGTGGACACTAGAGGAGTTATTTCTTTGGATTTGACCATAATCTCACCCGGGTCTGTGTTCACGTTCGTACCCCCCTGACTTGACTTTAGCACGGGCCTTGAAAAAGCTGGTTTTGCTTCAAAAAACTTCCTCCGCTCTCCGAACGACCCTGTAGTTTGCGACTCCCCCTCCACACCCACTTTGTCTATCTTGTCCGGCTCTGAGAATGAGTGCGTCCTCTTGGGCAGCGGTAAGCGTTTACGTCCCCTAACCCTTCCGTTGGCGGTTTTAACTAGCGTTGCTTCTGGAACAAGCCTTCCCAGATCTCGTCTTTGGAACGAAGTCGCTTGTAGGACCCTTGCTTGTGCCTCTTTCAAGTTATCCTTATAGGTGTTTGAGTAGGACACACCGGGAGATTTAGAAGTGTCTATGGACCTCCATTCTTCTATCTCATCCTCCTCGACGTCGCATGTGAGCGTTGCAGCACTGCGGCTCTTCTGCAGCTGCGCCCGTTTCTCTTGAATCTCATTGCGAAGCGTCGTGGCGTAACGATCGCTGCGTCGATTACATTTTACACCAACACCGAGGGCGGCCATGTTTTCTGCAGAATCATGTGTTGACATCATGGCAGCCTTGTTCATTGCTGCTGCTTGTTGTTGTTGTTGTTGCCTCTCAGCCAAAGTCCTACTCTCCTGGGCCAGCGAGTGGAGAAGTGGGGTTTTCAGTGGGGATATGCGGTGGTCTTCTTGAAGCAGCCATGGGTCTTTTTGCCTTGGAATACTACTAGCCTTATGATCCGTACTTTGATGTATTGGGAAATTTCTTTTCACATCATTAGAATGTCCCTCACCTCTCTTGGCAGCATTCTCTAAACTGCGGGTTCGTTGATCGTAATGTAGACCGGGATTTCCGGGATGGGACTGACCATTCCGCTCCTTATTTTCACTGAAAGGCACCTGGGACTGAGGTAGGCTGTGCTTTGCTTTCAAAAAAGAACTTTGAAAACCTGGTGGTTCATTGCTGTTAGGTTTGCCTAGCCTAGCCTGGGCATCTGAATGAACTGAATGCTTTCCCATCAGGCTGTATTGTCTGTTGTGCCCTCCGGTCGCAGCACAACTTGCCACGGACGTTGTGGAGTGCCGGGCGTGTTTGCGGCTAAAGGCGTTAGTGGGTAAATCCTGGAGGCTGCGATAGTAACTTCCTACGCTCTGAACCTTGGTGGGAGGAGCCGACTTCTTGTGCAGGTAGAGCGGGCTTTCGTCGCTGTACTGCCTCTGGTGGTCCGGTAATTGGGTTTGAGGTGATTGTCTCACGTCAATACTAGACAGGGAGAATAGCTTGTTTGGGTGAACCTTGTTGTGGTTAAGGTCAGCTGCTGTATTGGGATGAAGAAAGTCTTTGGTGGGTAAGGGGTTAAGTCTACGTCTGGCCTCAGAGGTGGTTTTATCCTGGTGAGATCTCAGTCCATTATTATGGTCGTTATTTTCCGCCAGTTTTTCAGCAGACTTGCCGTGGATCTTTGCTTGCCCTTCGGAGTACGGGAAAACCTTTGTGGTGGCAAAACTGTCCCCGCGCAGTTGAGAAGTAGGAGGGGGTGGAGGAGATTGGGATTTTTTGTTTTCTGGTACCTGCCAAAGTGGGTTAACGCCAGGTCTACCTACAACAGACCCACGTGAAGAAGGCTGCTCCTCCCAGCCACCACCACCCAGCATTGACTGCAGGTATCTGGGCCGTTGGACTTCACTTTGAAGCCCCTTGAAGAAAATGTTTTCAGTGCTTGTGCCTTTCCTACTGCATGTGCTCTGGTCGTGAACGGGAGGGCTGGAGCCAGTGGAGAAACAGCTAAACCCTGTAGAGTCTTTTTTGCCTATTGGTTCGGCCGTGTTGATGTATTTAGTTGGTGAAATGCGGTCGGGTGTGTAGGGGTGTTGTGAGGGGCGTTCTAGCCGCTCCATGCTGCTGACTAAGCTGATGTGACTCGTTAGATGACGCTGTGGTTCCTGCTCCCCTGGTGTGGTGGACTCATCAGGCCTAGTGTGGGACATCAGAGAAAAATACATGCCTTAAGGTGAGACACGCCAGGCTAAAACATAATTTTTTCAAGCATTGGTCAATTCCAAGATGTTTTATTTTGCTTCCATAACATGTCTCCTTTCATACTAGTCTAAATTAAAAAGTCCAAATTGTACATTTAGGTGTTTAATTGACTAAACCTTGTCTGTTTGCATCTGTACAATTCTCCTACACAACCATCTTAAAACGGCCATTATCTCAACACCCGTTTTTTCAATACTCTGAACCAAAAAATCTACTAAACATTCCATAAACATTCTTAACATGTTTTTTTTAACTAAAAAATGAAAGCTCACCTATCTTCATGTTTTGGCTGCCAGTCTGGCTCTGCAGTGGCCTCTCTCCGGACGCGCTCCTCTTCACTCAGCTTGGACGAGTGCCAGGAATGAGGCCGCAAGCCTGGATCATTCTTCCTACAAGGCAAAGAGAGGGTCAACAACATACTTTCACAAGGGAGTATTTTCAGCTTCTCTTGTGTTTTTAAAAAGTATTTTGGGACGGACGGATGGCAGGAATGCAAGAGGGATGCAAGCTTTAAATAATGAAAGATATTCCTTCTTTAGCTACAAGTCCTCAACTTTTTAAAAAGGTACAAGCATTGTCCAATTAATCGGTCATTCTTACCTTCTCATTTATTGCATTTAAGTTACAACACAGATATTTAGTTGATGGGTTTCTTTGTCCAGGAAATCTAATCTCCAACACCCAAAGCATCATTTGAAATCCCAAAATCAAAGCATAATTTTCCTTACATTTTTAACTCAAATATTACACAATAAGAATTGGCTAACACAAACTGCTTTGACAACACAGTGTATGTGTGTTGGGTTTGAAATTCTTCTTACATTTTCTAATTTGTTATTACGTTCATGCTATTAAGCGCGACAACGAACAGGATACAAATATTTTGTATAGAAATTTTCCAGTCTGCTTGCTTGGCATTCTAATAAATGTATCATATGTTTTTACAATATCATCCCTACCTCGCTCAGTAAGAACCCTAGAAAGATAGAAACTGATAGGATTACCGTACTACTCTTGCACATACCCTTTGAAGCGGCTTTTCCTGGACAGCATGTTGAGGAAGAAAAGTATCACATGTTCAATAGACCAATCCCCTGCATTTAGCACAACATTTTAAACCACAGACAATTCTGGAGAACACTTGTTGTCAAAACCACTTTTTGTCTAAATCAGTGAATATCTACTCATACCTGTCTGTACTGTGTATGCCCTGAAAAAAAAGAGTTAATACACAGCCTAGGCTCTGTTAATGGGCATGTTGATAGCAACAGTGGGCCCCTTTGTTTACATACCAGTTTACAGAGCCTACGGTTTGTTTGTACAGCAGATTTTTTTCCACTCATTATTCACTAATTTTGACAAGAAGAGATTTAGACTAAAAGCATTCTCAAACATCACTGACTCCACCTTTAATTCAACTTTAGGACAAAAACAAACATGCAAAATTACAACTGATTAATTTTTGGTTGCAACACACTTAGGATAAGACACATACACAGGGCAAAAAACTACATGGGATCACAAATCACGATGTACGACGATCACTAATTTGACCAGAAACTACCAGCGAAAACAACTAGATGCGACTGGCTGCTGATACCTCATAGAGCTTCGCAAAATCTTGGTGAGAAAATTCCTCGCCACGTGAACATCAGATTCTGACGGCATTGTGCGTGGCGTTACAACATCCACCATTTTAGCCCTGATAGGCAGCGAATGTAGGAAAGAGAAAATGGAAATATGTAGGAAGACATGTTGCAATCAAACAAAGCAAAATAAATTACAATAAACAGAATAAGAAATTATCTAATAGATGGTTTCCTGTCTTCGAAGGGTCTGAGGGATAGCTATAGTGCATTAGGCCAGTTTTTATACTATGCACACTTGCACAGGTCTTAAAATGCTTTTTTTCATGTTTTAAGAGGACAATTTATTATAAATCAGACAGTTAACAACATATGAACAAATCCTTTTGTTATAACTGGCTTTAGAAGGTGAGATTTTTGTGTTCAGAGTATTAAAAAAATAAACTATATAATGTTGAGATAATGTCTGTTAAAGATGGTTGTATAGGAGAAATACACAGACTCAAACAGACAAGGTTTAGTCAAATAAACACCTAATTGTACATTTTGGATCTTTTATTTATACTTGTATGAAAGAAGACATGTTATCGAAGCGAAATAGACAAATATCTCAAAATGGACCAGTGCTTGAAAAAAATGTGTCTTGCCTAAATAGAATGTTTGGGATCTTTCTCAAATCTTTTAAAATACTGTCTTCTGTAACAATTCTAAATGCTAATATTTGGAGAGATGGGAGATAAGAGTTTTCAAGTTCAAATGTCAGCCTGAAGTGAAATCTCTCAGCCAAATGAGATTTACTAACGCCCAGATTGAAACTTTACCCTGCTAACCCACGATGCAGAAGACGTTGCATTCTTTGAGCAAAGGAATGCAGGGAGGGTGGTGCCCTTGCTTTGAGCGGGACATCCACACTGACCATCTCCCCGGAGTCTGGAGTGTGACGCCTTATTTATAACTTTATGATACTTACAATACTTAATAGCTAGATCTGATTTCTTTATTGTCTTTAGTTTATTGTGTATTATGCCTCAGGGCGACAGTTGAGATATTTGGTAATATAACTATCAAGGTGTTATGGTTTGTTTACACGGCAGGCAAAGCATAATTTTTTCAAGTACTGGTCAATTTGGAAATGTTGTCTATTTAGCTTCCATAACATGTCTTTGTCATGCTAATATAAATAAAAGGTGAAAAATCATTTTAAAACACTTACATCAATTCAACTTTGCAGTATCATTCTAAGAACTATTTTGAAGGTTGTCACAGTATGATTTCTTCATTCCTTCATTTCTTCAATCGTCTGATTTATGATACATTTTATTTGCAGAAAATGCATGCAATTTTGTATATTTCAAAGAAATCAAAAACAAACAAATCAAAAATGTGAATAAGCATTAAAAAATGTAATCACAACATCCCAAACTTTCACTTATAAACATGGCCATTCCTGTGTCCAATGTGTTGCACAGAGTAAGAGTTGCGTTGCCACTGAAAACATAATGGAAATGCAAATGTCACTGTTTCTAAAGCGCTGAAGGCCTATTGTCCTGGGACACAGCTGGTCTGTCACAGATATTCACCAGGGGAGGAGACGCGCCGCTCACTTCCCAGGATATATGAGCCAAACTGAGGACAAGCTCATTCAAGAAAACAACTAAACATGAAACTGACACACAGCTGACCCACTTTGCCACCACAGAGAAATCCCAGTGAAGAGGCAACAACAAATAGGTCCAAGTTTGTAGTTAAATAAACCTCAATAAAGCTTCAAATTGTGTCTTAAATGCACACAAAGAGTGAGAATACTGACGTGATATAGGTTTAAAATGTTTAATATACAAGGCAGGAATGACAAGATTATTCAAAAACCCAAATAAAGCATTAAGTGATTTAAATGCAAAATATTCTTTGGTTCTGGCTTCTCCTATCTGAGGACTTGCTGTTTTTAAATGGTTTCCAATCATTATACACTGATTATCTTTAGTTTTTGACTGTTGACAGACACTGAAAATCATCAATTTGGATTTTGAAAACGTTTGATGTAAATTAATTCATATGTATTGAAAATGTGCTTATTTTATAAATACACGTGATATAACTTGCCATATAACTGAAATAAGAATTCTCAAACCTAAGTATGTATTATTAACAGTTTGACAAAAATTGAGCTGAATTTTGGAGTTGTACCAACTTTCTCTTTTGTCTCATAATAAAATGTCTTAGAGAGTCTAGAACAGCGTTATATAAATCTATTCAATTATATTAAAACAAAACATGATAACTTACCAACTACGTCAAATAGTAGTATAGTAATAGTAATTTTGTCTTTTCAACTCCAGTTCCAGTTAATATCTCCACCGCCGACTCTTTCAAAAACGCTTTTCGGGACATAAAAAAACCTGCACATTGACACCACACTAGTCTGACAGACACTAGCGCTCTGAGGAATCTGGGAACTCTGCGAGTGAAGAGCTACTTGCCCCCTCCTCCTCCTACTACTGCCAAGGATATTTCCTCAGGGATTATAAGAGGGTTTGAGGGGGGCGGGGGGTTATTGTCATGCTGTGTTTGGGCTGCAAGTGGCTGGGGACTTTCAGATTTAGCTGGGGTAAATTTTGTGATTTTTGTCTATTTTGCTTCCATAACAAGTGTTCTTTCTAAATCAAAGGTCCAATAGGTACATTTTGGTGTTTTTTTTACTAAACCTTGTCTGTTTGCGTCTGTATATTTCAACCATCTTTAACATCCATTATCTTAACATTAGTTTCTTCAATACTCTGAAACAAAAATCTCAACTTTTAAAGCACTAACATCAACTAAACTTTCCATAATCATTCTTAGCTCTATTCTGAAGGTTATTTCAGAAGGGTTTGTTCATATGTTGTTAATAAGTTGTCTGATTTTGACAACAAGCGTTCTCCAGAATCGCTGACTCCACCGTTAATAGAGAACTTTTAGTTTATTTTTTTTAATGTAATTTTAAGCAGTGACTACTTTGCTCTGACTATCAAATTGATACTGGGGAAACTGATAGAATACTGGTTTTGACCTGCTGTCTGCTTCGCTATCAAGATACTTTTTAGTTGTACAATGAGTCCATCAGAACTCTATGTCTCACAAAGGTTTTCTGTTTAAGATATGCTTCAGTAAGTTGTCAGCAAACATAGTACAGACAGGAATGTTTGGCCTGTTTTGAGAGATACCAGCCAATGTCAGGGTGAGGGGGAGAAGGGAGGCACATACTGAGGCATGACCAAGAACTCCTACACTCTGAAATCTTTAAGGTTAAGGTGGGACACTGCAGGGCAAAAAAATATGTTTTTTTCAAGCAATGGTCAATTTTGAGATTTTTGTCTATTTTGCTTCCATAACATTTCTTTCATACTAAATACAAGGACCAAAATGTACATGTAGGTGTTTATTTGACTAAAACTTGTCTGTATATTTCTCCTATACAACTATCAAACTACCAAAAATCTCAACTTCTAAAGCACTTGCATCATCTAAACTTTCCATCATCATTCTTAGCACTATTCTGAAGGTTATTACAAAACGATTTGTATAAATGTTGTTAATTGCCTGATTTATGATACATTTTCTTCTTAAAAACATGCTGAAAATGCATTTTTAAGACCTGTACATAGTATTTGGTGACACATGTTGCTGATTCACTGGCTTGGTAGTAGACTGTGGGCCGAGCTGAGCTCTAAACACATCACACAATAGAAAGTGCCAGCGTCATCACAGCTGGGCTTATCGGTGTGTCACTGCCGGCACCGGCCACAAAGAATGACAAAAAAAGAAGTGTAGAATAAACTGAGCAGGAGGAAAAAGATACACAACGCAAACCTGAAGATGAGCAACTGCTGGAGCATCTGTCCACACACTGATTTCAGACCAGAGTTTTTTAAGTAATATTTGTTGTATCTTGACCATGTTTTCTGTAACAATTTATTAGATTTTGAGGCAGAATATTGGTTTTAAACAAAGTTTCCCATCATACTGAAATTGTGACAATGATCAACAATGGCTTTTTTCTCACTTGAACGGGAAAAAACATTTGAATCCAGATGCAGAAAAAATAATGTCTTAATATTTTCTAGCTTTAACATAACAAATGTATTCCTCTCCATGCTTTAATAAAAAATATTATATGTTTTGTGTCTAAAATGTTTGGGATTGTTCATGTAAACTGCTGACTATATAGATAGATATCAGATTGTTTAGTACAGTATCAAAAAACACCTTTTGCTCATGGACACATTGATGGAAGCTGCTCTGAAAATATCTAGTTAACGGTCCACTGCTTTTTGCCTGTGTGTCTGAGAGGGACAACAGTGATTTAACACACATCATTTGCCTTGTAAATTCACAGTAACTATGTCTACTCAAAGCTAAGAATCAGTTATACACACACAAGGATTTACTTTAACTTCTAACATCATATTTACCTTTGATTTTTCATCCATTGCATTGCCAGCTTCAGATAAAATCCTCACAAAAATCGCACCGTTCAGGGTTTTTTTCCTCTAAATTTACAGGTAATCCTTTGAGGAAATGGGTCTCTGCCTCTCAACCTTTTAAATGTTATATATAATTTTAAAAAAAACTTTCTGTTATCTCAAACTCATTCACTCTTTTCTGATCTAATCCCACCTGTAGGAAACCCAAATGATTGAATCAGAGTAGATTAAATAAAAGTAGGAAATACCTTAAGAGTCAAAATCTTCACCTTATCTTGTTAAAACCCAACGTATCCAGAGTTAGGGGTAAAGCATATCTCACATAGCGCTCCCACCCTGTGCTTGTTGTAGTAGCAAAAGCCCCTGAAAACAATGGGCTCTGCTGATATGGTCTATCCCACTAAGCAGTGTCAACTCACCTAGGCAACATGGACCATACCACTCACTGCCTAAAAACAGGGGGGGAGGAAGCCTGGTTTGAAGTAGCTTTGAATGCAACTTAACAGTCTTTCAAAGCGATTTTTCTTAATATATATTTTTTCAACTTACATTTTTTTTCAAAGTTTGTTTTCGGAAATACGCTCATATCAAGTATTTTTTTTAGATCGTTGTAAACATGCAAACACTTCACCTTTCCCTCCCGTGGACTCACTCGACCCACTCTACAAAGCTGAGCCCACGCCTGTGGCTTTGCAAACTAGTAATTGGATTCAGGCTTTAAGACTCTGTTGCCATTTGCCAGGGAGCATATAATACTGACAGGACAGCAGTGTAGTAGAGAGGATTTAAAGAAGGTTATTCTAAATAAATCAACATCAGTACGGATGTTCTATGATTTGTTTTAAGTTTTTTAATTCTAATTTATTAAATCTCTTAAAATTCCACTCAATTTCTGTGAATTATTTTATTCACACTCTCCAAAATGTCCCTTTTTGTATCTTCACTAGAAATCTAAAAATCCCAATGTTAGTTAGCCAAACAGCTGGTCATTTGATAATAATAGATACTGTACCATATAATGTAAGAATATTTTTCAATTAATGGATACGGGACATACCAGAAAAATAATCCAAAACATTTATATACAAAAAAAAAAATCACTATTTGAAAATTAAATAAATATGTATACAATTTAAAGATAACCTGGAGAAATAAATACACAACTGTATATATTTTTTTTAAAAGATATTTTTTGTGCATTTTTATGCTTTATTGATAGTGCAGAGAGCCAGAGGTGAAATGGGGCAGAGAGGGGAGTGACATGCAGAGAACGACCGCGGGCGGGAATCGAACCCGGGTCTGCTGCTGGGCCCGGCCCCAGCAGCAGACCCCTCTCACTCCCCTCTCTGCCCCATTTCACCTCTGTCTCTCTGCACTATCAATAAAGCATAAAAATGCCCAAAAAATATCTTAAAAAAAAAAAAAAAATTAAAAGTGTGGGGGGAAATCCAAAAAATATTAAAATCCTATGACTGACTGCTACTCACTGAACATCAGCTTTTTTATTTATAAATATTTTTAAATAATTCTTTATTACGACTTGTAGATATTTTACATTAACTGATCAATCATAAACTCTATAAATTGTCAGAAGATTTTGAAAAATGCCTGACACAAGCTCCAAGGGCCTGGGGTGATTTTTGAGAACGCTTTGTCTTTTAGACTAAAATTAAAATATATTTAGTTTACAATGAGGACATCAGTAAATCCTCACATTGGAGAAAGTGGAACCAACCAGCGAACACTTGGCATATTTCTGCTTCATAAATAACTTAAACGATTAAAGATTAGAAAGCGTTTACTAAGACTGACAAAGGCCTATTAAATCTAAACTGGCAAACGGAAGAAAAAGAAAAAAAATATTTTGAGTTGAGGAGAATGTGTCCCCATGACCGGAGGGCTTAAGTGGGCTAAAGGTCGACCATTACTCTCCCACGACTAGAGTAGGATGCTGTTGGGTGCTGGAGAGGTTTTTAAGGGTCAGTTTCAGACCCAGTTGACAGAGGTGACCCCTTTCTGTCTCATTTAGGAGTCATTATCGGAGCTCTGAAATAGCAGTGTTGGCTGAAGCTCAACCGCCTCCACAATACCTGCTTTTGTTTTACCCACAGGCACAAACAAGCAGCAAGGGGCCCATGTGTAACGCTGCTAGACCCCCTTATAAGAGAAATGAACGGTTGGTGAAGAAAGACATTTGGATTTTAGTTTTTATTAGGACACAATGTGCTTATCAGTAACCTATTTTTTCATTTTCTCTGCAGCTTTCTAATCTATTGAGACAGTAGCACAGAACGGACAAACTTAACGGCCTTGCATGTTTTTATACACAGTGGGCATCCTGGGGAAATGCACCTGTTGGAAGACCAAGAAGAAGTACTATATAATAAATAACTAAATACATCTTCATCTTATCACTTGATAATATGGAAAGACTTGAGGCAGCGGTGGATGATGCCATCTTTAGTAACTATAGCGTCTTGTCCTTCAAGGCCACCGTAGCTTCTTTAAATTTGTCCAAGCTTTGCAATCTAGAACTTTCACCAATAGATGATGCCAAAATAATCAGATTTTACACACTGTACCTTTAAACCCAGGAAACAAAAACCTATGTTTTTAAGACACAACCAAAGGAAGATATATTTTGTTACAGTACCAAGGGGATATAATTCAGTGGGTAGGGTGGTCGACCCTCAACTGCAGGGTCGGTGATTCGATCCCCCGTCTCTCCGCCACATGTCCAAGTGTCCCTGAGCAAGACACTGAACCCTAAATTGCTCCCGATAGTTAGCTTGCACCCTGCGTGGTAGCTGCTGCTATCTGTGTATGAATGTGTGCTTCAGTTGTAAGATGCTTTGGATAAAAGCGTCTGCTAAATGACATGTAATGTAATGTAAAGTACCTTCGGACCCCCAGTGTGAGGGTCTTGTGAGAACTCTTCACCAGACAGATGGCCTCCTGTCGGGACCCGCTGAGGAGAACGCTGTTAACGCTGACCATTACATCACCGGGCTGAAGACACACTGCAGCCGCCACACTGCCCGCCTCCACCTGCACACACACACACACGCACACCACAACCATTTCAGTCGCCTTTATGAATTAAGTTGTTTTTCATTTGTGTATACACATATACAGTGCATACATCGTACATAATGACACAAAAATATACATAACCTCATTGCCACGCATGTGATCTCTCTTCATGGACAAAACTTGCACATGCTTGGGAACTAGTGTCGTAAAAACCCTTACGCTTTTGTCCAAAGGTAGAATCAACAAAAACTGAAAGTTCCTCGTAGATACTCAATGCTGACCCCCATTCATAACTTATTGATTAGCCCTGCTTTAGACTTTCAATCTTCTTATCAAATCATTACAATACTCTTTAGCCAATAATAGAAGTTCAAAGTGTTGTGTCAGACGCTGATGTTAAAACCAGCTAATAAAACAACACAAAAAAAGTGAACAATCCAGAACAATTAATATTTATTTCTCATCCTTTTGTAAGGTGGATTTTTCACTCAGCATCCTATTTCATTCTGTGGTGGTTGAAACTTGAGTGCTCTGATTAAAAATTAAATCCTGCTCTGCCTGTAACGTGAGGTTGTTGGCGGTTCTCCGATCCATGTAAGCTGCAGCTCACATCAGAACTAACATTATATAGAAAAGGCCCCTGGTATCTGTTTTATGAGGCTTTACATGCCTAATGTATAGAATAATATTTATATAATCAACAAGAGTTTTTGTTAGGGTTTACCTTTCATTCTCAGTTAAAATAAAGCCATTATTTGGACTGCACTCATATCTTGCTGCTTCAGTTGACAGACCAAACTGCAGGGCTAAACTTAAGAGTTCAAATGTTGACTCTGAAGTGTAATATCTCACACATCAATGTTATTTTAAAAGGAGACGTGGTTGGTTGACATGTTTTCCACTGGTGCGTTTAAAGGTCAATATTGCAGACACTCATGAGAGGCCATTTTTAAAGCTTATTTTACTATTTGAAACCTCAAGCAGTGTTTGTAAAACTGTATCTTTGGCATTTCTGGAGATAAAACGTTAAATTAAAGGTGGAGTCTGTGATGCTAGAGAATGTTTGTTGTCAAAATAACTTTGTGACAAAATCTGGTGTTAACACACAGCATAGGCTCTGTAAACGGGTATGTAAAAAAAGGGCATGTAAACAAAGGGGTCCCATCCCGGCCCACCATAGCAACATGCCTGTTTACAGAGCCTTGGCTATGTATCATCACTGGATTTTTTTTCAGTGCACAAACAGTACGGACAGGCAGCGGCTCATGAGGAGAAATTCTCCAGAGTCCACCTTTTATGTTCAGACATCAACATTGACATTTATTCTCTGAATGTTTCAAACATGAAGAAATTATGCTTTATATTGCCGTACAAACACATTTTTTTTTCTTGGTACCAGAGAGTACAAACATTATTATATGCTTTTACCTTTGTGATGACCAGTGGCTCCCGGTGCTCGGTGCCTCCCCTCAGAGTGAAGCCCCACGGAGCTTTGCCTCGGAGCAGAACCTCCACCAGCTCTCCCTCCATATCCTCTTTCTCCTTCTTCTGCTGTGGCCACATGCTGTCCACCTCCGGCCACCATTTCATCCTTAATGCTGGGACTATCAGGTGGTCTCTGCAGTTAGGAAAAGGCAAGTTAAATGTATTGTCAATTTCTGCAATATGTGTCAGACATACATTAGATTAGATTAGATTAGATTATTAATTGTCATTGTAGAAACATACAACAAAAACTTGTTTGCATTCAAAGACTGGACTCAATATAAAAATTGATAATAATAAGTAATACATTGCAATTCACTCATTCTGTAACATAAACTCATAGTCAACGTATGCAGTTAAAAATGGGATAAAATGCTCATTGATACAGAGGAATCTTAAATATGTTTATCTCGACCCACGGCGCAATAAGGACTACAGGATAAAAAAGATAAGTTACATAGGCCCATACCTGAAGTCCACAACGTCCATAATGCATCTGGTTCAAGGGGCTCCATCAATGCGAGTTTAATCTGAAAGAGTGGACAATTATAAAGCCATAAAGAGCATATGATTATTAACTGAAAAAACAACTTTATATTTTATGGGAACAGTAGGCTACTGTGTTTTTACATTTTGATAAATTTTGTTTAATTTAGCTTTAAAATATTTCGATAGGCCTGTGTAGCTTATTAGGTAGAATTATAATAAAAATAACTAGGAGCCTACAACTATTAGGATACCAATTAATCTTTTTTTTACAGTTATCCAATAAACAAATGTTACTGCAGAACGTTAAACACATCATACAGCTATTACAGATCAAGCAAATAAATCTGGTAATGACTGCACTAATTATATTTCCTTAAAGCAACAGTGGCCTACCTAAAATTAAAGTTAAAAATTACAGTAGGCTACCTATACATTTTTTTTTTACCCTAAGACACCAACTTAAGAACACTGAATAGGTTATAGGCTATAATAGATATCGATTGTATTGATTTTAAAGACCTTAAACTTACTTGCTAATGCAGTTCTTTGTAGAAAAAGCTTCAAGCGAACCTCTCAGACGGATGATCCATGAAACAAGAGGAGCGAACGACGTTTTCTCTCGGTGTGAAGTTCGGACAGGTGATAAATGACACGCGCTACACCTCAATTGATTTGTTAAATTGATTTAAATTGACTTGAACCGTTTCTCGTCGGTATTTCAGGCAGTTTTAACTCTGTTCGGTGCCGTTAGATGCAGCGTTTATCGTCCGCCCCACCACATCAGTTCCCTGACAACACCACCTGTTGCTAACCATGATGTCACCACGCCCCCTAGCGATGACGACTTGCCGCGTCATAGGCCTGGCTGTATGCTTTCAGGTGCTCCACTGCTCCATAGTCAATACTCCTTCCATATACTCTACCTTTTTTCAACAGAAACGCTACAGTTTAAAGTCCAAATGGTAAAAATATTTTAATGATTAATAGCCGGTACTTAATTCTGATGAATTTTGAGATTTACATAGTAGGTCTACGTGCAGGTACACACTTGTGTAACCTATGTTTTTATTTTTATATTATTGTAAAGGAATAGGCTATATTCTAAGTATTCTTTTCAGCCAATAAATAAAGTGTAACTGAACATGATATTTGAAGCACATATTGTCATGAAAAAATACAAATGCTAATGCTATTCTAAAATTTCTGAAACTTATTTTTTAGAAAACTAATGTAATACAGTCATATAATATTACATTTTAAGTAAAAATAAATGTGCAATATATTTTTAAGGTGATTAATTCTCATGTAGGCTACTTTTTTGTTTTGGCTGAGAACAGGGTGTCATTTCAGATGACAGCGTCTCTCACTCCACCTACCCTGTCACGGGACAAGAATGCAGACAGAGCTTATTTATTAAGGAGCATCTTCATTCAGCTCACATACACTACAGGTGTTGACTGGAGTCCAACTCATGTAAGTAGGCCTAAACGGTTTTGTCTTTTGTAATTTAAAATGCTTTCTAAAGAAAATAAGGCTTTGTCAAAGAGCATTTTCCCTGTTTGGATTTTTTTTTTTTTTGTTGCTATGTTTGATATCCGATTGAATAAAATAGGCTTAAATTAATTTGCTTGTTTTCTGTAGAAATAGTCACATATTAAGTATTTTGTTGATTATATGACGTATATGAAGTCACACATTTTAATTCTCTCTTAGAAGAAAATAAGGTACACATAGTGAAGAAAGAATGTTGCAGTGTTGGACTAAATGTTAAACTAAAAGGTTGACGTCTATGATTTTTCAAATTCTAGGGTTTAACTCACAAATACCCTAAACTGGCTGACTTATAGGTTTATAAGAAGTTTGAATTTTAAATAATTATACATTTTCACCTGACAAACCTTCACCTGCTTTTATTTCTCTTACACAGTGTCATTTGCCTTGCCTGTTGCCTTTGATTTCCCAGTTAGACTGGTTCAACTGAGGCTGTCATTAAGTAATTATTGCCTAACTAACCCCATTGACGGAAGATGTTCAGCACCAGTTCAGGTATGAGAGACGGTTTATCCTATTCTTTTGTTTACTTTCTGTTGAAAATAAACACACATATTTCATCATAGTCAGACATGTCATTAAGAAAATACTGAAAAAGTTATTAGTCATATTAGTCACATATTTTTAGGCAATTGTCTGCACTTTATTGTTGAGTTCATTCACTAAAACTGTGAAGTTTGAAGGAAAACTGTCTACATTTGAGCCAACTTACTATCTTTTGTTGAGAAAACTTATCATTATGAAACTTCACGTTTGAGTTCTTCATATTAAGGTTTTCCTAAAAGTAAAGGTTTTGCCAACTACTTTTCAGACAGTTTAAACACTGTTTAATGTTTGAGTCAACATTTTGACTGACTTGGTTTTGTTTGTTATCTGTATGACAGATAATTAGTTGGCACAAGTGTTATTGTTTGAAATTCTTAGTAGAACTCAAAATTTGAATTAATTAAATTTAAACATTTTCATGACATATGAATCATAAGTTATCTCAACTAAAGATAATTAGTTGGCTCAATTGTAGGGAGTTTTCCTTCAAACTAAAGAGTTTTAGTTATAGCCTAAAAACTCCAAAACCTAGCGCAGACAGTTGCCTTGAAATTACTTACTTACTTTTTCTTGACACAAACAAATCTCTTTGTTGATTTTTTTTTTTCATTTGTGCTGGGACAGACAAACACCCGTCTGGCTTTGACCTGGACTTGGCCTGTGACGGGGGGGAAGGGGGAGGGGGGCATGAGAAAGATGGCCACCGCGAGAAGGATGACAGCCACAAAGGAGATCGCCATAGAGATGATGGCCATGGAGACCGCAAGGATGACCAAAGCCCGAGTCGCCATGGAGTCCGAAAGGATGACCACAGCCCGCGTCGCCATGGAGACCGAAAGGATGACCACAGCCCGCGTCGCCATGGAGACCGCAAGGATGACCACAGCCCACGTCGCGATGGAGACCGCAAGGATGACCACAGTCCGCGTCGCCGTCGTCGTGGTAGCGGTGGTGGAAGCCCTCGTCGCCATGGCAGCGGTAGTGATGGGAGTGGCAGTGGAAGTGGCAGTGACAGCGGCAGTGATGACGGCCATGGCAATAAAAAACATGGCCGCCGACACAGACACAAGCACGGCAAGGGGCACGGCAAGGGGCACGGCCATGGGCACGGTCATGGGCACGGCAGAGGAGGACACTGATAGAAAAGGTGAGTAGCCTAGTAGCATAAAGTTTCTCTTTTTATTTTTTTATGTTGAGTTTTATTTTTGTAACGACTGTATTGGAAAGTAAACATCCTACAACCTATAGCTTATTTACCCAATAGTTGCTGTGCATAACTTAGACTAAACGTTCTCTGAGAGACAGGGTCCTGCATGAACACAATATTTTCTGGAAAAGAAATAGAATAGAATAGAATAGAATAGAATAGAATAGAATAGAATAGAATAGAATAGAATAGAATAGAATAGAATAGTTGGAATTGTTTGGTTGAATGTTTTATAAATCATTACAGCGATAATTTTTTTTTGTCTTTCAGGCAGCAGACACACTGACCACCGGACGTTCTGTGAAATTCTACCTGTCATTTTACTATCCTTTTGAAAGAAACATTAAAATATGAATTTGATTCTCATACTGGAAAAGTTGGCATCTCTACATTTCTGTCTTTACATCACCCCGTGAACAATGTATAAATTGCATACAAATATCTCTATATTTACTAAATGTAAACCCTTGTTTACATACCATTTTACAGAGCCTAGGATGTGTATTAACACAAGATTTTATTTCAGCATTTACACAGTATGGTCAGGTTCGGTATCGTGAGGAGATATTTACTGAATTTGACAAAAAGTGATTTTGACAATAAGCATTCTACAGAATCGCTGACTCCACCTTTAAAGCGCCCTGAGCAAAACAAAAAGTCCTTTCAGGTAAACTGTACCTGTCGGACCAAACTGCAAAACTTCTGATGAAAAACACAGATTTCTGAGCTTGTCGGGAGCCAAAAAAATATATGAATAAAAATGCGTATGCAGCCAACGCCTATGGGTGGAGCTGAAGTGTCAGTAGGGGCGACAGGTGTGTGAAATGATGTTACAGGGCGGATGGAAGTATTTGAGTGAGTCACAAGAACTCTCTCTCTGCAAAACTGGCAGACAAGGGGGAATGATTACAGCAAGCCAAACCGGTTGAAAATAATGACAAATTCCAGATAGATTCTTATGTGCAAGTTTAAGGTTCAACTTTTTGCGCTTCTACTACAATCTGTTTTTATGGTGTATTGGGAAAAAAAATCAACCTTCTATCTTTTGCATATTAATTGGCTTGTGATGATTATGGTCTATTCCAGTGCTTCTCAACCTCTCTGGCTTGTGACAGTTTAAAGCTAGAGTATGAACTTGTGTCGCCTCCATGAGGAATTCTGAGGAATAACAACAACACAGTCGGTGTGTCTTCATGAGATAAGCCTTCCGTGATTGCGCATTGCCCTCTGCTGTCTATTTGTTGAGAAATTTAAAAAAAAACTACATAGAGCAACTTTTACTGTCAGAAAATTCTTATTTTGTTGTACTACAATCTTGGTTGCAAAACAGACTCACAGGTGTTGCAATGTTGTGAAGTGAGAACAAAAATGCGGATTATATGTTGTGTGGACAGATACTTGACATTCTTTCAAGGTATCATTTTCAAAGGGCTGTCGTCATATAACATATTCACACTCAGTGTCAATGTAAGGCATGTCTTTGTAATCAATCACTTCCTCCCAAAAATGCAGCAGAGCTTGAGTGACAATATCCTCCGACATCTTTTGAGCGAAATCCAGTATCGGTTTGTTGACTGTAGAAAGCTCCAACAAACTATCAGCTTGTGTCTCTTCTGAGCTGACAAAACATTTAGTGGTCGTAACGTCCTTTAGAAATGCCTTTGTTTCACCTGTTCCTTGTATGTCAAAGACAGTCTCTTTGTGTGTGTTGGAACAGGCCTGAGCCCAGCATCTCGACTCCATACTTTCATAGGACACTGAAGAATCAATTGAGTTGTTAACGGGATGAGTATTTGATGATGATTTCCATGACTGCGAAAAAAATATAATTATTTTACATTTCAAACTCTTTCAGAAGGTGATTTTGCCCCAAACAACAATATATCTTGTTACCTGCAAGCTTCTGTTTAACCAATAACAGTAAAATCAGGAAGATCTAGTTTTTAAAGCCCCCACTGAGGTCATCTGTGTTGTACCAACAGCCTTTAAGTTCAAGTTGGAAACACCTCACAAACATTGAATACATTTTGGAAGAAACTAACATTTCCTAAACTTTGATTATCCCATAAATAGTCTATTTATGGGATAATCAAAGTTAGATGAGCATTAGGTCTGTTAACTTTGCGTCTGTGTTGAATTTGAATTACTTCCATCTTAAGAAGGAATGTATTTCTTTATAAGACCATTTGCAACGTCAAAAAGCTACAAGAAAAAGGTCAAATAATACAAATTTAAAAACTTACTTAACATACTTTGGAAACAAGCCAAAGTGCCACAACAGGATATAAAATAATAAGATCAAGACAATTAATAAAGAAGTAGTTGTTAGTCTTTTACCCTCTGCTCTGTGATGCAGCTCCTCTCTGAAGTCCCAGCAGGTTTATTTTTACGTTTTCAGGAAACTGAACCAGTTTTGTGGTGATGCTGGTCGGTGGGAGGATCAGGTGAAATGTTGGTCGATGTGCTGAGAAGCTTTCGTCACAAGATGGCGCCTTTGAGTAAGTCTGGCCAATAGAGAAAGAGGAAATACAGTGCATTAACTTATTTGTTTTTGTTGTAGATTAGATAAATTAAATAAATAAAAAAATGCATACATTGAAAAAAATATTCAAGTTGAAATGTTAATCAAAATAAGCATTTGTTGCAGTTTAAATAATTATGAATAAATATGTATACTTCCATTCCCAAAGTCCAATAGGGTCTCTGGCTGCACCAAAAAAAATATTATGCAATTTTCAAATAAAACATTCAGTCAACGTTCAGTTTTTACTGTTTACATGGTTCAACATTTTGTTGAAGTGTCCTTGAGCAACAAATAATGACTGCTACCTAATAATATTAGTAGCAGTAATAACAAGAAATATCTCACAACTTCCAATTACACCTGTCTACTGTTTTATGTATTTAAATCATCGGTGGTAAAGTCTACAGCCATTACAGCTTTTACCGAAGTCGTCTTGAATAAGGCCTAAATGAATGATTACAATGCATTTTATAAAATATTGCTGGCTCTTTAAATCTCCCTTCTGATAAAAAAAAATAAAATAAAAAAATAAGAAAAAAAAGTAGATCCTCCTATCAGCCAATCATAAAGCCCTGATGCGCGCACGGATACAGACTCATATGAGACAGCATCACTGCACTGACCTCCTCTTCCATCCAGGATGCTCCTGTTCGTCGCCCTGAGCGCTTTATTCACCGCGGGCTTTCCCTCCGATATGAACCAGACAGAGAGCGCGGAACAGCTGTGCTCTGCTTGTGACTTCCGGGAGCATAGTAAGCAGTTAAGACTCCACAGCATAAAGTCCCAGATTCTGAGTATTTTAAGGTTAGAACAAGCGCCAAATATCAGCCGCGACATGATCCGCCAACTGCTGCCCAAAGCGCCGCCTCTGACGCAGCTCCTGGACCAGTACGACCCGCGCGTGGAGGATGAAGAGGACCACGCGACCACCGAGACCATCATCACCATAGCTACCAAGCGTAACTAAACCACACACACTCACAAAATATTCTTTACATATTGTTTATTTTTGCTTGAACCTCGTGCGTAAAAGGGAAAGGCGATCCCACCGTGCGTAATTGTTGTGCATAAAGTTTTCCAAAAGTTGTCCAAAGTTATAATTTTTTTTCCAGAAAGTTTTTCAGAAAGTTTAAAACACTGTTTAAAGTTTGATTCAACAGGTTTACTGACTTGGTTTTGTTTGTTATCTGTTAAAAAATAATTGGTTGGTGTTATGGATTGAAATTCTTACTATGCAGAACTCCAAATTTGAATTTGTATACATAGAAAAGAGTCAGAGGAAAGTTAGGTATTAATTTCCCTCAAAATTCGAGTGCAGACAATTGCCTTAAAACTTTTGAGTTTTCTTAACTTACATTTTTACAGTGTTGGACAAATGGGCCAGATTACGCAAAAGGCAAATGTTCAATCTGTTCTTATTAAACATAATATACATTATATTGTATGAATTAAGATAATGTTTTACTATTTATGTTATGTACAGTAACCCCATGTGATGTGTATATGAAATAAACTAAACTTAACTAATTATCAAAAATTGTTATTATTTTTTCCAGCCAATCCAATCGAAGTGGAAGATTTCTCCTCCTGTTGTCTGTTCAGCCTCAGTCCAAAGATCCAACCCAGAAACATCCTTCGCGCTCAGCTGTGGGTTCACCTGCGCCCGGCCGCCATGGTTACCACCGTCTTCCTCCAAATCTCCCGCCTTAAACAGGGGAGGGAGGGGAACAACACGCGCGTTAGGGTCCGCTCATTAAACATAGACACAGACGCGGGCGCTAGTTCATGGCAAAGCGTCGATATTAAGTCCCTGCTGCAAGCCTGGCTGCGTCAACCGGAGGAAAACTACGGCATCGAAATCAAAGCGTTTGATTCCAATGGAGGAGATCTAGCTGTGACGTCATCAGAGCCTGGAGAGGAAGGATTGGTCAGTGAAAATCCTTTTATATAAATATTCACAGTCTATAGTACAATCCCAATATTAAAGGGGAGTCAGCGATTCTGGAGAACGCTTGTTGTCAAAATCACTTTTTTTTTGTCAAAATCAGTGAATACCTCCTCATGATCCACTACCTGTCCGTACTGGTGGTATTACAAAGCCTAGGATCTGTAAACTGGTATGTAAACAAAGTCTAACAATGGGGGCCCGTTGCAAGCAACATGGCCGTTTAAAGAGCCTAGGCTGTGTGTAAACACTGTTGTTGTTTTTCAGCGCACACACAGTACAGACAGGTAGCTGAAAAAGTCCAATGATCAAAACTGTTGGTAACATTACCAATTCCTTTCCAGCAACCGTTCATTGAGGTGAAGATCCTGGACAGCCCCAGACGGTCCCGGCGCGACTCGGATCTAAACTGTGACGAGGATTCTTCAGAGACGCGCTGCTGCCGCTACCCGCTCACTGTGGACTTTGAGCAGTTTGGATGGGACTGGATCATCGCCCCGAAACGCTACAGAGCAAACTACTGCTCAGGGGAGTGTGAGTTCATGCACCTGCAGCAGTTTCCACACGCACACCTGGTCAATAAGGCCAACCCCAGGGGCACCGCGGGGCCCTGCTGCACCCCAACCAAGATGTCACCCATTAACATGCTTTATTTCAACCGCAAGGAGCAGATAATATACGGAAAGATCCCGTCTATGGTGGTCGACCACTGTGGCTGCTCCTGAGGAAAACATGCATCTAAAGGACTAAGAATTGGTCTTAGAATCTTTCTAATGTGGAAGAGTGTTAAAGGTGGAGTCAGCGATTCTGGAGAACGCTTGTTGTCAAAATAAGTTTTTGGCAAAAACAGTGAATGCGCTGAAATGTCCTTTGGTGTTTATATACAGCATAGGCTTTGTAAACGGATATGTAAACAAAGGGCTTACTGTAGCTATACCATACCAGTTAACAGAGCCTAGGCTGTGTCTTAACACACAGTACTTAAAGGTCGCGGATCATGAGGAGATATTCAACTGTTATTGACAAAAAGTTATTTTTTTTCAAGAATCATTCTCCAGAACAGCTGACTCAACCTTTAATAAAACAAAAACCTAGACATGAAAGCAAGTATTCAAAAGCTCGATAAAGACTCCTGCTCATATGGAAACTTGTCCTGATTTGAGCCCTGACCAGAACAACCCCTCTCTGCAGGGCATCTTCCATGTGCGCCCTTATTTTGAAAAACATGAACCCAGTGAATCTGAGCTGACAGATTCTTCTCTGTCCCAACGCTTGTTTGCAAACTCCTCGTTGTGATATGTTCTCGATCTATTAAAAAAAAAAAAAGATGTGTATAAAACATGCAAGTCAAAAGTCTCCCAGGACATTGTGGGCATCACAAACTTCATTTATTGCATTCTGGTGAATTTCTCTATATCAATGTGTGCCTTTTCTGCATTAATTTATGGTGGAAATGTCTTTCTTTATGTAAAGGACAAGACAACATTCAGGTTCCCGTAGACACAGATATAAGACTATAATGCAGTAAGGCTCTCAGAGGTCGTCTTGAATATGTTTTTGAGGGGGACAAATTTGCCTCTTCTAAATATTGTTGAGACAAATCAAGTCAAAAGGCAAAGTTTTTAATTGTCAGTTCTGATATATGCAAGACATACATCAGAATTGAAATGGCGATTATCACCGGCCCACGGTGCAATAGGAACGATAAAGAAAAAATAAGAAATTATAGAGTATAAGATAAACATAACCTAAACAATATCTACATTGGATAAATTCTAAATACTAAGTAGTGCAATCCCCTGCTTCCCCCTGAAATCAACGCCTATGATTAACGCTGGAGTATGTGATTTCTGATTGGTCAAAGTTAACATGAGCTGTACACTTTGACCAATCAGATCGAGGCTCCGATTCTCTGTTCTTATTGGCTGTTGGGACTGTCCATTCACTTTGGCACGACTTTGTTGGTGTAGAGCGTGTCAGGGAGGGACCAAAGAAAACAAGTGGAGAGGTTGAGGTATTTGGATTTGAATCTCTATCCCAACTGCCATTTTATCCCCAAATCCTCCACCCCAGCTTTAAGTCAGTTTTGTATCCATTAGCCAATTTCACGGTGAGGGCAGAACCGTGATCCCAGAGGGAGGTGTGAGTGCAGATGTGCTGACTGTTGTTGTGCTTCACAGGGTTTCTGACCCTCAAGACTTTGTTCTGCCATTAGAACAGGACGTCCACGTCTGCAACGAACAGACTGTACATCTGAATTATTTGGTGCACATTGATAGATAGATGGATGGATGGATGGATAGATACACAGATAGATAGATAGATAGATAGATAGATAGATAGATAGATAGATAGATAGATAGATAGATAGATAGATAGATAAATAGATAGATATATTTATACATAGATAGATAGATAGATAGATAGATAGATAGATAGATACATAGATAGATAGATCATCAGTTAAGATCAATACAGTGGAAGTAAAAGTGCGTAAGAAGTCCAGTAAAGTGGCTAGTAGGATGTATTAAAACAAGTAGAAATCATCATAAACGTTTGGCTCATTGGGAATACTGTATACACTTTTTAATAGCTCTGTATGTGCAGTATGAGAAGGACTGAACAAATAACAATCCACTTTTAGTGACTTTAGCCCCCTCTAGTGGTGAACTGTTGTAGTTATTTTCTATTAGTATTTTCTGTCAATTATATTTTCAGGGTAAAAAATAGAAGAGATAATCATTGGAACTGGGAAATATATTATCGTGGAATAACTTGTTGATAATTTGAGTAATTTAAGTGGTGAGGTCATTTCTAAGATTTTTCAAAAGAGCTTGTATATTCCAAATTCATGGTGTTACAATTTTTGTTTTAGCTAATAGTTATAACTGTTTAGCTTTTGTGGAGGATGGACTGGAGAAAATTGCACACCCAGTTCCAATACAGACATTATATTATAGCCTAATACTCATTAAAGGTGTTTGCAATAGTCAGGCTATATATATATGTTACATTGTGATTTGTTGTAGCATATAAATAAAGTCTTAACTTGTAATAAAATGTCTTTGGGAATTTATTTTTGTATTTAATATTTGAGAAACTCGGTTACTTTCTCTTTCTTTGAAAACACGTGGTCACCCTAAGCTCTTCTGCTCAATGGCTCTCCTCCCCCCGGAAACTCCCCATTAATTTGATATAAACATTTAAAATGTATTCATATATAGATAATTCAACGCCATTAGAGTCTATTTAAAAATATAACACGTGTTAAGTCTTGTTATTTTGCTCATAATATTAAATTCACGTGAAAAACTGATTGTGTATTATTGTTATCGATGGTGCCCTTGCTAACTGACGGAACAGCTATTTATCATCGTTCTGATTGGCTGTCACAAGCAAAGGGGCGGGCACATGTTACTGATCCTGGCCGCTGATTGGCTTAGGCTGTTTCCGTACAGTAACACTCTTTACTGAAATGTATCCTGTCCTCATTCGTGACACGATTTTGGGAGTAAACGCTTCGGGGAATAAAATTACATTTCTGTACACGTTTCCTAAAGATAAAAGGTAAGTATAATGCCTTACTTTCTCGTGCAGTGACAATATGTAGTCTAACTCCGCTATCTGCTCTCATAGCATATACAGATGCACTTGCACAAAACTCACGTATAAAATTAAATAGTGCAATGTTTATTTGCTTGCTAACAGTGTATGCTAAAATAAGTAGGCTATGTTAAGCTATAAGGCCCGTATTGATGTTTTTATATCCCAGTTGTATGTACGCTATTACGAACAGCAGTTAAATAACAACATTACATTTGAATCAAAATGTAACTTTTCATAGTGGTTTACATATCTGTCACCGCCCACTTGAAGTCCAACACGTTCTTTCTTACTACAAACCTGTCCCATATGTTGTTAATAACACGTAATATATGTTAGGTTTGGTGGTACATACGTAGGCTGAATTCTCCACTGAAAATGAGTGTTACATTAAAATGCTTAATAAGTTTTATTATATGACAAATGTTTTTTTATTGAAATGTAGAAATAATCCTTAAAAATATATATTTCTGAACGGAATTTGGTTAAAGACAACCTGAGAGGCGAGGTGGGTTCAGGGAATATTTGTGTGTAGGATATATTTATTTTCAGACGGATGCTGGAGGAGGCAGAGTAATACCAAGGCGAAAACGAAACCTATGGACTTCTCCCACATTTACTTTGATAGTCACATTATAAAACACAAATATAATAATAATTATGTAAAAAGCTTGAATTCAAATAATACAAAATATATTTTGATGCAACTTATAGGCCTATTTTCTTTTAGAATAATATTTCAGGATGGGCATGTATATATAATTTTTTAACCTTTTTAGATTTTCAAAAGATTGTCAAGCACAAATTGTTCACAAACTGCTCTAAAGTTACAGATGTTTTACTGTCCCTTTGACAGTGAATGCATCGTTTTATACTTCTAACTTTTAATTTAGACCTGAATTTTAATTAATTTTAAATGTAGTTAGTTTCTATTTTGTTTTTGATTTGAGTCAGAAGGGAGGAACACATGCTCAGAGGAACTGAGTCAGCAATTCCGAGTGTCTCGCTTTTAGGAGGGTAACAAAAGATTTCTCAATGACTGACTTGATTTCAGAAATGTTTTAATTAATGTGCAACTTTAGCGGTATGTATGTTGAACTATTTATTCATACTAGTTATTAAAGAAGACATGTCAGGGCTCTAGACTGCGACCAAATGCTCGCATTTTGCGACCATTTTCGGAGACAGTGCGAGTAGTTTTTAAAACTAGGGGCACGCGCGCGACCGGAAAATTCCCACATTTGTATCATTATTATTATTAGTGCGTTGAGAGAGAGACAGAGAGAGAGAGAGAGAGAGAGAGAGACACAGAGAGAGTCCGCGAGTGATCAGTGGAACGATCAACAGCGATCACGTGACCTATTCTCATCTCACTTTCCGCCATAGCGATAAGGCTGATGGAGTCCAGAGACACATCTTGCGATTTTTTTAACCGTGCACACGAGAGCAGAGTAGCAACGGAGCTGTCTACTCCTCACCGCTGACTGCACTTACTAGCCTCGTTCGACTTAGAGCCGTCTTGCTCAGACCTGCGCAACTATAGTCTGGCATGACCACTTCCGCCAGTCTATTCGCTTGCGGCGGCAAGCTACGCAGCCCTGACGCAGCCCCCTCCTTTTCCGGTTGCTGGCTTTACCCTATTGTGATCCCCCTCAAATTCGGAAACAATTCGCTCACAGTCAACCCGTGTGCTTATGTGCAGCGCTCTCTCTCTCTCTCTCACACACACACACACACACACACACACACACACACACACACACACACACACACACACACACACACACACACACACACACACACACACACACACACACACACACACACACACACACAGGGTGTGAGAAGTCACATTACTGTGGACAGAAATAAAGTGTGGCAATACTTAATAATATTGGCGGCGGTGGTCCGGGACACAGCCTAGCCTAGCTGTCCAACTTCATTGTACAACTACCCCCGGGCAGAAATACCCTCATAAACTCTGGAAAATGAAGCGTGGGGGTTTTGAATTGAGCACCGGACCTTATAACCAGCTAGATTAAGATCCGCCGTTCCCTTTCTTTGGTGAATTAGGGACTAAGCAGCGGTGTTTTAGCGACGGGGAAAGATTCCAACGGCTTCCACTATCACCTAGCAACTCTTACGGCTACTTGCTGCAGTTGGCTCACGATGTCAAAACCCTGTTCTGCCAGTAAACAGACGGACTACGGCTCTGACTACAGCGATAGGAGGTGGTGACATAAGTTCTCGAATGCTAAAAATTCTACTCGACCGCCGTAGCCTTGCCTCTCAACCACCGATGATAATGTTACCAGAGATAACACTACGTGGCTAGTTAACTCCGGTTAAGTTATCCCGTGAGCTCCTCGGGGGCTAAAATGTATGGTGTCTTGACATGCTGGTTAGAAAGCAACACACTATGTATATTCCTTTTGTCTTTAATAGTTTTTGTGTGGCGTTTGCGGGTTTAGCCATTTCTCTGACAGTCTCTGGACGTGAAGACGTTCCATCAAAATAAGTCCCCCCCGGCACTATTTTGCAGGACACCGCTGCTGCTTCCCGGGGTTAGCCCTATGGGCAGAGATTTGTGTCAGTAGAACTTGAATTTGAATTGATCGACTTGAATATGAATTGATCAACCTGCATTTGAATTATTGATACTTGAATTCGAATTTATACACTTGAATATGAATTATCCATTTGAATTTGAATTAATTATACTTGAATCTGAATTTTTTCTACTTGAATTTGAATTTTCTCTACTTGAATCTGAATCAGTTAATACAAGTTCAAAATTCAAGTTTTCAAATTCAAGTAGAACAAATTCAAATTCAAGTAGAAAAAATTCAGATTCGAGTAGAGATGTGCACATCCGGGTTCTTTGAGGAAGAGCAATGGAGTGCAGATCTCTGATCCTAGGCTACAGCGTCCGGGCGGTGACCGTTATTTAACGTTCAGGAAATATAAAGTCATAAATTAGTTTGTTTAATCATCGTCTGTGTTTTTGACCTCTTGTTTTATAATCGAAGTATCTTTTAGAACACTAATCACGTTTCAGTAATTAAAGTTAAGTTATTAATGAAGTTATAATATCGCCAATAGGCTATATCAATGAAAACAGACGGTCAAACAGCGTCCAAATGAGCTAAAATCCTAAATACAATAAACAGTAACATGGCAAACTTATTTTTAGCTAATTGATTATTTATTAATTTTTTCACACGTTTACATGTTTAGAGGCGCAGGATTCCTCCGACGCTCTCTGTCCGGCTTATCAGACAGTAGCTGTTTTTTTGGAGCATTAGGCCTATGCTTAATTTCCTGCATTCTGGTGAATTTGTAGGCCTATTCACCAGACTCTGATGTGTGACTTTATTATTGTGCCCCGCTGTGATCGCTCTCGCTGTCATCTCTCCCATAGGCTACTCCTACAGGTGCGCAGGTGAACATTGCATCCTCTCTTTCTCTCTCTCTCTCTCTCTCTCTCTCTCTCTCTCTCCTCCCTCCCCTGTGGTATGGGCGCTTAGCAAACGGAGGGAACGTATAGTGACCATGTTGAAGTTATCTACTGCTTTGTGCCATTAACCTGGATTTTTAACGATAACCTGATGCTCATTAGTGCGCGCCCCTCAGCACTCAGACTACCGAAGTGCGCATGGGAAGGCGGGGCACAAACGTAATCTTGTCCTGGGTGCGGGGAAGAAATGCGGCGGGCATATACTGTAGCCTATACGCTATATATATATATTATAGTAGCCTAGTGTAGGGGAGAATGGGGTAATTTGTCACATGGGTTGGATGTCACATTCGTTATATCTCGCCACCAGAGCGCGCTAGCTCTGAAATGTTGATATAAAAAAGGTCCAGAATTGGGATCAGAGGTCACATACATAGACTTCCTTGGAGTTAGACTGCTGCATTTCAGGTGAGAGGATGTTTTGTGTTTTTCATGTCAAAGTCAAAATATTTTGCTTCTCAGTATTTTTCTTCTAGGCTTTTACACAATGGGTTTATAACAAAACACTTGTTACCCTCAGAAAGTGTGAAGGGTAAACTATAGTTTAGATTGTGGTTAGCAAGCTAATTAGTTGTCAGATGGTTGTTGGCCTTGATGCTAGCAAGAAATTCAAGTTGGGGTTGGTCGTCAAATTTTTTGGGGGGTTGGTTGTCACATGTTATCTCAAGGCTGCAGCCAGAAAAGGAACCCAATAACGAAAGAAATTGTCAAGCTGTATCCTCACTGACACCCAAGAGAAGGAAAGAATAGAGCAGGAAAAGGCAGCTAGCAAGCAAAAGAAAAAAGGGCAACAAAATCAAAACAACCCAGTGCATCCCAAACTAGACCAGCTGCCAAAGCTACAGAACGTTATGTAGGCCTATTTGTCAACTTGAAAATGCAATTAAACATTCAAATTTGGTTCTGCCTCCTTGCCTTCTTTTTAAGATTTTTCCCATTAAGATAACATTGTGACAAACAACCCCATAGTGTGTGACAACCGACCCCTTGATGGGGTTGGTTGTCACAATGTGTCAGAGTGTCTTTGATGGTAAATTACTTCTTCATTACAATAAGTTGGAAAAAAAGAGAGACACACATTTCTAGCCAACACCTTAAGCTTCAATTTAATGTAGGAATGGCTATTGACAGATGTTTTGGTGATGAGCAATTCTCACTAGAGTAAAAAGTGTGCCTACTTACCCCGTTCTCCCCTATACGTATTTATGCTCTGTCAAGTTGATGTGAGGGAGCAGGAGATGGGAAAGAGGATATAGGCATCGCGGGAGCACAGGGCAAAGTGTAGGGGGGCGGAGAGGGGGTGCAGGCGGTGGTGAGGGGGGGGGGGGTGCAGCCGCACCCCTATACTTCCAACGTCCCATTTATGTTCATCTGTTATTTATTGTAGCCTAAGCGTTTATGAATGACTGCACGTGCAGTTGTCAGATCGCGAACAGTTAAAATAAATTAGGCCTCGGCCTATGTGTTTCAAAGGGCATCGTTTTTAGTATTTGTTTTTAAAACTCACAATGCCAGTATTCATGGGCTACTTTGTCTGAAGAACTGGGGCCTGTTTCAGGTGGTTTTGAGGCAACCCAGAGTTTGTTCGCTCTGAGTTAGTGGAAACTAACAGTTTCTGCAGCAACATGTAATGGGGGCGGGACCTGATAAGCCTTTGGCTTCTTCCGTCTCCCTTCGGACAACACAAAGTATGATGTATGAATATTTGCAAGAGAAAATTGTGTATTGTGTGGAATTGTCCGAAAGAATAATAAATAAATAAATAAACATGTAGCCTACGCCGTGGGTCTACTGGATAGGTGATTAGACCTACTCTGAGTTTGTTTTCACTTTACGCTGTAGAAAGAGTGTCACTGTCACAACCTACTATCTATGGTCACAACGCCACCCTGTAAGACAGTTAAAGCAAAATCACTCCATATAAATCTCCATCGGGATGTTTTGATCATTTCCTGATGATTTTACGTTTGCTTGTCCAGCTCAACTGACAGACAGCTGAGTGCTGTCTGACAGAGAGCGTCGGAGGAATCCTGCGCCTCTAAACATGTAAACGTGTGAAAAAATGAATAAATAATCAATTAGCTAAAAATAAGTTTGCCATGTTACTGTTTATTGTATTTAGGATTTTAGCTCATTTGGACGCTGTTTGACCGTCTGTTTTCATTGATATAGCCTATTGGCGATATTATAACTTCATTAATAACTTAACTTAAATTACTGAAACGTGATTAGTGTTCTAAAAGATACTTCGATTATAAAACAAGAGGTCAAAAACACAGACGATGATTAAACAAACTAATTTATGACTTTATATTTCCTGAACGTTAAATAACGGTCACCGCCCGGACGCTGTAGCCTAGGATCAGAGATCTGCACTCGATTGCTCTTCCTCAAAGAACCCGGATGTGCACATCTCTACTCGAATCTGAATTTTTTCTACTTGAATTTGAATTTTTTCTACTTGAATTTGAAAACTTGAATTTTGAACTTGTATTAACTGATTCAGATTCAAGTAGAGAAAATTCAGATTCAAGTATAATTAATTCAAATTCAAATGGATAATTCATATTCAAGTGTATAAATTCGAATTCAAGTATCAATAATTCAAATGCAGGTTGATCAATTCATATTCAAGTCGATCAATTCAAATTCAAGTTCCACTGACACAAATCTCTGCCCATATTAGCCCCGCCCTAGATGATTGTGATTGGTTTAAACAAATACAAACAGGCTAGCCCAGTTTCCCCCGGTTTCCCCACCCGAATAGACGGCTCTAAACAGAGGAGAAGCCCCTGACTGCGGCCCGCAGCCAACGTTGAGGGGGAGGAGACATTGAGGGGGCCGGCACATTGAGGGGGGGGAGCCTAAGACCACATTCTCTCACATTCACTCCTCAAGCAGGCTAATGCTAGCGCTATGTTAAGCTAGCGGGAGCCCACGCTGTTAATTAAATACAAACACATGGCACGGGAGTGTTGTGACTGGCTATCTTTCTTGCAGGGTACCTATTATAATGTTAAACGTAGCCTATACTACTTGCTGTAGTTTGGTCTGACTTTGGCAGTTGGCATTGTTACATCCGTAGTAATACCAAAATAAGAGTCCTTGTTACATCCAGTTTAGCAATATCAAAATAAGAGTCCTGCATGGAGCAGTAGCATACAGGGAATGGGCCCTTTTTGTGCCAGCGATCACACCATTTTTGATCAAAGATGTGGTTTTACTTCATATTTTTAACTAAAATCAATATTCTTATGATTGCCATAAATATTTAAGACATAGTTAAACAAACAGTATATATTTTTTATAAGCTTAAAGGAATACATACCATAAAGGTGTGACAGAGTTGAAACTAGGGTAACAGGGTTGAAAATGGTAACGGGGTTGAAGGGGACATATACAAATTAGAGTTTATTTTAGACTCAAATTGCTTTCAACATGCATTAGGTAAAAACAATTCTAATAATTCATTTTAATGAATAGATAACTTCACGATCACAGTACCGGATTGGTGGAATGACTCGAATAAATTTTGTGAAACAACATTTTATCAAGCTGACCTGGCATATTAAATACCCCTTTCTTGTGAAGAGTGAAGACCCATAGCTATTATGGATTGTATCCACAGAATATACATGCTGTTACAGCCATCCTGTTCTTTACCTTGAATATGTGTGTATTAATTATTAGTAATATTAATTGAATTATTCGATGGCAAGGGGCGTGTTTTGGGCCGCAAATTTGCCTGAGAATGGCAGCCGGTGTCAGTCTGGCAATGTCACAATCAAGTGCAGACACTGTGGAAACATAAGTTTGACCGCTTTAATTTAAATGTTTGTTTTCCAGCACCTTAACACCGTATATTAAACACCACAGTTAATGCCCAGGAGGCATCGCTTCGCCTTGCTGTGCATACATGTATCCATGATCAGTTAAAGCCTCAAAGTGCTATATGCCTGGAAAATCCTGTCCTTGTTCAGGAAGGAAATCTTTTCAGTAAGGGTTCACAAGTGTCATCTATAGTCTACTTACAGCAGTGTGTGTCTGGAAATATTGTAAAAAATGCAATTAATCATTTAACAATTCAAACATCTTTATTTTAAGATACTTTTGTTATTGAGTCACATTTTAGGTCAGCCCTGAAACACTACAGCTTGTGAAAATAAACAATATTAACGGTTTTAATAGATTGTGCAATTGTCCCTTTGTTGCTGTTAAAATAGACTCATCCATAGTGAATTATGTGAGGTGACTATGGCAAGAGAGAGTATAAGGTAAAAATAAGGACAATATGTGTTCTTTGATTGTTCTACACTTTATTGATTAGTTATCTTTTCTGTTAATAGTTTACTATGTATTTTTTGTAGTTGTTATTTTTACATTGTTCTGTTGAATAATAAGACTGTTGTTAGGGCTGCTGTGATTGGTGTAACTTAATGTGCGTCACACCTGTAGCATTTAGTTATGTCTAATTGAGGTATATTTTTAAGCCTTGAATGTGGTCACATTGCATCTGTTAAGGTCATACCTTGGGGTCACAGTGACCCCTTCATAGTTCCCCATATCTTATTTTGACTCTTACTTAATTCATAGGCAGCTGGGCCTGCAACCGTCACAGACAGACAGGTACAGGAGTTCTCTTTAGCACATGTCACATTGTTTACAGTGCACACTTAATCATTGTACATACATATATACTTGCTTTTGTAAGTATAGATCTCATTGCTGACCCTTGGGAGACACAACACTAATTTAACACTCACAGGATCATCTATGTCCTCATAAGTGAACTGTTACAAGATAGCAAAAGCAATCAACATAGTAGGAAGGGATGTCCATTGTTAACCTGTTGACCTTTAAGAAGATATTTAACCGGTTAATACTATAGGTTAAACATAAAATTATCTAAATGTTTCTTATATCCGGTTATTATTCCAAGTAGGGCCTATGCTACTGCTGCATGCAGGACTCTTATTTTGATATCACTAAACCGGATGTAAGAATGCGTTCTTCATGCAAATAATTAAACAAGTCGTTTAGGCTATGCTTAACTTTATAATAGGTCGATGGTACGCAGCAAGAAAGATAGCAAGTCATAATACTCCCGTGCCATCTCTCTGTAACATTTAATAAAGAGCGTGGGCTACCGCTAGCTTAACGGCTGCAGCGGACCTCTACGAGTGAATGTGTGAGAAAGAGACGGACAAGCAGACAGCGAGCGCCTGCTCAAGCTCCCCCCCCTTAATGTGCCGGCCCCCTCAATGTCTCCTCCCCCTCAACGTCTCCTCCCCCTCAACGTCCGTCTGCGGGCCGCAGTCAGGGGTACTTGAAACAGAGTGCTTCCAGACCATACTACTTGCTGTAGTTTGGTCTGGCTTTGCGAGACTAGCGCAACTATGACGCGCGTCTTGCTGAGCACACAACAAAAATGCTGTGCGCTCAGCAAGACGAGTGTCATAATTGCGCAGGTCTTAGCAAGACGGCGACATCCCAAACGAGGCTACTTACACTGATAGAAGCCCCCGGCCACCTGCAGCAGCCAGCAGACAGCACCGTGTGCCAGGTGATGTTTGTGAACACGACAATTGTTTTATATGTCCACATTCAATAGGCCAGTGCATATCTATGAAGTAGCTAACTTGTAGTTATATGGCAACAAAAAAAGTGTGTAAAGTGAGTTTGTAAATATGTAAATAGGCCTAGTTAATTTGGACACTACCGTGTCAGCATTTTCTATTAATTTTGCCTCTTTCAGAAAAGCATAGGCGATAATGCAAATTAGTTGATAATGTAATCTAGCTCCTACTAGTTACCTTTGGGCCAATAACTAGGCTATTTTCCTTACAGGTGTCAGCAGAGATAGAGTAGGAAAAATCAGAGGGCTTGGATGTAGAAGTGGTTGTGGTGAAAATGGGGAAAAAAAATCCTTTTCCTAAAGGAATGTCTGAAGAATTTCACATGGTGATGCAAAATCAAAAAAACAATGAAATGTATCATCTGTTGTCAGTGTGCTCCAAAACATGCTGGCAATACAATATCAATAGGCCTAATATAGTTAAAATTGGGAAACATTTTAATAGATGCGTTGCAGGTCTATTTAATGTTTGCCCCTAAATGTTCTGCTTGCGCCCCTAAAAATTCTGAGTTAGGGGCGACAGTGCTCCTAGTAAAAATGGTTAGTCTGGAGCCCTGCATGTTATGGCAGCAAAATAGACAAAAATCTCAAAATTGACCAGTGCTTGAAAAAACAATATTTTTGCCTGCAGTGTCTCGCCTTTACACAACAAAATAAAAAGGCAAAAATAGTAGTACTGTAGAAAGTATAAACCGTAGTATGATAGTTAAGGTGGGTCTGTCAACTACAAATGCAGTGTTTAGGCTCTGAAATGTTGTTTATAAAAGGGTTTTGGTGCTCGTCATCACTGTAAATTGGGCATCCTCCTCAGTGTTTCACGAGTTGAAATAAAGGTAATGAATTAAGTTGCATTGGTTGTAGCACTGACTGAACCCTCATGCAGTTACTCTTTTCCACCAGAAGATGGCGCAGTGGAACCAGCTGCAGATGCTGGACTGTAAATACCTGGAGCAGGTGGACCAGCTGTATGACGACTCCTTCCCCATGGACATCAGACAATACCTTAGCCGCTGGATCGAGAGCATCGACTGGTGAGCACAGAAAAAGACACTCATGAGTTAAAGGTGCTCCGGGGAACTTTCAGTTTTTGTTAATTCTTGCGCCCCCTTTGGACAAAAGCGTTAGTGTTTTTACTACGCCAGATGTTGTTCCTGGGCGAGCGTACCATTAAGAAGCATTAAAAAAACTATATAAAAATAGCATTCTTTGCACTGATGGTCTCTTTTGCTGTTACATGTAATTTATGATCATTAGAGGAAAATGAGAAAACATGCACCGCCATGTTTCTACAGTAGCACAGAACGGACAAACTTAACGGCCTTACAAGTTTTTATATATAGTGGGCGTCCTGGGAAATGCACTTGCTGGAAGACCAAGAAGAAGTACTATAGAATAAATAACTAAATACATATTCACCTCATTACTTGATATTGTGGAAAGACTTGAGGCAGTGGTGGATGATGCAATCTTTAGTGACTAGCTCCTTGTCCTTGAAGGCCACTATATCTTCTGTAAAAGGGAGGGGTTAGCCAGGGAGCATTGGCATTTACAATCTCACCACTAGATGATGCCAAAATACACATTTATTACACAGTGTACCTTTAATTAGATAATACTTACTACTAACACTGTTCTTTCTGTGTGTGCTTCAGGGACACGGTGGCGCTTCAGGATTCTCTGGCCACCGTCCGGTTCCACGACCTCTTGGCTCAGCTGGACGACCAACACAGTCGCTTTGCTCTGGAGAACAACTTCCTACTGCAACATAACATCCGCAAGATCAAGAGGAACCTGCAGGTCACTACACACACACACACACACACACACACACACACACACACACACCCACACACCCACACACTGCATTCAATGAATTAATAAATGTTTTTCTGACTTATCAAAAGTAGACAAAACAAAGAAGAAAAAGCACAAAGAAGAAAAGTAAAAACATGTCACAACATAAAAAATTTGGGAGAGAAAATTGTAATTGGTGCATCCCTTATTAAAAGAACAAGAGGAACTTGCAGGTCAGAACACATACAATGTATTATTTGTGTAATGTGAAGTGGGTTAATTTATCTTTAAAAAAAATATATATATATATACTTTTTTAACCCCCAAAAAACATCAGCAACAATAGAAAGACAGTACTACATACTAATGGAACAAATAGTTAGTCACCTCTTCATACACACAACAGTTTCATTGGTGTAAATATGTGTTGTTTCACTGCAGAGCAATAATTTATAATTTTGGCACCTATTTATGTCTCTAGGATCGGTTCCAGGAAGACCCGGTTCACATGGCGATGATCATCTCCAGGAACCTGAAGGAGGAGCAGAAGATTCTCGCCAGCGCAAAGAATGCCGAGGTAAAAACTGCTGCTACAGCTATCTACAAGCTGCAAAGGTTTCCAATAATAAATGCATTCATTAGTAAAAGGCAAATATTTTGTTTGAATGACAAGGCAATGGGAGTGGCTTTAACTCCAAACATCTGTCTGAAGACGAGAAAAACAAAAACAAAAAGACACAAGTTGTAGTATACAAATATTGAGATATTCCACATGTAAAATCAAGTGTTTTGTTCCCGTTTGCAGCAGGAGGGAGAGGGGACGGTGTCGGCCATGGTGGTGGAGAAACAGAAACTAGATAACAAGGTGAAGGAGATGAAAGACAGAGTCCAGGTAAGAACATGTGTGATGTACAGTATTTATACATTACAGCTGGACGTACAGCTAAATATCAGTGTATCTAATAGGGCTGTGTATCAAACTTAAGCCAATGAGCAAAGTTTTTTTTATTTATTTTTTATTTTTACCATGTAATATCATCTAGTTTAAACAAATTTTATAAAATTGCTAAGGACAAAAATATAACTTTAGGGACTTTTCAAAATCAAGGTATACGGTGTCTGTATCGATATTGAAATATTTTGAACGATACCCAGCCCTATTATCCCATTATCTTGTTCTTTAGGTGGCCGATCAGAACATCAAAAACCTGGAAGATCTGCAGGATGAGTACGACTTCAAAGTCAACACTTTGAAGAACAGAGGTGAGAAACGACGTCACCTAAAGATGGAGTCAGTGATTCTGGAGAACGCCTGTTGTCAAAATCACTTTTTGTCAAAATCAGTGAATATCTCCTCACTTTCTGATACCTGTTTCTAAAATAAAATCCAGTATTAATACCTAGGCTATGTAAACTTGTATGTAAAGAAAGGGGCCCATCGTAGCTAGTAACTTGCCCGTTTATAGGCTGTGCTTTATAAACACTGGATTATTTTCAGCACACAGTACAGACAGGTATTGGATCGTAAGGAGATATTCACTGATTTTGACGATAAGCTTTCTCCAGAATCCCTGACCCCCCTTTTAAAGGAAAATGTTAAAATTCACAACATTCGTTCATATCATCCTGGGTTATTTTCTATGAGTAAATATTAAAGTATTTTTTTTATATATTTATCAGATTGTAAATATGTTTCTGTTTGTGCAGAGAATGAAGCGAACGGCATGACACCGAAGGAGCTGGAGAAAGAGAAGTTGAACATGGGCAGGATGGGCTTTGAGCTCAAGGCCAAACGCCAGGTGAGGAGAAGTTCCCTGCGTTCCAAATCTCATACTCTTTCTTTTTACTATTCTCCATACTACAGCTAACCCTACAAAGTATCTAGTTAGCATGCAGTATGCTACAATTGGGACATATTTACTTCATTATAACATCTCACCTTGATCTTACCTCTTGCTTATATATCTGTATATTTTGGAGCATGCCACATTTGATTTGTATGTTTAAATATTTATTTTAATCTTATTAATTTTTTTATTACAAACTATACCACTTGGTAGCTTCTGCTGACACTGTTGTAACTCTTTAAATGATGCCAATGTTGATTGGTAGTGACTATGATTTAGAAAAGTCTAAATTGCAAAAGATTAATTAAAAAACGGGGATTTCCACACTAAAAATCTTGACCGGGGGGTAGTAGGACATCCAGGTATTTCTAAGCATTCTACATCGGATTTCTCTGTAACTTGCTTGTTTTGTCAGGACGTTCTTTCAATAATTCCAATGTTGGTTGGTTGTTGTAAATGACTGTGATTTTCTGAATAAATAAATACATTTAAAAAAAAGCATGCTGCATTGTAATGACTGTATCTTGCTTGTTGTATCAGGACGTGGTGGTGCAGCTGACAGACCTCCTGAACGTGACTCAGGTGCTGCTGTCAGAGCTGATCTCTGAGGAGCTGCCCGAGTGGAAGCAGCGCCAGCAGATCGCCTGTATCGGAGGACCGCCCAACGCCTGCGTAGACCAACTGCAGAACTGGTCAGACTTTTGTTTATTTATTTATTTTTCCAAGATAATTTTTGGGCATTTTATGCTTTTATTTGGCAGTTTGTAGAGACAGAGATAAAGGGGATAGAGAGCGTTTTTTAATTTCATTTTAATTGTGATTTTAATATTTGTTTTACTACTATTTGTAAAGCACTTTGCTCTGCTGCACCGCCACATTAGCTCAGAACGGACAAACTTAACAACCTTACATGTTTTTATAGATAGTGAGCGTCCAAGGGAAATGCACCTGTTGGAAGACCAAGAAGAAGAAGTACTAAAGAATAAATAACCAAATACATATTCACCTCATCACTTGATATTGTGGAAAGATTTGGGGCAGTGGTGGATGATGCCATCTTTAGTAACTAGCTTCTTGTCCACTGTAGCCTCTGTAAATTAACCAAAAGGAAGAGGTTAGCAAGGGAGTGTTGACATCTACAATCTAACCCCTAGAATATGTCAAAATACACCTTTTCTTACTCGCTGTACCTTTTAATAACTGTAGGTTCACAGCAGTAGCAGAGAGCCTGCAGCAGGTCCGTCAGCACCTGAAGAAGCTGCAGGAGTTGGAGCAGAAGTTCACGTATGACAGCGACCCCATCGCGCAGAAGAAAACCTATCTGGAGAGCAGAGCCCTGGACCTGCTCAAGAACCTCCTCTCCAAGTATGGAACCTAAAACACACAAGCTTTCCATCGCCTTATTATTGGTTATCAATTAGAATTTCTTCTCATACTGCTGCATGGTTCAAACTTGATAAAAAAAAGAGAACGTTTTAGTCCAAAACTTCTTGTATATGCTACCTAAACTTTTGTATTGTGAAGTTTTTAAAATGTTTTATTTTGTAAAGCACTTGATAAAAGTGTAAAGAAAGGTTCCATAAAAATACTGTGTGTGTGTGTGTGTGTGTGTGTGTGTGTGTGTGTGTGTGTGTGTGTGTGTGTGTGTGTGTGTGTGTGTGTGTGTGTGTGTGTGTGTGTGTGTGTGTGTAGCTCCCTGGTGGTAGAGAGGCAGCCCTGTATGCCCACCCACCCACAGAGACCCCTGGTGTTGAAAACAGGTGTCCAGTTCACTGTCAAGCTCCGGTAAGTTTTTTCGTTTTTCTATTAAAAATGTCTATTACGCATCCAATTGCAAAAAACAAACTGATATAATAGCAGGAAATGCAAACACAGAATCAAAATAGATTGGCAAATTGTCATAAATCTTAATCCTATTTCCTAAAAAAATATATTTGTAATTTCTTCCTTCATGTCTCATTCGAATGTTTTGTTTGCGTTCAGGTTCCTGGTGAAACTGCAGGAGTTCAACTACCAACTCAAAGTCAAGGCTCAGTTTGACAAGTAAGCTGTTCAAAAGTTAATTAACCTGCTTTAAACTGTTGATTTGTGTGTGTGTGTGTGTGTGTGTGTGTGTGTGTGTGTGTGTGTGTGTGTGTGTGTGTGTTTGAACATGTTGTAAATTAAACAATGTAACTTCTTTTCAACAGAGATGTTACAGAGAAGAAAGGGTACGTCAAAAATCATGTACACACATTTTAACATTATTCCACCAAAATATCTACAAGTATATTTATTATTTAAAGGTGAAGTCAGCGATTCTGGGGATTGCTTTGTAAACTGGCCCACCGTAGCTAGCAACATACCCGTTTACAGGTAGCGTATTGTGAGGAGATATTCACTGATTTTGACAAAAAGTGATTTTGACAGCAAGTGTTCTCCAGAATCGCTGACTACACCTTTAAAGACAAATCGGACATTCTTTATGCCATCAATACATTTTGAATAAATACTTTCAGGTTTCGGAAATTCAACATTTTGGGAACAAACACCAAAGTTATGAACATGGAGGAGTCCAACGGCAGCCTGGCAGCAGAGTTTAGACATTTGGTGAGAAGAATGTTTGACAATAAATTATTATTGGATTAACTTTCTGTTAATTCTTATATTGCTAACTAGAATAAGGTGGTTTTCAGCTTGTGGATAAATCACTTTACAGTATGATTATAAAGCTTTGAAATGTGTTTCTGTAATTTTTTTCTTTCTTCATGCAGCAACTGAAAGAACAGAAAGTTGCCGGCAACCGATCGAACGAGGTAAGAGTTTAGTTCAGTTTTAGTTCACATACAAACAATATAAAAACACAAAGTGATAAAAGATAAAAAAGTAAAATGTAAAATTTGAGTTTTAGACCTTATGAGTGAGGATTTTTTTGGAAAAGTAAGGACATTTTGTCCGGTTCTCACTTCGGGACCTTTAAGGAGCTGTTTAAGGGTTAACATTAGGTTTAAAGGTTCAGGTATGAAAAAAGGTGTATGTTAGGGTTAGTGTAAGACATTTAGTTTTGATTGTTAGGGTTAGGGTAAGGGGCTAGGAAATTCATTATGTCAATGAATGTCCTCACAAGTATAGCTGTACAAACGTGTGTGTGTGTTTATTCAGGGGCCTCTGATCGTCACAGAGGAGCTTCACTCTCTCAGCTTTGAGTCGGAGCTGCAGCTCAACCATGCAGGAATGGACATCAAACTAGAGGTGAGAGCACATAATTTTATTTTCCCCGTTAAGGAGTTTTTAACTGGGAGTTTTTCCTCAGTTGAGCTAAGAGTCTAAGGGCAGAGGGTCATACTGTGTAAGGACTGTGAAGCTCCCTGAGGCAAAACACTATTTGTGATATCGGGCTATACAAATATATAAATAAAACTATAGGAAAAAACTCCTGCACACTGTCTAATTTTTCCGCTGATATAAATGTATTCAAAAGGAAGCAACGTTTCGGTCAAACTACCTTCATCTAGCAAATAAAACTGATTTAGACTTTGGGTTTGAGCATTTATTCCTGTTGTTTACATTTTGTTGTTGTTGTTTAGGCCATTTCTCTGCCTGTTGTGGTCATCTCTAACGTCTGTCAACTGCCCAGCGGATGGGCCTCAATCCTGTGGTACAACATGCTGACCACCGAGCCCAAGGTGAACACACACACACTCACTGACTCACTGACTCACTGACTCACTGACTCACTGACTGACTGACTGACTCACACACAGGTAAAACACCTAAAGAATTATAATCGTTTTAAAAACATCAAACTAATCTATGATGTAATCCTCTTTCTCTGTGTCCTCCTCCTCAGAATCTGAAGTTTTTCATCACCCCTCCCTCGGCCAAATGGTCTCAGCTGTCAGAGATCCTGAGCTGGCAGTTCTCCTCCGTCACAAAGCGCGGCCTCAACATGGAGCAGCTCAACATGCTGGCTGACAAACTACTCGGTACCTACAGCTTTTACACTTTACACTCTCACACATAGGGCAGTTCCTGACAAGCCCTGCGTTCCAATACCCATACTTCCCTACTATTTAGTATGGCAGATTCAGGATATCCCAATACATACAAATCAATTGTAGTATGCTGAAAATACATAAATGCCCCAATGACTTCAATAGCATTTTGGAGTATTCGTCTTTATTCTTGACATTAATTGACATAATGAAATATGTAGTATGTAGGGTAGTAAAAAGAAAAAGTAGGTGATTTGGAACGCAGGGTAATAGTTTTCTCAGTCGAATCAGAAGGGCCTGTTCAATCCAGAGATTTGACTTTTCGTGATACCATTTGTCAATCATCAATCAAAATTGCATTGGAGTAAGATATTTCGAAACATTGTATTTAATATTCTCAAAATAAGCTTTTAATAGTATTGAATGTAGCTGGAAATGATTGAACTTTTACAAAGGGTTTTACATTTTCTGATTGCCCTTTTATTAATACTTGGAGAGGGGTCGTTATGTGAAAAATAAGCCCTTTGTTTTTGTTATTAAGATTATATAAAGGCTTTAAAAGGATGTTGTTACAGAATATCTATGCAAGTATAATCATGTGATTTTATAGTAAATGTTCTTAATTAAAAGTACCTTAAAATGCGTCAGAATGTCCATTATATCCTTTCTACTTTTGCCTGTGTAGCGGTGACGTTGGCATTTAATTTAATTTTAAGTGGCATTAAAAAGGTATTAAATAATCTTAATAATTAGTCTTACCTGAATGTGTCTCTGTGTAGGATCGAAAGCCAAGAGGAACCCGGAGGGACAAATCCCCTGGACCAAGTTCTGCAAGGTAAACCACAGTCAGTCAGACATGTATATTATAAATTCAGCCCCGGAAAAAATTAAGAGACCAGTCTGAATTTTTCTTAAATCTTTATCTCTACATGACCTAATGAAAATGCTCTAAATGACAATGTTTTTATTGTGAATTTCGTAAAAATGTTGTCAGTTGTTAATATTATAAAATCCAAATCTTGATTCTACTCAAACATATGCCTCTAAAGAGTGAAACAAGAGACACTGAACATTTGGAGTGGTCTCTTAATTTTTCCCGGAGCTGTATTATAAAATATAAATAAATCAAAATGAAAATATAATTTGAGCATGGGCGTACGTTTCACAGTACCTTTGCTAAACTAAACCTCTCCTCTGTCCAGCAGCAGAGTGCCAATGAGAAAGCGTTTCCCTTCTGGCTTTGGATCGAAGGAATTCTGGATCTGATTAAAAGACATCTGCTCTCTCTCTGGAACGACTCGTAAGTGATGAGACTGTGTCACAGAACACAAGAGCGGTTCGGTTCAGTACGGTACACAATTATATATTTTTTGCCGTTTCTGAAGCACTCTAATTTTTCCTCTGATGATCATAAATCACATTTAACAGCAAACGAGACAATCAGCGCAAAGAATGCTATTTTTATATAGTTTTTCTTAATGCCTTTGTCATGGGTATGCTCACCCAGGAATTACAGCTGGCATAGTAAAATCACTACCGCTTTTGTCCAAAGGAGCCACCAGAGTTAACACAAACTGAAAGTTCCTCAGAGCACTGTTGTGCTAACCGCAGAGTTTTTCTTTGTGTGTGTGTGTGTGTGCAGCTCCATCATGGGTTTCCTCAGTAAGGAGAGGGAGAAGGCTCTGCTCAGTGATAAATGTCCCGGGACGTTCCTGCTGCGCTTCAGTGAGAGCAGCAAAGAGGGCGCCATCACCTTCACCTGGATAGAACACGACGTACATGGTGAGATAACCAGAAGGAGAGGTTAAACATTTTTGAGTGTATTTAATCGATTCATGTATTTTGCTGCCGCACATGCATTACAAACTTAACATTAGAATAGATATAAAATGAAGATAGATAAGACATGGACTTTGATTTGCCCTCATGCCATCATTTGCCACAGCGCCTGTTAACACACAGTGGACTGGAGCAATTCTTGAGAACACTTGTTGTCAAAATCAGTGAATATCTCCCCACGATCCACTACCTGTATTTACCGTGTGTGCGGTGTAAAAATAAATCTAATGTTAATACACAGCCTAGGCTCCGTAAACTGATATGTTAACTAAGGGTATGTAAACAAAGGGAGCCTAGGCTGTGTATTAACACTGGATTTTTTTAAGCTCACACACAGTACGAACAGGTAGCGGATTGTGAGGAGATATTCACAGATTTTGACAAAAAGTGATTTGACAATGAGCATTCTCCAGAATCACTGACTCCACCTTTAATATCAATGAATAACTTTTAATGCAACAAACAAAATGACTTCATTGCTTTGAGTTCACGTTTCTTTGTGACACCAGACAAGCCGATTTTTCACTCGGTGGAGCCTTACACCAAGAGGGAGCTTTCTGCCGTTTCTCTGGCCGACATCATCCGCACGTACAAGGTAATGGCTGCCGAGAACATCCCAGAAAACCCGCTACGGTTCCTCTACCCAAACATCCCTAAAGACAAGGCCTTTGGGAAGTACTACCCCAAACCGTCAGAGAGTAAGTCACATTCATCACACACACATACACACTCACTCAAGTGCTAGAAGATTATACACTGCTTACTGTTTAACTGCATATTTCTACATTTAGGATACAATTATCCAACTACTTAAGTTTTTAAGATATGATTCATTATTAAAAACTATTTCAACATCGGAGTGGAAAAATATGCTGCTTTATACAATCGAAAACGAAAAATCCTGTCCAGAATATTCTCGAGAATTAACCTCCATTTATTCTCACGGAGGCTAAGTTTCTGGTTGCGATAGTTGCTATACACAACTTTTATAATTTGTGGTGTTAAAAGGAATTTACGTTAACGCTTTATTATCGCTCATTAACTTTGACAGCCCTAGTGTGTACCAAACTTCATTCAACATTTTAAAGTTTAAACTTTGCCCCCTCAGCCCCAGAGCCCATGGACGTAGAGAACGGACCAGAGAAGTCTGGCTACATGAAGACGGAGCTCATATCAGTCTCAGAAGTGTAAGAATCACTCACAGAAACACGTTCATATCATTAAAGACATACTGTTTGAAACTGTATATTTAGTATTGTTTACTATTGTGTTTTATTTTTTTAAACATTGTTTTACTGTTTTCAGAGTATTGATTATAAGTTTTATAGATATACAGTACATACTTTTTTTTAAAGATTCTTCGAACAGGATTGTTCAAACAAAGATCTTTGTAAGACATCCAATGACGAATAAATAACTTCTCTCTCACTATCCATCCAACCATCCATCTCTCTCTCTCTCTCTCTCTCTCCAGACCTCCGTCCAAAATGCAGGACAACATGTTGCCGATGTCTCCTGCCGACTACCATGCTTTGTCTCAGTACGTCAGTCCCAGAGACATTGATGCTGTGGTGAGTAGTGCTTTGTCTAAGAGCTGCTGGGTTGCATCTGTGTGTGTGTGTGTGTGTGTGTGTGTGTGTGTGTGTGTGTGTGTGTGTGTGTGTGTGTGTGCGCGTGTGTGTGTTATATGTAAATAAAAAGAAGTCTGTATTTGTTGCACAAGTTCACACTATTACACTATTACACTGTAGAGCTCAACAGTGACCATTGTGCTGTGGGAACATAGGGATGATGACCCTGCCGTAATAATCAAATCTGCTAAGGAGAAAATGAATGGGATTTTTACTACATAACCGCACTGTTGAGCTTTATAATGCTGAACATTAAATGTTTCAGGTTTTTTTTCAGGTCTTTTTTTTTACTTTCTCTATTCCCTTTAAAAAAATGAATGAAACAAATGCATATGCGTCCATTTCTACATCTGTCTGTCTCTGTATTTGTTCCTGCTCGTCTCTCAGACCAACAATCTTGGATTTGGAGAGTTTGAAGTCGAGGTAGATGCAGCTTTGATCTGTTGCTCTACACACAAATAATTATAACACTCTATCCGCTATGTGCACTTTGAATGGCCTTGTGTTTGAATTGTGCTATATAAATACACTTGCCTTGCCTATGTTTCACTTACTAATGTTACATAATAGTTGTTTTCTTGTTTTCTTGTTTGGATAAAAAGAAAAGGATGTAACATGTTCAGAATATCTCTCTTGATTGTAAAAATTATAATTAGTTCTATCCCTATTATTGATTCACGCATTTTGTTGCATGCTTTTTGTCAACTTTTTTTTTTTTTTTTTTTTTTTTACAATGCACCTGCATGTGGCACTCACTCTAACATACAAATGAATGTATTTTGATTGTTACCTGCCATTAACAGCATCAGTTGCTTTACTACTGTATACAGTACATTTTTATTCCTCAAAGGCACAGTGTGTAAAGGGATTTTTTTTTTAAAGAACAGAATTGGTAGAATGGGAATATAAGAAGTATGTTTTAATTAGCGTATAATTGCCTGAAATTATTATTCTTTTTTTATTACCTTAGAATTTGTCTTTTATACAATTGGAGTGGGGCGCTAAGGCCGCCATTTTGCACCGCCATGACTTTCTACAGTAGCACAGAACGGACAAACTTAATGGCCTTACGTCTTTTTATGTATAGTGGGCGTCCTGGGGAAATGCACCTATTGGAAGACCGAGAAGAAGAACTATAGAATGAATATCTTAACACATCTTCACCTCATCACTTGATATTGTGGAAAGACTAAATAAAGCCATCTTTAGTAACTAGCTTCTTGTCCTTAAAGGCCACCATAGATTATGTAAATTCTTCCTAAGGGAGGGGGTTACCAAGGGAACTTTAACTTCTAGTAGAATTACACACTGTACCTTTAAATAAGGAAGCAAAAACAGTGATTTAGTGATGTAATAAACATATTTTCTCTCTTTTCTCCCCAGATGAGCGCAGACTTTGAAGAAGAAAATTGAGGAAGATGGAATTTCTTAACTTCAAACAATGTCATCTCTTCATGGACTTTCTTTAAGGGGTTATTTCTGTAGAAGTTTCAAGGTCTCTATCGATCATGTAAAACGCTCTCAGTGCTCTGAACCTTTGATCCAAGTCAGTATCATAATAGGAACAATGGCAGAGAGACTAACGCCCCATTTGGACAGTGTTAAAGTCACATAAGGGAGATGGACACAACCCTAAAAACAAAGCTTTTGCCTGGAGTGTCTCACCTTAAAGTAATCAATAACTAATAACTGCAGATGGTGTTACAGTCTATTTTGTTCTGTCGTCATATCCGTCATCTGTATGTTGGTCTCAGTTGTTCCATATTAGAAGAAATATTAAAGTCAAATTTCTGGGCAGATTTAATAGAAAAACTAAAGTAGGACAAAGATCTCTTTGCCCAGAATTAATCTTAAATCAGGTTTGAACATAATGTCACTTTATTTTTGTACATATTTTTATTTTCATCAAATGTGAACTTCAACCTCCCTTGATACTCCAAGAGTAAAGCAGTGAAATTACAGAATGTGATTATTATACTATTAAAAAACACAATGTTTCATAGGGAAACTGTATTAGCGGTTTGATTTTATGATTGTGGTAAAAAATATTAATTAATTCAGCTGATATGGAATGCATGTCTGGAGGGTTTTCTTGAGTTTTTAATTTAAGATATTGTATACTCAGCTTTGCAACAAGAAATGTAACAGTGGGATGGCTGATGCAATAAAAAACACTTATTGACTCAGTTTGGTTTATTTGTGAAGTATCAATAGATAGGCTACACTGTAAAAAAAAAATTAATATTAAGGTTTTATTCCAAGTAAAAATCACAACGTCGAGCAACCTGTCAGTGTTCTTCTGATGGTTTCAAATACTTCAGCGCTGGGACGATGTCGCCAAGGTGACTCACTCCTGAAACACACACACAAATGAAGGACTTTTTGAATTTGGATTGAAAAAAAAAATACTTAAGAATTTGGATCAGTACATCGATTGGTGTCATCAGTCTAATATCCGATAAGGGAATTGCAGCCATATCGGTCCCATCCCTAATACATACACACACATAAAGACACATACAGTAGAAACATACAAACCTAAAGTGTCTAAAATGTCCACAGTAAGGGCATGGAACGCAGGGAAAAACTCCTCGTGCTGCTTCACTTTAACGATTATACTGAAAACAAGACACAGACAGGTTGTGTTAGTGCACTGTGAGTTTGAGTGAGTGTGAGTGAGTGTGTGTGAGTGAGTGTGTGTTTGTGCGTGAGTGAGAGTGTTTGTGTGTTCGTGCAGTGTGTGTGTGTGTTTGTGTGTCTGAGTGTACCTGTTTGTGTGCGTGCGTGAGAGTGTGTGTGTGCGCGTGCGTGAGAGAGTGTTTGTGTGTGTTTCTGAGTGTAACTGTTTGTGTTTGTGTGTACCTGTTTGCGTTTGTATGCATACCTGTCTATGTCAGCGTCTCCCAGCAGCTCCTGGAGTTGAGCAGTTTGTTCAGAGGAGGAAACCAGTCTGTCCACATGGTTCACCACTTCAGCCGGAGAAACTCTGCTGTCTGAAAACAAACAGCAAAACTCAACATGTTTAGGCGTTTGTAATTTCATAAAAAAAAAAAGTACGCCTGCATCGATCGACTTGTCAATTCATGCCTCCGATATGTAGACACCCAAAAATAATGAGCAGTTCACATCCCTAGTTAGGATTAGGGTTGGGGTTAAAATACAAAATATCCTAAAGATTTAAGATGGTTTATTCATCATATGCACATTAACAATTACAGCAGCAAGTCATTGGCAATGAAATTCTTAAGTCCCAGGCTCCTCTCAACAATGTGATAGAGAAGAAAATGTAGAATAGAAACACACAAGTGAAGAAAGCAACACCTGAGACACAAATAAACACAACAGTAGTGCAAGGACACAGTGCAGATAGAAAGTGTAGATATAAGGTGCATAAACTGACAATGCCTATGAAGCGTTGTGTTGTATGCCAAACTCAAAGTCACAATTATTTATATAGCACATTTAAAAAACAAAAAAAGTGAGTCTTCAGCAACGTATGTGAAGGTTACCTAGCTCCAGAACATCTCGGAGGTTTGTCATAGTGTTGTTCATCTCTCCGAGCCGTGTGTAGACCTCGTTCATACGGGGAAACACTCCGCTCAGCGACCGCACTTCAAACAGCTTCTGGAAGTGACTCACTATGGAGCCCAGAGTGAACCGAGTGGGACTCCGCAGCACCTAGCAAAACACAAAACACTGTTTAAATAATGATTTAACCATGCAACCATTTTACCATGGGTGGTAGGATGTCCTAGAGGAAAGGTGGCCGACCAGTAACCATGAGGACGCTGTTTCGATCCTCGGCACTGGACAGGAGTAGTAAAACTAGTGGTGGCTGGTATTCGTCTACGGTGCCCACCATCTCTACCATTGTGTCCTTAAGAGACACACTTAACCCTAAACTGCTCCAGGGGCGCTGTACTATGGCTGACCCTGCGCTCTGACCCCCTCTGGAGTGTGGTAACTTGAGGCGGGATATGCGGAAAGACAAATTTCAATGTAGCCATTGACTAATAATAAAGTAACTTAACTTATCAAAAATACATGAGACCTGTTGACCTAGAAGATCATAATTATTATTCAATTCTTTGTTGGTGGAGATATTATGTGTAAGTTAAGGAAGGTTTAAGCAACACAGCAATTGTAATTTAACAGTACAAACCTCGTCAATGAACTATGAGGGTAAAAAACCAAAAACTAAATAATAATAATAATGGCCTCACCCTCTCGTCATCGGGCGAGGTGTTCTCCAGCATTGTGTCCACCTGCAGCATCATGTCCTCAACCTTCACCTCTTCCGCTGCGCCATGGCAACTGTCAGGTGGTTGCCATGGCATAAGTCTGGCACCGAGGGCATTTAAACATCGCTGCAGATCCTACCAACATACATGTACAAGAAGAAGTCAGCGAAAAAAGATATATTATGTTTTTAAAATCTGACTCAAGATCATCCAGGTGATTTGCTCTTATACCAGTATTTGCCATCAGCCAACTACCAGCAGTTAGGTTTAAATTTATTTTGCATTCTACTTTATATTTATATGGTGCACCTTAACTCTACACTTTTTATCTGCACTGTGTCCTTGCTCTGCTGTTGTGTTTATTTGTATCTCAGGTGTTGCTCTCTTCAGTTGTGTGTTTCTATTCTACATTTTCTTCTTCTATATCACATTGTTGAGAGGAGCCTGGGACTTAAGAATTTAATTGCCAATGACTGCTGCTGTAAATATTAATGTGCATATGATGAATAAACCATCTTCAATCTTGAATTTAATTTCAACTTCATGGAAAGGCAAATTTCATAATTATGTAAACAGTGTATATATTGTATTCCCAAACATCCTCTGTTGAAATAAAGTCAGGGAAAACCTTGAAGTGCTACAACCAAACCAGGCAGTGAACCTTCATTGTCGACATATATACAGATAGACAGTACATACATACAGCTCTGGAAAGAATTAAGAGACCACTTCAAATGCTCAGTGTCTCTTGTTTCACTATTTATAGGCATATGTTTGAGAAGAATGAACATTTTGGTTTTATAAACTACTGACAACATTTCTACCAAATTCCAATAAATGTTTTTGTCATAAAGAGCATTTTCAATAAGTAATGTGGATATGAAGATTAAAGAAAAATCCAGACTGGTCTCTGAATTTTTTCCGGAGCTGTATAGTGAATCCAGGACTTTCTTAGACATAATGGAGATTTGTTGGTTTACCTTGAGCAGTGCTAGCTGCTGGGCCCAGGCCTCTAGTGTAGGGATCAGGGTCAGAAACTCAGTCCGCTCTGAACCACCACGGCTCGGTTTCTGTCTGTGAAGCTGCACCGGAGCTTTGGGATCGCTCAAAATAGCACTGATCTCCTTCAACAACTGGAAGTGGAGAAAAAAAGAAAGAAAAATAAATAAATAAATTCTGTTAAGAAGAGTATTTTATTTTATTTTTTATAATAATATATTTGTTCTACTTTAATTTAATTTTCATTTATTTGTTTCTCTTTTCCCCCCTATCCATTTAATTGTCTGTAAGTTTTAAATGTGGAAATATGGAAAATAGTAAAGAAATAATTGAGAAAAAAATAACATTTATTTCAGAAAACTACAAAAATGGTTGCCAGAAGTAAGATGTAAATATTCATTTAGACATTGTGGAATCAAACTTACATGTTGATAGCGGACACACAGGCCGGCTTCACTGATCTCAGTGCTGTTGTCTTCTTTAGGCAATCTGCAGAGATGGTGAGTACTGTATGAGTTCAGCTATTCGGTCACTTTTCTGTTACAGTTAAGTAGCAATGGATTTACGGATAATGTGTTTGCTTTTCTAAAACATTTGATTTTAATCACCAGTGTGGGAATTTCATGGTGCCACAGTTTGTATTTATGAGGAACAAAACTGACCTCAAAAAGGATAAAAATGAAAATATTATTTTACTAAATAGGTTTGGGTATTCAAGAGTTTATAAGACACTTCTCCTACCTTGAGTTATTGTGCTGGTGTAACGCCTCTAAGCGGCGCAGTTTGTGTTTGTAGATCTTGACTTCTTTGAGTGTGGGTCTGCACAGAGGAACACAAGGAACACAGTCAGCATGAAATACTAGGCATATTCAAATTCAAATTCTTTATTTGAAAAAAGGGACAGTTAATAAGCGTTATTTATTGGGCACAGTGTTAGCTTTAAAGCTGGTTTCATTAGGCAGTCCCTTCACCTGATGTTAAAAAGGCATCCTAAGCTGAAAAGAACAATTCATGGTCTCTCACTGGTTCAAAACACACCTAGTCTCCAGCTCTTTCTTCAGCCGCTCCACCTCCCTCGTCAGCCCGTCTATGTGGCTGTTGCTTCCCTCTTGCTGTTCCTGGTACGCCTGGGAAGAAACCATAGAAACGAGAAGTACATTTAAAAAGAATAGTAAATAGCGATATTACAGTCAAATGTAAGGATTCCTTTGTTGAAGTTGTCTGGTAGGTTTAGGTTTTGTTTTAGGTTGGACTGCCACTTTAAATTAGACTCCGTGACTTTAGATTTTATATAAAATACATTTTATCCGAAGACAGTAATAAAGAATATTTTCCCTTTATTTATTCATCTTGTTTATAACATTTTACCCACTGATCCTTTTTCCTTAGCAGTTCCAGTCCATGCACATTTTGACTGTTTACCATTTAAATAAAGGTTTATTTTGAATTCCCGTCTCTTGTCAGTGAATGAATCTGCTTGCCTTATCAACACTGTCAATAATATTCAAACCCCAAAGTAACATCCTATATTTTACTGTATATTACGAAGGTGTCTGTCGTCCCCTCATTCCTCCCTGTATTGTCCTCGCTATACATTCAGGTTTGATAAAGTTTGAGCTAGTGCTCTGGGGCTAACAATCTAAACAATGAATAAACACTACTCAGTTACTTTGAGAATGGTTTTGAAGGAAGGCGTTGCGTTGCTGGAAGACTTGTTGATTCTTGTCAGATGAGCTTCAAATCCGTCTGTTTCTCCTTTCACAGATCTGTGGTGAAAGTGGACAGTATGAAGTCAGTGTTGTACGTCGAATTCAGTCCCTGCGTTCCAAATTTCATATCTTTTTTCTATTCTACATACTAACAGCTGATCATAAAAATAATGTAGTAGTTAGCATGCAGTATGATGTGACGTCACTTTCGGTGTGCACTGGATTGTGTATCAGAATCCCTCAAATAGCATGCTGATTTCAACACTAAAAATCTCCACCGGAGGTAGTAGGCATCTGGGTATTCTTAAGCATGCTAAATCTGACCAAAAGAATTGGGACATTCTTAACCTTTTTTCTATTATACTAAATAGCAGAAAGTATGGGGATTGGAACGCAGATTTTGTATTATTGCTCGCCATACAGTCTTCATGCAATGGGTGTACATTCAACAACAAGAGCCATTTTGGAAAAGGCTTGTTTTACCTGAGCTCATCCAGCAGCTGACTCATTTTATTCTCATAGAAGTCAATCACATCCAACACCCTGAATGTAGAAGATATGAAGCAATGGATTAAAGACAGAGAGCCAGGCTTACTGGAAGCTATTTTTTTCTTATCTTTGTTAAAATGTTCATATTGTACAAGCCAGTACAGAGAATAAAGGTGAATGTATACGTACTGCTGGTCTGCGGGTGAGTTGTGCTGGATGAGTCGGTTGCAGATTTGCTGGAAGGTGCGACTCTGTCTGGCTACACGCTTCTCTTCCTCTCTGATGGTGAAGTAAAGTTTCTTCTGAAGCTGAGACGATTCCTTCTTCTGTTGGGAAAGCTTCTGCTCCAGAGCATGATACACTTTCTACAAACATCAAACCAAAGAACGGTTTTATGATGAATGACAATATTCAACATCTAATTAAAGTAGCTACGACAAACTTTTAAATACTTCTGAAACAGTCGATTTTTCCTCTGATGAACATAAATTACATGTACAGCAAACGAGACCATCAACGCAAAGAATGCTTTGCAATCGTATGGTTCAATAATGAGGCTCTTATTGCGTTTCTCTTGAGCCACGTGTTATAATTGTCAATGTAAAGTCAAAAATTATTAATCACTTAAAACCACTACACCAAGAGCGCCCCGAAAATGCCTGTTTAATGTAATGCTCCTTCTCAGACAGATAGACAGACAGACAGGAAAACAGAAGACAGACAGACAGACAGGAAAACAGACAGACAGACAGACAGGAAAACAGACAGACAGACTGACATAAACACACTAGGGCTGGCCCGAATTATTCGAATACTCGTTTGGAAAATTAGTATTCGGAGCTTAAATTAGTATTCGGAGCTTCGTTTTTTTTTTTTTGTTTGTTTTTTTTTTAATTGAGAAAATGTAATGAATGGTATGCTTGTTGTAACTGGGCGACTTGATTGTCCAGTTAGGTCTCGCATTATACAATGGTGCCATCTACTGGATCCATTTGGAACAGCAGAACCACCTTTGAACTGTGACCTAGTTGGCTGCTGACCTTTTCAAAGCCGGTGATACACGGTGATACACCAGCTGTATCATAGACATGATATATATTATCCTTTATAATGTCTATGAGCTGTATGCTACGTGACGTTACCAGAGCGAGGGATGCAAACTATAAGCGACACCAAGCAGAGAAGCGAGAGAGGTGGAGGAAGAATAGATAACTTGTTTCCATTAACTTTATAACAACAATAGCGGGATCTCGGGAGGAAAAGTAATGCTTAGCTAAATGCTAACCTTAGCTTAGCTGTATGTTTACGTACAGCACCGCACCCATAAACTGTGACTGGCTTGCTGCAGAGCGTGAACGTCTTGGCAATACCCGGTCAATATAATGGATATAATATGGACACATAAGACAATCAATAATTCGGTACTTGTTATGGATTTATTGTACAAATTCCCTGAAAACAAAGATGCACATTCCAGGATGAATTGAAAAGCTCCAGTTACTTAAGGGCTGAGATCGCAGAGAGGACAGCTGATTTGGACAGCTGTTCGCGTCCACGGGGAAAAAGTAAGGAACTCCAACTTACTTAGGCCTATTAATTAACGTTCAAAAGCTATTAAATCTTCAACAAAATAATATGCAGATATTGTCAAAATCGGTTCCAGGGAGTATATAGGGATTATTAACGTTTATTTTTATTTTTTATTAATGTTGTTTTTGATGGTGTGTTTTTCTGGACCGAATATCCGGATATTCGCTCGGAAAAACCAACGAATATTCGGAGCCTGAAAAATGGTATTCGGGCCAGCCCTAAAACACACAGACAGACAGACAGACAGACAGACAGACAGACAGACAGACAGACAGACAGACAGACTAAAACTGTGTGGATGTGTTTAGACCTGTGTTCCCTCTCTGTCCGCCCCCAGGCAGCGCTCCTCCAGGTCCTGGACTCTGGTCTGAACCTCGTCCAGCAAGAGCTCCAACTCTGAGGCCCGACTCGTCTGCCCACCAACGTCCTCTCTACACACACGCACATACAGACACACACACACACACACACACACACACACACACACACACACACACACACACACACACACACACACACACACACACACACACACACACACACACACACACACACACACACACACACCTTATTTACCTGCTTGGTTCCCCTCAGACTTATACTGTTCTACTTGTTGTAGAATTTACAGAAACTACGGTGGCCTTCAAGGACAAGAAGCTAGTTACTAAAGATGGCATCATCCACCACTGCCTCAAGGCTTTCCACAATATCAAGTGATGAAGTTGTGTAGAAATATGATCAGTGTGTCAGTCAGCTGGTCTCCCTACACTGAGCTATAGAGGTGTATCTATGACATAGGTGGGCTACACACAATGCACATACATTATTAAATAGATCGAGAGCCATTCCAGCCATAGTAATACACACTGAAAGCATGTCTACACTTCAGTCTGAATTGTTCCATACATTCCAGGAGTCCACAACATAAAGCTAACTTCTAAGGTGGAGTCAGCAATTATGGAGAAAACTTTTTTTCTTTGCAAAATCAGTGAAAATATCGTCGCGGTCTGCTACCTGTCCGTACTGTGTGGTGTTAATACACAGCCTAGGCTCTGTAAACTGGCATGCTGCTATGATGGGCCCCTTTTGTCGACTCTACATTCCCTTTAATTGCGTAGCAGTTTACAGAGCCTAGGCACCAGTTTAAATGAAAATATCTAAACATTTCGAAATATCCAGCAGCTATTCTGGATGTGGTAATGAAAAAACAATACCTCCAAATGTCCAGAAATTAAAAGATACATTATATATACAGTATAACACTGTGACTGACTTGAGTTGGTTGTTGGACTTGATGAACTCCTGTATTAAGGCCTGTCTCCGGTCTGAGTCGGAGAGCATGGTCTTCAGAGTCGACCGGATCTCACACGCCGTCTTCTTGTCCAGCAGAACCAGATCTAGGAAGACAGACAGTACGACGGTTCACATTCACACTGTCCAATTTCAATTTCCCCAAAAACAAGGTGTATGCAGTACCTTTTGAGGAAGATATATCTAAACTAACTAACTACAAGGAACTTTTAAATATTTCTGAAACAGTCTCATGTTTCCTCTGAAGATCATAAATTACATGTAACAGCAAACAAGACCATAAGTGCAAAGAATTATATTTTTGAATAGTAATTCTTAATGCCTTTGTCTGGAAAAGGGGGTTTGTCTTGTCATCATAGTGTCCTAAGGGATACGTTTACCTTTGCCTGTATTAATAAATAGATAGAAAAAACAATATATCTGCAAACTTTTAGATGAAATGTAATAAGCATTTTTACTCATTAAGTAACCACTGACTCTTACCCGACAGGTTTTTATTCTCCACGGGATCCGTGAAATGCACCGGCTTGAAACCATGATGCTGCAGGAGTCTATTCACATTGTCCCACTCCACCTGCTCCTGCTACAACACACACACACACACACGTTTGTAAAGCTATACGTTTTACTGGTTTCACAAAAAATATTTTTTTTTTTTTTTTTTTTTTTAAATGTGAATTAAATTGAAAAAAAGGGGGGGGGGCTACCTTTCTTTCTCCTTCCCCCTCCCACAAACAAAGAAGAAAGATTTAAGAAAAGGTATGGGGAATGTCCGAAAAAAAAAATAAATAAATAATAAGACATTCATTTACATAATCCATTCCCTTTCCCCTTACCTTAACCACTACAACAAATTGCCTAACCCCAACCCTTACACTAACCCTAACATGAACCTAATTCATACCTGAGCCTTAGAACCTAGTGTTAACCCTCAAACAGTCCCGTCCCGAAGTGAGAACCGACCAAAAATGTCCTCACTCCTAAGGTCAAAAACTTAAATTGATTCTCCAAAAAATAGTTGTACAGGTACACACACAACGAGCAAGACAACATCACACAAAAAGAGATCTACCTGAAACTGCCCGTGAGTCCACAGATAAACATAAGTCTTATTCCTTGATTGTGAAAGATTATTTGCCCCGGCGCTGTCCATGGCCATTCTTAAAAGTCCTTCACAAACTCAGATACACAAGAGCATCACTCTAATCATTGCTGGACTCAGTGCATCTCTTGAATAAGCAGCAGCCTGCCTCCTGTACTAGTGATCAGGTTTCCGAGGGGATGTCACTCTCCCCCGCACACACTTGAGCAGGCAGGCAGGCAGGCACGCACGCACGCACACACACATACTTTACCTGTTTGATTTCTATCAGACTTCTACTGCTCTACATGTTGTATAATTTACAGAAGCTATGGTGGCCTTAAGTTCAAGGACAAGAAGATAGTCACTAAAGATGGCATCATCCACCACTGCCTCAAGTCTTTCCACAATATCAAATAATGAGGTGATGGTATTTTGTTAGTTATGCTATAGTACACACACACACACACACACACACACACACACACACACACACACACACACACACACACACACACACACACGTTGTTCATGTTGACGCCTACCTCTTCCATCATGTTTAGTCTGCTGCAGCAAGCAGTTCAGCCAACGTTACGTGTATTCCTGGCAAACGACAAGAATATATTTTTGACATAATATAGTATATAAGGCTTAGCCTACATGTAGCCAATACAGAGACATTTTTAATTAACATTTAACAGTCAGACTTATTGAATATAGTTTGAACTCCAGAACTTTGACAAGCGCGCTCTCTAGCTCCTATATTTGTAATAAAGTCACGTTATTTCAATATTTCTGCAGCTGAGTTGGCATGTTTAACTTCTCAGTTAGCTCATGTGGCTAACAAGGTAGGCTACACTTACCACATTACAAATTAGCGGTGCATTTGTAACCAAGTAGGGCTAAAATTGTATTAATTGAATTAATAAAATACTCAGTAAGTTACCTATTGTTGGTGTTTTCGACACTCTTGGACGACGCTATGTTATTTTAGCCTCTCATAATACGTCCATGCTTCAACTGTTTACTTTTGTTAGGACGCCGCCCGCTTCCGTCATTCAAACAATGACGTAGCTATAGTAAACCAATGGGATGAGGGTATTTAGTTTCCCAGCCAATCGGGTTGTATTTTGCATGTGCACATACTATAGGAGTGTGAATGTAACAAAAAGTATGTGATAAAGTTGAATTGATAAACAGATTGGCAAAAGTGAGTAGCCTAATGTATCACTCCATTTTTAACTTCACATGTGATATATTAAAAATTGTATCAATGGATTTTTGTCACTTTCACTAAGAAACTGTGTTGAATGGAAATTATAAATAAATCTCTCTAAATTAATCAAAACAGACTGTTTTAATAAGATCAACTTTTAATTAATCTGATCACTTTATCATTTATATATATCAATTTTTAATTTTGGATCCCATTTTACTACTCAATGTATCATTTCTCATGCCATTTCGCATCTATTTTTATAACTTAACTGTTGTTACTTTCACATACAACTGACCCACATGGCCCTAACATGGCTTTTAAGTGGAAAACCTGGATTTGTGTTGCTTTAAAAATAATTCTAGCCTAAAGATTTACATTGGCTTCTTATCATAACACTGTTGACCTAAGTCATAAAACTAAAAGTAGCCTACTTCATATGTCCTTTCTCTACAATTGAAATGACAGTGTGATATTGATGTCATGTCAGTGTCAGTCTGCAGCCTGGTACAGCCATACCTGTTCGGTCGTGTTGTGCAACACAGCAACCGCTCCGTGTTTACCATAACAAAGTCTACACAGTTCACACATGACTCATAAAATTACATTAATTATGCGTCCTACTCCTAGTCAAGACAAAACATTTCTTTGAGCTGATTCCAAAATGATTTCTTCACAACTTGAACTACTCCCAACCAGGCGGCGTCCATGCAAAGCTGGCGATACCATTAAGGAGCACTTTAGAGGGGAGAAGATAAATAGTCAGAATGTATTAGACATTTATATTTATAACAACATAATCCTTTTTAAAAGCGAATATATTTTTATTGTTATTCTTAAGAAGTTTATATCGTAAAAAAGTAAGTATTTTGTTTGTTTTTTAACTATTTCACCCCCCGCGAGAGTAAATGGTACTGTCCACAAGTGTCAGTGGCCTGTACTCCGTTGCTAGGAGGCGGAGAACGCTAGAAATAAAAGGCAGAGAAAAGCTCGCCATCACACTTGTGCTCACGTTATAACCAATAGCCCGTCTGCTTTTTCCGTTTCTGCACCGGGAATTATTCGGTGGATATTTCGGTGTGTGGGACGGCACGGCTTGAATACAGAGTTGTCACCGTGTTTACGTGTTGTTAAGCCGTTAATACGGATCTTTAACAGTTATCCCGTCGCTTAATTAAAGACGTTGGGTGATTGTTTACAACTATCATGGCCACCGCGTGCACTCAAGAGGCTATTCTGGACTTCCTGAAGGAGAATGGGGGTAAAGTGAAAAACTCTGATTTAATTGAGCACTTCAGGGCCGTATTCCCAGACGACCCGGAGGAGAAAGTGGCCGTGCGAAACTCTTTCAAAAACTACATCGACAACGTTGCTTTTGTCAAAACGGAGAGCGGAGTTAAACACGTCTGCTTGAAGAAAAAGTTTCGCAGTGGTGGGTCTGGGTCGAGTGTCAGTGACGTAACAAATGTGACCCAAACGGAACCGGTACACGTTTTACAAGAGGAGAAAGGTGTTGTTGTTGTTGACCGTTATTCGGTCCTAAAAAGAGCCGACAGTGAGGTGTATCATGACGCGGTGGAGGATCTAGGCGAGCCTGTGGAGCTGCATACCCCTGCGCCTGGCTCAGGTTACGGAAACAGCCAGGTGAGAGTTTCGCAATCCGTTCACAAAAAAACAGACGACAAAGGCAGCAGCTGTCAAGAGTTTGTTTGTGTCGTGGAGGACGTGGACAGAAGTAGTTCAGTTGAAATGGGGAACACGGAAAGCTTTCGGAGAGACAGCACGAGGAAGTCCAAGAAGAAGAAAGAGATTAAGGAGCGGCTTGGGAGTAACACGGCACCTCCCGGCATACCACACATCACAGTGGTTGAAGCGTCGCCTCTCCCCGCGCAGGACGCTGTGTTCGTCTTGCCTGGGCCTGTGCTCAAAACTGGCTCTACAGGTAGGCCTACGGGACAGGTAAATACAGCCACTACAGATGCCATTGGACTGAGTCCCACAGACAGACACGTTCAGAGTGAGTCTATTAAGGACTCAGAGCAGCATAATAAGGTGATTATAAGGCATAGACAACACTCCAAGGGGTTCGAAAGGGAGGATTTCTCAAATGTGTTGGACACACACAGTTTATCGGGCAGCGAGGGGAACGACACCCCTAAAGGCAGCCGCCATCACTTCATGGAGGTGATGATGAGCTCGTCTCCACAGGTGAGGAGGTCCGTAGTGCTTAGGAGCTCTGTCTACCTGTCTCGGAGTGAATCAGACTCAGCCTCTCTGGTCTCCTCTAACCTGGACGAGGACCGGACCTCCATGTCGCTGGAGCCTCTGGAACACGAGTGGATGATGTGCTCTTCAGACGGGGACTGGGGCGGCTTGTCTGGCCTGCTAGCACATGACCCAGGCCTGGTTCTGAGGAAGGACTTTGTGACCGGCTTTACCTGCCTGCACTGGGCCGCCAAGCACGGCAAACCTGAGCTCATAGCACTTATCATTAACTACGCCAAACAGCACCACATTCCCATAAGCGTGGATGTTCGCTCCAACACAGGCTACACGCCGCTCCACATAGCTGCCATGCACAACCACACGGAGGTGGTGAAGCTCCTGGTGGGAGCCTACAGTGCAGACGTGGAGATAAGGGACTATAGTGGTAGGAAAGCTTCCCAGTACCTCTCTGACAATGTTAGCGTGGACTTAATGGACATCATAGGAGCAGAGAAGGGTGCTGAATCGCAGGACGGAGATGGGAGAGATGAAGATGAAGGCCGATGGAGGTTCTCCAAGGTTCTGCCCTCCAACCTGAAGCCCCTAAACTTCCTGAACCCCAGTGACTGTGAGTGTGTGGACGGGGAGGTGCGCTCCAGAGAGAAGCCGGTCAGGAGGATGTCCTCATTCAGCCGGATGAAGCCCAAGCTGCAGCGGCTGCGTCTCAGGACCTCTCAGATTGTCCACAGCACCTCGTTCAGAGACTCGGACCAGCTGGAGGAGGGGGGCAGAGGCTCCTTCAGGGCCCGGCCCAAGACTCACTTCTTTGGGTGAGATCAGCTCTTAAAGGTGGAGGCAGAGATTCTGGAGGACGCTTGGAAAATCAGTGAATATCTCCTCATGATTCGCTGATACCTGTCCGTACTGTATGTGTGCTGAAAAAAGCTGGTGTTAATTCACAGCCAAGGCTCTGTGAAGGTGATTTTAACTACTGTACAAGCGCTCTCCAGAATCACTGAATGCAGGTGAAGGGATGTGGCCAGTCATCACAGAAATGTGGAAAAAGACACTTTTTTTTTTTTTACAATTCTTGCATTCCGTCCGAAGATTACACCACAAGGACAAAAAAAAGAGGTTCTATTTGACCCAATTTTGGTCTTCCAATAGAGGAAATAGTCTATGAATAAATAATCATATAAATCCATATGTGGATGTAGAACCTGTTCCTGGAGTAACTATTGCTCTTGTTACCAAGCAAACATTTGCTACCATTATATGAATTGTGTTTTATTGGGTCAAAGGATATAATATTTGCTATTTGCCTCAGGGTCAACAATGATTTACACATCATCTAGATTAGAATCATTGATACATCTTAACAGGGTCTTTAATACCATGTCGTTAAAAAGTCTTGAATCTCAGCTAGTAGTGATAGTGAAATTCGTTTTAAGAGCACAAAATCTATTATTTTTAATTCGAAGTGAAACTGCAAACCATCCTCATTTAAAAGATAAGGCTGCACTTAGTTAGTTGTATCAAATCCTATGTGGGTTTAGTGTGTTCAAGGCTGTGATACACACAATGTACATTATACATTCATGTTTACACATTAGTACTTTTTATATGCTCCATGAATTACCACAAATGCACATCGGGTTATAACATGTAAAATTAGATTAGGGTGAAAACATACTGTAAGTAAGTAAGTCAATTGTACACAGAGCATATTGAAATTTGCCTTTTCACATCTCTCCTCTCAAGTTTTCCACTTCGGAGGGGGTCCTCACACAGGGTCAGGCAGAGTACAGCGCCCCTGGAGTAGTTTGGGGTTAAGTGTCTTGCTCAAGGACACAATGGTAGAGATGGTGGTGCACCTTAGCTGTAATAGCAGCCACCACTAGTTTTATTACTAACACCCTCCTGTCCGGTGCAGGGGGTCCAATCAGAGACCTCATGGTTACTGGGAGGAGCCTTAGACCTCATGGTTATTGGGAGGAAACTCGAGAACTCTAGGCCATCCTACCATCAGATTTGTAATGAATACATTCCTTCCAGCTTTTCTTTATCCGCACATTTATAGCAGTAGATCCTGTAATCTGGTCCACTGTAGGCAGATTACTGTGTCACATGGTTATTATTACTGTGTGGGGCCCTGCCAGGGGCATAAGGGAGTTAAAGGTGCACTATGTAGTTTCAGAGGAAGAGAGTTTGTTCACATTCACAGAGCGTGCAGTTGGTTTACAAAACCTTTCTTCTCTACATGTCATTCCTAGTATTTAATAATTCTATCATCATATTTCAAAAACTGCAATTTTGAGGCACCTGGAACCAAACGTAACACTAGAAAATGTTTGTTAACAAAAGTGTGGGCCCTGCTGCTGTACAATAGTGAAACAGTAACTTTTCAGGAAGCTTTCTAACTTCAAACAGGGTTCCAGGGATTCAATTTCCCTGTGAGGAAAGTTTGTTTATTCAGTTATTAGAATATACCTTAGAAAATGTTCACTTCTCTGACAAACCCAAAGTTAAATAGTCTTGGCTATTTTTACTTTTCATATTATACTTGACCAGTATTTTACTCTGATGTCACCAACATTCGAGGGTGAAATAGGATTACAGACCCGCCCTGGAAACTTTAAACTTTAAAGACATCTGGATATGTGGCTGAATCCAAGAAACTGGATAGATCCTTTAGTTAAAGCACTGCACAGCTCAGAAGTCCACTAATATATTCTACTTAACAGGACAAGAATGTACAAGTTGTATTAAGAAATGTACGGGAACCAGACTGGAAAAAATGATTATAAAACCTGCATAAATATGTCTGTAACAGCAGGGTTATGAATCACATGATGCATGAAGAAATGAATTTAATCCACAACATGCTGTTTCATGTCAGAACTTGACTCGTCAGAAACACAGAACAAATTTCAAAGTTCATTAACTAAGATTTTAGAATCCATCCATATTCCATAGTTTCCATATTAAACTAGCCAGTCTCTTTGCTGTGTAACAAAAAACCTCTCAACCTATTTAGTGTTTACTAGAAGTATTTCCAACAGCAGTTAATTAGTTCAACACTATCTATATGATTAATCAAGTCATCATGTTGAGATACTGTAATATACTGATAATTCATATTTTCATTATTCATTTTCTAACTTTTTTTTTATCAGTTTTTGGTGTAAAAGCTCTGAAAATGCTGCATCTCAAGTTGATAATGAAAAAATGCAATTAAGACAAGTTACTTTTTACTTTTTTTTAAATTATTATTATCGTTATAGCTTTCTACAACTACACTACTGTTTTTGTCCTTCCTATACATCTTTGTCTGATTTATCACATAGTTTTGACTAAGATGTTATTTGAGTCAGTGGCACCTTTTATTCTTTTGCACATTTGAACAAAATCAGCTCTTACATTTTGATTAGCACATTTACATTATAACCTGTTACATAAGAAAAACGTTTACAGTCAATGGGCCGGGCATAACTAAATATGTACTGGGGTTACTTACTTCTTGTACTTGGATTCTGAAAGCCATTTTTATATTGATTATTAATGAAGTTTTTACTATGATTAAATAAATAATAAACATCACTGCACTTGTGTAAATGGCTGTGTCTGATTTGACTTTTAATTTTATGTGAAAATTGATGAATTTGGATGCTTCTTAATGTCACCTAAATGTCTTCTTTCCCAAATATAAAATTATTTGTTTGATGAAACTATTGTCAAATTATAGCGTTAACTCACTTGATTTCCTGGAGCATACACTGTCTGTACTGCATCATAAGGTCTTCATTGACAAACCATGAGGCACAGCTGACGGCACCAGAAAAAGTATATAAAAATTAAATATAACAGTTGGATTCTTTAAAAAATATTCTAATTTATGTGGTTCTCACTCTCAAAATGGCACCACTAGATGGCAGTATAGCAAAGGTATCATCCAGAATTACTTCTCCATCGGGGAAATTAGGAAAACATAATTGCTGAACATTTTTATAGTTTGTTCAATATTATTTAGTTTTATACTTAAACGTTATACAAAGAAAGTCTTCACATGATCAAAAACAACAAGTTTGGGTTGAAAGAAATCTGATAAATATAACCTCAGAAGAATGGCGTAATCAGTGTAACTCCAAAGGTCAACAGAAATGTTGCACAATTAGAATAAAGTGATTGGTTGATGCAACAGGCTGTGGCTGGGTAGTTCTTCTTGCACCAAATCCTTAAAAAAAATGCTTTATTTTTGGAATTTTCTTTTTAAAGAACACAAACACACAACTGAAAAAGCGAACACACAAACAAAAGACAAAAAAAAACAATTAACATGGCGTACTCTACTTAAAAGGTTTCTAAGACATTGTTTAAATTAAAGGTAAATGTTAAGCAAAAAAATAAAAAAGGTGTCTTGAAGCTCATTTCAGAGCTGCTATATTGAGGAAAGGCTGCCATATCTGTTGAAATGTTTCTACTTTTCCTGAAATCTCATAACAGATTTTCTCCATAGTGCTTGAGAACTCCATGAGCCACATATCGAAGCAGGGGGCTGCATCAAATCCTTTTTAATCTTAAATCTTACTGCTTATTAGCCAGACCACTGTTTCTGGAGAGGTAAGTCCATGTTGTTGTGTTAGTCCAATGCTAACCTGGTAGAACGGCCCATGACCAAAATGTTGAACCTTCAATAAACTAAGGTTTTTATAAGCTCAGGAAATAAATGCTAAATCTTGTCTTGTGACACAGAGGCTAAGAGTGAAAATATGCCGCTTTACATGTATTTGTTGTTTGCTGTACATTGATAATTGTTTAAATATATGCTCAATTGTACGTTATTTTGTTCCAGTCCATTATGTGTTTAAGATTAGCCAACTCTCTTATGTACAGAGGGCACAATAAGCCCTGTGCTCATCGTATTTTAAAATCAAACACAATTTAAATATAGATAAAAAAAAATATTTACTCAAATAAATAATGTAAAGAAAATGACAACAAAATAACAAAATGATAATCAGATGGTTCAGATTTTTAAAGGAATTTCTTTAATACTGATTCACATATTAGTGCCATAGGTGAGACATCTTTATATTCTGATATAATTAACATGAATATACAGTAACTTATGATAATATGTATAAAGTAATACATAGTATAAAGTAATACATAGTGGAGAAAGGCTTCATTGACAGTGCATACATGAGGCAATTTACAATCAATACATTGGATATTCAGTAGTTTCCAATTAAAATGTAAACAGAAAAGGCAGGGTTGACATGGCATAACAATTACAGAATTTAAAAGCTCTTAGAATTATTTCGACCTAATACAGTATTGCACAGTAAATGTGGATTCATAAAATCAAGCCTGCTAACTTTGAATAAAGTCTTGGAGTACAGCCTACGATTGAAATTAAATTTTGCTCATGTACATGTTTTAAAAACCGAAAATTGACATTTAATTGTCAATAGATAATCTCTTTTTAAAATTTTCCCAGCCAGGGGTGCCATGGCCGGCAACTCTCTTTACAATTACAGGTTCAGCGTCAAACATTTAAATCAAGAATACTATAAGTACTATCCCATCTGACACAGACAATATAACTCACTTTGTTCATTTAATTGACTGGTGAACAATCAAACTAGCTTTCAAATACATATCTAACCTTTCACCAACCCACTACTTACGGTAATTCAATTCACAACTCAACTTTTCTACATCCTCCTAGTCCGTTTAAAATCTACAGTAGGTCAAAAGTTCGGAAATCGCGCATGTGTCAATCAACCCTGCCTGCGAATATCTTTTTTTGAAGGTCGGTGAATTCATTTTGCGGTTTCACAATCACAATCCACTAGCACTGGGCTGCAGTGCTGATGTTTAACAATTACATTTGGTACAATCACTCAGGAATGTTTTTTAGCATAGAAATATACACATATATAGACATTTTTTTTTAAGCAATAATTTCACAGTATTTACAAAGGCACTTTAACATAGGCAACATTATGACATTTAGATTAGGTGCTCTGATTGTTTGTGATTATTTAACACAAAAAAGCAGCTATTAAATAATTGTTTAAATAGGCATGACACCCATAATACTTCTTTAAAACATCCAATGCATTAAAAAAATGCATTTGGAAAAAATGTAGAACTCTGCTTGGCTCCTTAGATAATATTGGATAAAAACATTTATATGTATAATATCAGCTAAGGCAGTGTAGCTGAAGATTGATAGAACCATCTACAATCCTAATTGTAACCTTTTGTTTTATTGCACCGTGTGTCGGAGAGAAACCTAATTTAGATTCCTCCGTATGTCTGGCATTTATTGAAGAAATTAACCATAAAACAGACTTTGACTACAAACAGACTCAATATGCCTATTGAAGACCCACGAGTTCACTGCTCTTCTTCCAGAGATCGGCTTGTAAGTCAGAGTCATAGGAGTAGTGTGATGAGGGTCTCTTCTCCCCGTTGTACAGGTAGCAGGCCCCCACCCCCTCCATAGCAGATGCAGCCGCTGCATAGATCATGATAGACGCGCCCTCCGCTGGTGTCTAGAAAGGAGAAGCAGAAAAAGAAAAGTACATTTTTTTGTGATTAAAATTAATTTTACATTTCTTTCTTTCTTTTTTATTATTTCCTGGACTTTAAAAAAACAAAATTAGGGGGATGTATTGCTGATCTGTAATTTTTTTTGTTAGCCTTCAGGGGAAATTCATTGAATTGTGAAGATTATTATATGGGATAGATACAGAAAATGGACTTAGTGTTAAAAATGGAGTCAACGATTCTTGTGAATGCTTGTTGTCCAAATCACTTTCTCAAAATCAGTGCATATCTCCTCACGATCCATCAGTACTGTGTTGCACTGAAAAAAACCCAGTGTTAATACACACAGCCTAGGCTTTTTCAGCGAAAAATAAAATAAAATAAAATACATTTAATTTTTAATGAACTTTATATTACTAGAATCTCAAAGTGCTACAGAGAAGTAAAATAAAAAAAAAATAAAAACACAAATCAATGAGAATAAATTGAATAATAATAATTCACCCTGAACAGGATCTTGGCGAATGGTTTCTTGAGGACCTGTGCGAGGGTCCAGAGGTGATCGTAGAGCGCTGTGTCGACCATGCCCGGGTCCACTGCGTTCACCGTCACATGGAAACGCCCGGCCGACAGCTGCTCCTGTAGGTGGTAGGCGAACAGCACCAGCGCCAGTTTGCTCTGGGAATACGCTCCGTGAGAACTGTACACTTTCCTATGGGGGAAAGAAGGGGAGAGTACAAGTTAACATTGAAGACACGTATAAATGCCTTTAAATCACTTCTTAAAAGGTGTTTTATTTGTAAAAGCCTTTGGAAATGTTTAAATTAGGAATATATTCACTCTGTATTTATGTTATCTCTGATCGTAGTGAGAACTGTACACTTTTCTAAGTAGGAAGGGAGGGGAGGAGAGAGACACTATTCCGGTCTTACTTCTTATTGAGGTCTTCCAGATCCACCACTCCTGCGTAGTGAGTAGCCGAGGACATGTTGATGATCCTGGAGCATTTGCCTTCACTCCCAGACCTCTTCAGAGTGTCTAGCAGCAGGTTTGTCAACAAGAAGTGACTGAGGTAGTTCAGCGCAAAGTGGAACTCAAAGCCTTCCTCTGTCCGTCTCTCAGGCACTAACATGGTCCCAGCTACATGACAATTCAAGATTTAAGATGGTTTATTTGTCATATGCACAACAATTACAGCAGCAGTCATTGGCAAAAAAAAATGACAGAAGACAGGGGATGTTTTAGAGACATTAATTTAGTGTTAGTGCTTGATGAAAAGGTGGAGTCAGCTATTCTGGCGAATGCTTGTTGTCAAAATCATGACGTCCACTACCTGTAGGCCTGCGTACTGTGTGCGCGGGCATCTAAAAAAATTCTTATGGTATGTAAACAAAGGGGGCTATGTAGCAAGCAACACGCCCTTTTACAGAGTTTTTTAGGCTGCGTTTTAACCATGGTATTAACACTGGATTTTTTATTTCAGTGCACACGCAGTACAGACAGGTATCGTGAGAAGATATTTACTGATTTTGAAAAAAAAAATGTTTTAACAACAAGCGATCTCCAGAATCACTGACTCCACCTTTACCACCCAGACTTTATAAAAATGTAACCTGGCCAATAATACTTAACATGCATTTCCATAGAGAATCAGAGCAGCATACCATTGTTAACCAGGACATGGAGCGGGAGACCTCTGCTTTTAAACAGCTGCACAAATTGTCGCACAGATTTCAGTAAGGTTAGGTCCACAAACAGATACTCCGCTGTCAACAGAAAAAAACAAGTAAGCAAAAGATTTTAAAGAGTTATCCTGTTGAGAAATACAAAATTATAATAAATAGATTTTTTTTAGTCAGTCTGAGCAGTTTTCAGGCAGAAGTTGCAGGGACATTTAGAAGAAAACAATATTTTACAGTATGTTTATTTATATATGCTATGGTACCTCAATTTCTGATGAGAAATAAGACAAATATTCATAAGATTTTTGAGCCCTCAAATGGATGAAAAATTTAAAAACTAACCAAAATAATCAGAAAAAAAGCTGTGGAAAGTTGTCATATGTAATTATGAATGGTTGTCACCATCAAGGAGATCTTTTATTATTACAAAATGATATGATATTACACAGTTATTTGATTAATTGTATCTATAAAAGGTTAATCTTTAAAGTTACTTAAGGGACAATTTAAGGATGAAGTGGAATTAATATTAAACAAAGAATATTTGTTCATTAAGTCTGAACTGGACGTGGCCTGTTGGATTAAAGCAAACAAACTAGAACGTTCTCTCTAAACCAAAGGCTTATCTCTTAGCAACTGCAGGCCTGTTTTTCACGAGTCACTTGTTTACACTCATTGAAAGCAGTTTGATCCATGGCCTAAGTGATTAGTAGTGTACAAAGAGGTTTTTGTGTGCACATAGTAAGATGGTTGTCATTATATTAGCCCATTCATGTATATTGATGAATGTTATCTACAATTCACACACTGCCATACTGATCATTCAGATAAGGTGTTGAATACACTCTGACGAAGTTGTGTCCCTACAAATATTTTTTTCTTTCTTTCCTAGACCATTATAAAATAAGTTTATAAGTTAATAATAAATCAAACAGTTTAAAGGCGAGACACTTTCAGTCAAACACGTATAGATTGTTTTCTATTTTGCTTCCATAACATGTCTTCTTTCATACTAGTTTGAATCATGAGGTCCACCATGTACATTTAGGTGTTTATTTGACTAAACCTTGTCTCTTTTTGCGTCTGTATATTTCTCCTATACAACCATCTTTAACAACGACTTAAACAAACTGCATTTAAATATAGAACACGTTTAATAAGTATTTTATCCGTATCATTTTGAAATCCTGCAGAAATGCTAAATTGAGATGCGACCAAAGGCAAAGAGAGATGCCAGGCCGTCTTTGTAAATAAGAATTAGTTTTTATTGACCTGCCTGATTAAATAAAGATAACATATCTATTTATAATATCCTTCATATCAACAAGTTGTTCATATGTAAATACTAGCAGTACCTTATCTTTCTTGTGTGTATATATTCTGGTAAATCTTAATGTATTTTATTCAAATTGTATGTTATTCTATGGTATTTTTTCTATTGTGAGCAAATTATTATTATTTTATCTAAACTTTGGTTCTTATTGCACTATACGTTGTTACTCTTTTTACTCTTATCTTCTATACTATTTTTTAAATTTTTATTGTTGCATTATTGAGGAGAGCTTGGAACACAAACATTTCATTGCCAGCTATGACTGCTTGCCTGTTATGTTGTGCATTTGACGAATAAACTAACTTGATTAATACGGAGTCTGCCACACCGATATTTCACTTCATTTTCTGTATGAGCAAGTGACAAATAAAGCCTTTGAATCTTGAAATAAAGATTAAATAAATAGAAAGAGGTGGTTAGTTACCTTTTCCATTGCTGCATTCTTTATTAATGGTCTTGACGGCCGCGGCGCCTTCTTCTCTCTCATTCCCAGCTGGAGATGGTGGAAATAGCAGAGGCTTGGTGGGCACATGTCCAGTACATACAGTATCCATTTGAACTCAATACTACACTGCCCATACATGACAGTGTGACTGGACCCTAAGTCAGTTCAAGTTAATGCAAACGTTTTGTTTTTCTAAATTCAAGGTAAGGGTCTTGGTTTGAGTGTCAAGAAACCAGACCAAATATTTTTTCTTCACATGGCCTCAATCGAAATAATGTCTTATCAGATTAAAAAAAGAAAAATTGGTCTGGGTTCTTGACTAACAAACCAAAATTGTTCTATAGACCCTTACCTTCAATTTAGGAATGAAAACTAAACATTCGAATCAACTTGAAATGAAAACGGCGAAATATAGAAGGCCCCCCCACTAAGACTAGGCATGGACTGGTATCTGGTTTCAAGGTATACATATTGAAAGCATTTTCTTCATTTATTCACAGCAATAAGAAAAAAAATACATGAAATATGGCTGAATGAAAAGGTGGAGTCAGCGATTCTGGAGAAATCCTGTCAAAATCAGTGAATGTCTCCGCAAAATCTGCTATCTGTCCATATAGTGTACGTGCTGAAATAAGTGATAATACACAGCTTGGGCTCTGTAAACTGGTATGTAAACAAAGGATATGTAAACAAAGGGGACCCACCGTAAGCTAGCAACATGCCCGTTTACAGAGCCTAGGCTGGGTATGAACACTGGATTTTTTTTAAACGTACACACTGTATGGACAGGTAGTCATGAGGAGATATTTACTGATTTTGACAAAAAGTGAACAAGCGTTCTCCAGAATCTCTGACTCCACCTTTGAAACTAGAGTGCAGAAAGGTGTATTAACTTTTATAAAAAAGGAGTAAGCATAAATACTGTAATCTGGCTCAAATGCACATTATGATAGTCAGTTTCATACCTATGATAACATGCATGCCCAGGCTTGCCAGGTGTCTCGCTGTCTCAAAACCCATTCCTCTGGTGCCCCCAGTCACTATGGCAACCCTTCCATTTTGTTTGGGTAGGACTGTGTAGGAGAAGAGAGGGGACCACGTCAGAACATTGTGCAATACTTTATTTACAGTTAAAAAAAAGTCTCAATATTAATTAGTTTTATTATTATTTTTTCATTGCCCTGTCACCAAGACGTATTGCTTTAGTTCTGGACCTTGCTTTGATAGGAGATAATCTTGAGACTTTGTTAACAGATAAGAAGCTGCCACACAACATTTGAAGCTATAAAAAAATGGAAGTCAAATTTTTCCACGTCAGAGTCCACAATGACACATCGACTGATTAACACCTGTTAGGGCAGGAAGGTACTTATGTAGTTTTTATATATAGTGGGCGTCCTGGGAAAATGCATTTATTGGAGGACCAAGAAGAAGTGCTGTAGAATAAATAACAAAATATATCTTAACCTCATCACTTGATATTGTGGACAGACTTGGGCAGTGGTGGATGATGCCATCTTTAGTAACTAGCTACTTGTCATGAAGGCCATTGTAGCATCTGTTAATTAGCAAGGGAGCGCTGCAATCTAGAAATTTCCCCACTAAACCGCAGAAATACACCTTAATTACACATTGCACCTTTAGGTAAAGAATCAATTAACAAAATAGAATATGTTGCCCCTGTGAAAGAGTAATAATTGCGATTGATTGTACATAAAAATAACCAGATAGGACAGCAAAGTCAGGCACATTTTGAAAACTCTTTACTTTCAAAAAGTTATTTTACATCATCATTTGAATATGTCCCATCGTTCTGTATAGTATGAGAGTAGATACATTGCAAACAAACAGCCTGATGTTTTCTCTTAAAGTAACAGAAAAGGCCAAAAAGAAAGAACAGAGCGAACATACCAACAAGATTTTTTTGTAGGAGGCATAGATAGTGAGAGACAACACTTCAGTATTACTTTTTCTATAATCACTACATTTCTTGATTACAAATTAGTTGGATACAATATGAATATATGATGGCTGGTTATATTTATGTCAATAAGATACATATCCTGTACATCTTTTTTACAGGAAAAATTAAAACTATATGATCAGTCAAATAAATTAGATGATTTTTTCCCAACATTTGTGCCACAGCTAAGTTAATTTAAGAAAAATCTTCTCATCTCACAGAAAGAGGGCAACATTGACCCAATTACTTTAAAATAATTCACTGGGCATGTCATTTTAGGCTTAAACTCAATTAGAGGCTAAACAGGCCAATAATACTATATAATACAGAATCTGACTCATAGAACTTTATTATATATTTAATGCTTCAGCAGATCTGGTGTTTTGCAGTCTTCACATTTCCTTGACTATTTGAAGTTTGAAGCCCCATCATCCTCGCAGGGCTCAGGCTCATAGTAGCTTCTCGAGTTCTCATACAGGAAGACCTGCTGATCTACTAAAGCTGGAGCAATCCGGTTCCTTTTCCCACACAGCACCGTGCCAGAGGAGGTGAACAGCCTGTGGGAAGGTACACTGGTGGCAGGGACACACCAGTACTTCTGGAGCACCTTGGGGAGGGTAGGGAACAAGGCTGCATGACTGGACCACCACAGTAACGGGTCTTCATTCAGGCCGAGGACTCTCTGTGACTTGTAGTTGCTCAACTCCTCCACCACCTGTGCATGCAGCTCCTCCTGGCTCTGGTCGCTGTCAGACTGGCAGAATATGGCCGCCAAAGGGTTGTCATGGGTTACACTGCTGGTTGAAGATTCTGTAAGGGGCGTCGGCTTTTTGCAAGGTGGTTCGTCACTCGCAGACGATGCATCATCTGAGCTTGATCGCTCCTTAAGCTGCTTTTCCAGAATAGCTTTCGCCTCTTCTGTGACGCTATTCTCAACTTTAGAGCGTTCCTGAGCGGACAGGAAAGGCAACTTCTTGTATCGAGGATCAAGGAAAGTAGCAATGTTGAGGAAAGTTGAAATTTCTTGAGATACTTGTGAGTTCTGTGAATAGGTGTTTGATAGGACCTTTGAGATGAGCCCTTTGCTCATGCTGATCTCTTTGAGGTCCCCTTCCTTGACTTTGAGAGTAGTGTTCAACAGCATATGAAGCACCGGCCTAACCATGCTAATGGTCGGGTACTTACAAGAAGTTATCATGTTTGCCACAACTTTAAAGGGCTGGAGGACGTCAATCATGCCTGCGCACAAGGCCCAGTCTGGGCCATCGAAACTGAAATGACGGCTGCTGGAACTCTCCAGAAGAGTTGCAGTGACAGCAACTTGTTGCTCTTTTAGTCTTTGTAACATTGCCAATGTGGCCAACCAAGACCTGCCCCTGTCTGTGATGAGAGCACACTGAGGGAGGCTATGCTCCTTCTGCTTTTCCCTCAGAAGATACATCGATGGTTCTCTAAAATGATCAACAAGTTTGCGGCAAGAACCCAAAAAGCTGTCAACTCGTGGCAGCTGGAAGGCTTCCTCCATTGCACGGTTGACAGAGTGTCCAAGACAAGGCATTTCCACCGACAGCTCCAGGAGCGAGCACGCTTTGACGATGTCCACGGAACCGTTTGTTGTGGCACCGCTGACTTTATGAGTTATGCCCCATTCAACAAAGGCTTCATACATTGCCCTGGTGATGTTCTCAGCTGTGTTTTCATCTTGTACTTCAAAGGTTTTAAGACACTTGTTGGTCATAGAGAAGCCGGATGTACTGTTGTAATTAACTGAATGCATAGACAGTGAAATGTATGTTCTATTCTGGGTCTGACTCTGCCACAGGTCTGTAGTTACGCCACAGTTCACAACACCAGCAAGCTCACCAAAGACCATGTCCCGGGTCTGACAATACATCTGAGGAATCATTTTAAGCACCAGGTCACTTTTGCTCGGTAGCGAGAACCCAGGATTAACGGTGGTCATTAACGTCTTGAAAGTGAGTTCTTCAACTATAGACACAGGATACAAGCCCTCACAGAGGAAGTTAATGACAGCAGCATTCAGATGATTGTGTCGTTTGTTTTCATAGTCTAAGCTCTGCCTTATGTTTGTGTCAACGGATTGTTGTTGAACATGTACAACAGAAGGCTGAGGCTCAGTCTTGATCCTGGAGAATGCCGTGGTGAAAGCTTCACGTTCGCGCATCTGATCGGTGTTGCTTTTCACAAACTCACCGAACTCTAGCGGGTGGTTCTTTTCGAGGTGGTAGGACAGATTGGAGGTGTTTCCAGAGTAAGCGATTTGACTCAAACACACACGGCAGTATATCCGCTTCCAGTGCAATATGCAGCCGTCTTCATCTGTGTCAAAGCCAAAGTATCTCCAGACTCGGCTTTTCGCCCGTGGGTGTGCGACCAGATTGAGGCCAGAGCATGAAGGTCCTGAACCTTTGAACTCCATTGGTTCCTTCAGTAAGCAATCCACTTGGATGCCTTCATTTACTGAGTACCTAACAGGAATAGTGAAATAAACATTTGAGGTTGTTGATAGAAGATAAAAAACATTAAAGTAATTTCGAGGCTACACTCAAATTGGATTGTGAAATATTTCAGCTTGCTGTGGCGCATGCATTTTTTGTATATAGAGAGAGAGAACGAGAGAGAGATTATGTCAGATTAATACTATAATATTAATGACTTTCCCAGTCTGCCTGCAGAGTACATCGCACTCTGAAAGTTCCCAGGACATCGTCAAGGCATTAATAATAACTATAAAAGAATAGCATTGTCTGATGGTTGCCCCAAGGGTTTCACAATGCAGTGGAGCATTATACAAAACATAACCTGCCTATTTAATTTTGTGACAATAACCAATTTTCTTTCCATAAGAACAACAGAACAGATATGTTCAAAAGTAGAACAAGAAGGCAAAACAACTGTAAAACAAATTCCATGAAAATGTGATTAAAAACAATTTAGTAAATTCTCTTTCTATGAGGTAAATTGTCATCATTCTTCGTGAGATCAACAGATTGTAAAACCTTAAGGCGATTACAGAGACACAATCGCCTCTTTGTTAGTGTAATTAGGTTCTCACTCAACCGTGACATGATTTAACAGAAATGCTCAATTTGTTTAATCAACTTACAACAAACTCAATGTGCAAAATCCTGTAGTGTGTGTGTGTGTGATACAAAAATATCAATTTAGGCTACTATACATTATGTGGTAAAGTAGTATGGCTGGCTATTGATAATCGCATGATACAAAAGGACATCATATAGCCTTTTGGGCATGGCCAGTGGCAACAATTTAAACATTATCATGTATCAAATTGAGCTGAATTACATTGTGGTTATATAATGTTATGTTGTTACTGTAATCGTATAATTGAATGTGAAAGTGAATTATAAGATTACATTATTATATAATAGATGTTCATTAAAATGAAAATTCTGAGCAAGCAGTTAGTTTTTAAATTAGTTTCAAATATTATTTTTACTTGTCACGTATTAATAGCTCATGTAAATATAGTGGAACGTGCTTTCATCATTAAAATGATTAGGTTTATGTGTGATGCTTACACTCACTACATTTTGTGAAATAATACATATTGCAAATATTACGTTCTCGTTTTGTGATAGCATTAATATAACCTTAATAGGGAGGGACGAATAAAATAAAAAAAATTATAAACTACAACATGGTATTTGAAAAAATAATCTTTGATTATGAGTTGAATGAAATGGTTCATGGAATAAAGCTTTAAAAAAAGAAAAAAAAATCAGATTTATAAAAAGGTACGCTACTTAAAAGTGTGTTGTTATTGTTTTTAGAATGTCCGGACAAGCAATTTATCCCAGCGCATTTGAATAAAAGACAGCATTGTTCTAGCCTTCAAGATTATCCCAATTAGGCCTTTATCTCTCTTCTACTTAATTCCACACACATGATCCTTTAATAAGCATTTATTTCAACTACAGTGCAATTTCTCACGTCTGGTTCACACGCTTATTATGATCCAACATGCCACGAAATCGAAACACTAGTCGTCAAACTCTAAACTAGACCTGATTTGAACACCCGATATATGCCGAACTGATCAGAAGACGCAGTTATCAATCAAATAGTGATTCGCTTGAAATAACAATATTCATGAGTCGATACATTAGATTATCTTTTCTGTAAACTGGCTTATTTTCTTAAGGAGTTCGGCATGGACACTACTGTAAACACAATGAATCATAACATTAATTAATACGGATACAGTATAAAAACAGTATAAGACAATTTGGTGAATAAATAAATAAAAATAAATGAACAAACCTGGAAGCTTAAAAGACTTGTAGAAGGTCTGGTAGAGGAGAACTTTCATTCCTTCTAGATAGAGGCGGAGAAGCGGTATCAACACTGCCTGTAGCCACATCCTTCTGTTTACCGATTCAGACTGAACAGCTTCCGGTGGTGCTTCAGTCTACTGAGTCCGACAACGAGCCGGCGTGGGATAAATACATTTTCCTGGGTTCCGCCCATAACAAAATTGCGTCACAGATTACGTTCATAGAAGATCATACGACAACAGCCAGTAGATTCAATTCTTATCAGATGTACAAAAAAGAGATGGCATTTTCTATTTTAATTAGAATTTTTCCACAATTTGCACGACATATTTAATAATTTATCATGTCTAACACCAAACTTTATTTATTACTATTTTGTCTATTCAGCCCCATGTGTTGCCTCTGAAATATTTAATGTTTAGAGGTCCCTAATAGGTGACAAAATACCAATATGCGATATATTCAAAGTAGCTACGAGCAACTTTTTAAATATTTCTGAAACAGTCTAATTTTTCCTCAGATGATCATAAATAACATGTCACAGCAGACGAGACCTTCAGTGCAAAGAATGTTATTTTTACATAGTTTTTCACAATGCCTTTGTCATGGGTACATTCACTCAGGAACAACAGCTGGCGTTGTAGAAACCCTTCCACTTTTGTCCAAATCAGTACATCAGTGATTCTTGAGAAGTGGGACATAACAGGGTGCAATGTTGAAAAAATACAAACACTATGTTTCGGCAAATGAAATTACATGTATGTATCTAACATATACTAAGCTACTGAGCTAAGCTTTGACACAACCTCCCAGCTTTTTTTTTTTTTTACCGTCATCACCACCGTCAGATGTCAACTCCGACAGATTTCCTGTCTGATGGTGTTGACATATTTAACGTTTCTTAAACATAACAAATGGAATTTATCTAGTAGCCATTTGGTTTTTCTGTGGATGTTAGGTGGAAGTATGAACTACTTCAGGAAAATAAAATTATCAGACAATTTCAAATAAGTTCTTCAGAAATTGTAAGTCGGTGTTGACATATCATGGTTGTGACACAGGACTTTCAAGATTCGGAATGTAAAATATTCTAAAACTACAACACTTATCAGAGCCTGTCTGACTCTAATGTACTCTGCAGAGGTACAATTTGACAAGAGGTCCTTCAAATTGACAACTGCCCCTTATTTCACCTGATTTTATTACATGTTACATAATGAAATGTCTGACGATGTTGACTTACAGTGAAGTGGTCCCACTTAGAGTACTTATAAAACATGAATGTGTTGAAGAAAAACTGTTTTTATTGATATTAGAGATTATTTAGTGTTGCTTTTGATGAAAAAAGCTCTTTTTAATCATTAAAGTACATTTTTAATAGGTTTTTTTTAAATGAAAGATTGAAACCTTCTCTAAGGACACACTGTTTTGGACGTTGTGAGGAGATAACAAGTGTCATATATTTGACATAATAATGATAAAATTAAATCTAAGGGGATAATTGTGCTCCAGGCATTCTATTCTTAATCCCTAATAACATCTACAATTTTAAATATTTTTAGTTTTAAAACACAACAGCAGTTACAAATGGAAGACGGCCTTTTGTCCCGGTTCTCAAGAATCACTGACATATGAACATATACAATGCTTGCTCACACATTTAGTATGCTTCAAATATTGTCTGTATATTTCACACTTGCTTGATTATCAAACCGGTCAGCCACATGATGCAGAAAGCTAAGGGTTTATGTCTTTGCGTTCAAAACAACTTCAATATGACCTTTAAGATTAAGCCATAACACCCAAAATGTCATGCCCTGAATAAATAAAAGGCCCCAATATTAGGTCACGCTATCACACACTAACCAAAAAAATCCAGAGTATTTTCAAGCTTGTTAAATAACTGTTTCTACACTCAACAAAAACATAAACGCAACACTTTTGTTTTTGCTCTCATTTTTCATGAGATGGACTTAAAGATCTAAAATTCATTCCAGATACACAATATTACCATTTCTCTCAAACATTGTTCACAAATCTGTCTAAATGTGTGATAGTGAGCACTTCTGCTTTGCTGAGATAATCCATCCCACCTCACAGGTGTGCCACATCAAGATGCTGATCTGACATCATGATTAGTGCACAGGTGTGCCTTAGACTGTCCACAATAAAAGGCCACTCTGAAATGTGCATTTTTTTGCTTTATTGGGGATCTGGGGACTCAGAACCAGTCAGTATCTGGTGTGACCACCATTTGCCTCATGCAGTGCAACACATCTTCTTCGCATAGAGTTTATCAGACTGTCAATTGTGGCCTGTGGAATGTTGGTCCACTCCTCTTCAATGGCTGTGCGAAGTTGCTGGATATTAGTGGGAAGTGGTGCACGCTGTCGTATACGCCGGTCAAGCACATCCCAAACATGCTCAATGGGTGACATGTCCGGTGAGTATGCTGGCCATGCAAGAACTGGGACATTTTCAGCTTCCAAGAATTGTGTACAGATCCTTGCAACATGGAGCCGTGCATTATCTTGCTGAAACGTGAGGTGATGTTCATGGATGTATGGCACATCAATGGGCCTCAGGATCTCATCACGGTATCTCTGTGCATTCAAAATGCCATCAATAAAATGCACCTGTGTTCTTCGTCCATAACAGATGCCTGCCCATACCATAACCCCACCACCACCATGGGCCACTCGATCCACAACATTGACATCAGCAAAGTGCTCACCCACACGACGCCACACACGCTGTCTGCCATCTGCCCTGAACAATGTAAACCGAGATTCATCCGTGAAGAGAACACCTCTCCAACGTGCCAGACGCCATCGAATGTGACCATTTGCCCACTCAAGTCTGTTACGGCGACGAGCTGGAGTCAGGTCAAGACCCCGATGAGGACGACGAGCATGCAGTTGAGCTTCCCTGAGACGGTTTCTGACAGTTTGTGCAGAAATTGTTTGGTTATGCAAACCAATTGTTTCAGCAGCTGTCTCAGGGGCTGGTCTCAGACGATCTTGGAGGTGAACCTGCTGGATGTGGAGATCCTGGGCTGGTGTGGTTACACGTGGTCTGCGGTTGTGAGGCCGGTTGGACGTACTGCCATATTCTCTGAAATGCCTTTGGAGACGGCTTATGGTGGAGAAATTAACATTCAATGCACAAGCAACAGATCTGGTTGACATTCCTGCTATCAGCATGCCAATTGCCAATTTTGCTGTGAGACAAACCTGCACATTTCAGAGTGGCCTTTTATTGTGGACAGTCTAAGGCACACCTGTGCACTAATCATGATGTCAGATCAGCATCTTGATGTGGCACACCTGTGAGGTGGGATGGATTATCTCAGCAAAGCAGAAGTGCTCACTATCACACATTTAGACAGATTTGTGAACAATGTTTGAGAGAAATGGTAATATTGTGTATCTGGAATGAATTTTAGATCTTTAAGTCCATCTCATGAAAAATGGGAGCAAAAACAAAAGTGTTGCGTTTATATTTTTGTTGAGTGTATGATTGTGTAACCACTATTCAATCATTTGTCATGGCCTGCTGTCACAACATGCCCATTCATCAAAATTTAAATCGGTGTTCTACATCTACTTATAAGAAGCTTGAAATGATAAATTACCCGTATAGAAATGTGAACTTTAAGGCCATCTGTGTGTATGAAAGAAATCTTTATTCACGATACATAGATCCTCCCCCCCTGACCTTTCTAACATCACTTGGGGCGGCAGTGGCGAAGTGGGTAGGGAGTCTGCCTCTGGAGTGCAGGGTCGGAGGTTCGATTCCCCGCCTACCCACATGTCGAAGTGTCCCTGGGCAAGACACTGAACCCCAAATTGCTCCCGATGGTTCAGACAGCGCCTTGCTTGGCAGCTACTGCCATCGGTGTTTGAGTGTATGTATAAAATAAAAATGTGTATTGTGAAGCGCCTTGTGACCCTGGTCTGTGAAGGGCGCTATATAAATAAAGCTTACTTACTTACTTACTTGATCAAAAGTTCTCTAAAACCACCTGAGGACAACATGTCAACTTTCTATATACTGCACTGCAAATCACATACTCTTTCTTTTTACTACACTACATACTAAAGTACAGAAGAGTTTTAGGGCCACAGGAGAGAAAAAAAATCAGATAAGGAAGATATATTTTTAATTTTGTCGAGAAATTACAAGAATAAAGACGAATACTCCAAAATGCTATCGGAGTTAGTGGGGCATTTATGTATTTTCAGCATACTACAATTGACGTGCATATATTAGGACATCCTAAAACTTTTTCTGGCATACTAAATACAGTAGTATGGAAGTATGGGTATTAGAACTCAGGGTATATGTCTATACTGATATATTTTACTGTATTATTTATTTTGTTTGTGTTTGAAATTAATGCAAATGTTATTCCTGTTTAAATATTGTAAAAAAAAAAAATTGGAAGTAAAGTTATTAAACCATTGTTTTGTTTTGTTATGATTAGAGATTGTTGTGCTCCATCTCATGTGATACTAGCCTGGCTCCGCCCGCCCTGAAGTACGATGGTCTGGTTGGACCAGGCTAATGTGATACCCTATAGAGCTGTGAATAAATAAATGAAAATAAATGAAATAAAAACATCTAATAAAATAAAAATGTCCATCCTATATCCATTCAGACCAGTTACCATGAATTGTGCAGAGGCAAGTTGTTTGCATGAGTTTTGGAAACTCCACATTTGTTAGGAAAGTCCATTTCAGATCTGGGACAGAAATCAATAGAATCTGCACGATAGATACTGATCCTTGGGCATTTCCGCGGTTTAGGCATTTAGATATTGAATCAAAGAATCACTTCATACTCTAGCCTACCCTCCTTATTGCTGACTGCGTGAATAGGACACGTGTTTGTTCTATAAAAAATCAAAATAAATGAATTTCCACGGTATTTGATTAAAACACAGATACAGTGTCTTGCAAAAGTATTCATACCCCTTGAATCCACATTTTGTCGCATTACAACCACACATATACATTTATTTTATTGGGATTCTATGTGACCAATAAAAAGTGGCGCATAATTGTGAAGTTAGCCCCCCTGAATCAATACTTTGTAGAACCACCTATCGCTGCAATTATAGCTGCCAGTGTATTGAGGTATGTCTCTACCAGCTTTGCATATCTACGGACTTACATTTTTGCCCATTCTTCTTCGCAAAATAGCTCAAGCTTCAGATTCAGCGTCTGTTGAAACAGAAACAAACATGAAATAATAAGAAGCAACTTCGAAAATCAGCCAGTCGAAAATCAAAGCGATGCAGAAAGCTCAGCGCTATAAAGAACATGTCTGTAATTATTACAATGACACAAACACACACACCACACACACACACACACACACACACACACACACACACACACACACACACACACACACACACACACACACACACACACACACACACACACACACACACACACACACACACACCATGCAATTTCCTCTAGCATCATCCTAAGGACAGACTTTACATTACACTCCTGGAATAAAAAAGTTGTTAGTATTTTATTTTTGTAAAAAGGTGTGCCACAAAAGGGACCACAAATAGATGTCAAATGATTTGGATGATTGAATATATGAAATACCAATAAGGTATGTTCTTTGGTGTGTGTAGTCATGAATGTAGATATTTATTGTAATCTAAATCTAAATTTAAATCGTAAATCATGAGGTATCATTAACTTTTTTTTTCATTCATCATTTGAATAGATTCAGTGTCCCCACTTGACTTTAGATATAGTTTGGTAATACCACTTAGAATTGAAAAAGTGAGGTCAACTTTAGCCACCTGCCAAGCTTGTCAGTTACCAGGCCAATGTCCAGTCTGAAAACATGACATGTGTATTAGCTGAGACAGAAATAAACAACTGAAATTATAAATAAATAAAGAATGAAATAAGAAAGAAAAATTTAAACATCAGAATGACCTGTACATTACTGCATTGCCACTTGATGATTAAAGCTAAAGCTTTTTATGGGGGTGCTCCGGTGGCGTAGTGGATAGAGCGTGTACCATATTGGCTCCGGCCTTCGTTGCAGAGGTCGCGGGTTCAGGTCCGACGCGCGTGGACCTTTACTGCAGGTCATCCCCTCTCTCTCTGTCTCCCCATTTGAACTCTGTATATCAAATAAAGCTTGAAAATGCCAAAAAAAAGCTAAAGTTTTAATGTATTCATTGTTGTGTAACATTGGAAGGCCCCTCGTCCTGTTAGTGCAAATAGTGAGTGAGCAAATGCTTCAGACTTCAAACAATAGTCTATTCAATATGGTCCATAAACCCCAGTGTGTTTAGCATATACTCAAATAGTGCTAATCCTTATAGCTCATCCTTCTATTTCTCGTTTGAAGTTTGAATAATAGCTTTGTTGAAGGAATACACCTGTTCAAACCATGCTTTTTATAGACATTATTATTATGTATTTTCAACTTTATTTTAGGAGAAAAGTAGGTTAACTTTTTTTCTTTTTTTTTCTTAAATAATATTGATTATTTTATTTTATTTTTTATTCTTATTTCTATTTAATTATTCCAATCTGTTTGCCTCTTTTCTATACACACTACGTACATGCGTGTTCGTTTGTGATTATGTTTTCAAAAACGAAATAAAAAGTTTTAACAAAAAAAAAAATAGGTTATCTTACTGTTGTTGTTTTTCACATTTATGTTATACATATTGTAAATGTTATGTGCTAGAAAATTGACATTATTGTGCGGCTACAAAGCATTACTTTCATTGCAAACCCATAATCACATACAGAGTCTGAATGTAAAGAGTAAATTTGTTTGCAGGCGATTACAATCTTTTGAACAGTAGGCTCTGTGTAATAAAGCAGTCCAGATGTCTTGATAACAGGCTAGTGATCATATTTGACCGTAGGCTGCAATACATTTTATAATCGTTCTATTCAATCTATTCAATAGTTACTGTTTGTTCCGCTGTATTTAAGACTATATATAAGACCATTTATAAGGCCATACCGTATATAATACCATCAGAGTGGAAACTTGATGATCACAGTTGGAACTAATAGTGGGGAGGCATCTATGGGTAATTTTCCGTATTCATTCCAAGTTGATAAAATTGAAGTTAAATTGAAGGGAAGGGTCTATAGAAACAATGTTGGTCCTAGTGTCAAGAAACCAGACCCAATTTTTTTTATTAACCTGAATTCAGACCTTCAAACATTATTATTTTGAATGTGGCCATTTTGGAAGATAGGCAATAAAATAAAATAAAATAAAATATTTGGTCTAGTTTCTTGACACCAACATTGTTCTATACGTAGACCCTTCAATTTAGAAGTGAAAACTAAACTTTCGCATCAACTTGAAATGACTGAGGGTCCAGGCACCACACTAATATTTGTGAACTTCAAAGAGAAGCTCCTTATCCTGTTAGTGGTAAATACAAGTATTGACTGAGGGAAAGGCTTCATTCTAACCTTTAAATGTGCTGCTTGTTTGTGAGTAATCTGTCTACTACACTGTCACACCCGAACTGTGCTATAAAAGGCTGCCGTCAGGGCTGTAGCATATTCTGCTGGCTCGTAGGCCCACTTTCTGTTGAGAGAACAAAAACATTTAAGTCTTAAATTGTGGTGAGAATACGCTGGAAGCAAACATGAAGTCTAGTGTCAGCCTGGCTGTCCTCCTCCTACTGGTTACTGTAACAGTGACAACACAAGGTAAGATGTCCATTTTACAAATGTTTTATTTTTACACTATTAAAGGATCCGGGGCTTTAAAGGTGCAGTCAGTGATTCTGGAGAACGCTTGTTATTAAATTAACTTTTTGTCAAAATCAGTGAATATCTCTTCCTCAAGATCCGGTACCTGTCCGTAATGTGTGTGTACTGAAAAAAAAATCCACAGCCTAGGCTCTGTAAACAGGTATGTTGCTAGCTGCAGTGGGCCCCTTTGTGTCTAGGCTGTGCATGTATACCAGATTTTTCTCAGCTCACTCTATTCACCGATTTTGACAAACATTTATTTTGATAACAAGTGTTCTCCAGAATAGCTGATTCCACCTTTAAGGCGAGACACAGGTGATATAGGGTAAATTATTTGATTTATAGATATCGTCATGAAACTTGTATTGCTTACATTAAAAACATTAATTTAGTTTTATACTTTTTTCAGAAATGTTTGAATAAATATGACCAAATTGGTCTTCATTTCAGAACACCTCCCACTAACTTTGTTAAAGGATATGACGGTATTTATTTTAATTTGTTGCTGCAAATGATTATCTTAAGCTGGTGTTTCTCTCATCTTTTTTCTCAAACAGAGGAACTCAAACTCGAGGAATTCAACAAGATGTTAGGTGAGTTTTCAATCAAAGTAGACTGGGCTTTTTGGAAGGCGGGGCTTAAAGAGACTCTAAAACAGACAGTTTCAGACAGAGGCTGAAAAGAGGAGATTCAGCAATGTCACAGTGAGAAATATAAAATGGTTATTTGGACACTACACCAGGAAAAAACTATTTCTAGTAGAAACCCAAATTAAAATTTTCAAACCTGAAAATTATCATAAAATGGCAAACATAAGTCATTATTAACATAAATTAGAGACTAGAGGTTATTTTACAAGCGGTGTGATCGTGTGACTAGTACTACTAGTGCGTCTTGCTGTTTTTCTAGCTGCTTTAGTTATCATGTTTATCAAAGCTCTTTCTACTTGTGCATCTGACTCCTGGAACAGCCTACAACATCAAATTAAAATAAATACACTCATAACTGTTAACCAACTCAAAGTTATTATTTTGAATCAGCCCCACTCCACTTGTAACTGTTTTAATTAGGCTATTGTTCTGTTTTATTCAATTGATCTGAATGTTTTAATTGTTGTTGTCTCTTTGTCAGCTTGTTGTGTATTCTCATTGTATATTGTGTATCTGTCTCGACGTCATTGTAAAAGAGGGTAACCCTCAATTGATCTTTCGAGAATAAATAAAGGAAAATTAAATGAAATCTCTTTCTATGAGACAGAAACCACTCCTGCACAAGCACAATACATTACACCTTCTCCTAATCAGTCCAGAGGAGATTTCACACTACGCAAGCGCCTCAGGGGAAGTGAGTTCAACAAATTTCTTGCCAATTCAAATTATTTCCCAATTATTACACTGTTGGTAATTATTTTGTGTACTGTACATACATATTTATATTTATAGATTTTTTTTAAGGGCACTTCCATCATGTAACTAAACCAACAGGTAGTTTTTTTTTAAATTTTTATGTGGAAACAGAACACGCTGAAAACCCAACACTCACTGAAGTAACATCACCTGATTTGTTCTTATTATTTGATGTCACTCATCAAAATCAGAATTTCATTCGGGTTCCAATATCGTATCTGTATACTCTATCTATCTATCTATCTATCTATCTATCTATCTATCTATCTATCTATCTATCTATCTATCTATCTATCTATCTATCTATCTATCTATCTATCCATCCATCCATCTGTCCATCCGTCGATCCATGTAGAGACTTAACATGTACTCTATCATCCATAGTTTAGTTAAAATGTTATGAGGAAATAAATGAGTAAAAGTATGTCCCTATTGTAGCATAAACTACTTCATGCTAACTAGATTATTTTTTACGATCAGCTGTAGAATGGAACAGAAAAAATAAAGAGTGTGTGATTTGGAACGCAGGGAAACACATTCCCAGTGTTGTATATACAGTATCTCACAAAAGTGAGTACACCCCTAACATTTCTTCAAATATTTCATTATATCTTTCCATGCGACAACACTGAATAAATGACACTTTGATACAATGTAAAGTAGTCAGTGTACAGCTTGTATAACAGTGTAAAGTTACTGTCCCCTCAAAATAACTCGACACACAGCCATTAATGTCTAAAGTGTTGGCAACAAAAGTGAGTACACCCCTAAGAAAAAATTTCCAAATTGGGCCCAAAGTGTCAATATTTTGTTTTGCCATCATTATTTTCTATCACTGCCTTAACCCTCTTGGGCATGCAGTTCACTAGAGCTTCACAGGTTGCAACTGGAACCCTCTTCTACCCATTCATGACGACATCAAGGAGCTGGTGGATATTAGAGTCCTTGCGCTCCTCCATCTCCCGTTTGAGGATGCCCAAAAGATGCTCAATAGGGTTTAAGACTGGAGACATGCTTGGCCAGTCCATAACCTTTACCCTCAGCTTCTTTAGCAAGCCAGTGGTCATTCGGAGGTGTGTTTGGGGTCGTTATCATGTTGCAGTACTGCCCTGCGGCCCAGTTTATGAAGGGAGGGGATCATGCTCTGCTTCAGTATGTCACAGTACTGTTAGAATTCAATGAACTGTAGATCCCCAGTGCTGGCAGCACTCATGCAGCCCCAGACCATGACACTCCAACCACCATGCTTGACTCTAGGCAAGACACACTTGTCTTTGTACTCCTCACCTGGTTGCCGCTCCACACTCTTAACACCATCTGAACCAAATAAATGTATTTTGGTCTCATCAGACCACAGGACATGGTTGCGAATCCATGTCCGTAGTCTGTTTGTCTTCAGCAAACTTTTTGTGGGGTTTCTTGTGCATCATCTTTAGAATAGGCTTCCTTCTGGGATGACAGCCTGCAGACCGTATGATGCAGAGTGCGATGGTCTGAGCACTGACGGTTGACCCCCACCCCTTCAAGCCCTTCAGCAATGCTGGCGCACTCATACGTCTATTTTCCAAAGCCAACCTCTGTGTACGACGCTGACCTGTGCACTCAACCTTCGAAACTGGGCCCAGGGTGGTATTGCAACATGATAACGACCCCAAACACACCTCCAAGACGACCAGTGGCTTGCTAAAAAGCTGAGGGTAAAGGTTATGGCCTGGCCAAGCATGTCTCCAGACCTAAACCCTATTGAGCATCTTTGGGGCATCCTCAAACAGAAGTTGGAGGAGCCAAGGTCTTTAATACCCACCAGCTCTGTGATGCTGTCATAAATGGGTGGAAGAGGGTTCCAGTTGCAACCTGTGAAGCTCTAGTGAACTACATGCCCAAGAGGGTTAAGGCAGTGATAGAAATAATGGTGGCCACACAAAATATTTACACTTTGGGCCCGATTTGTACATTTTTTCTAAGGGGTGTACTCACTTTTGTTGCCAGCGTTTAGACATTAATGGCTGTGTGTCGAGTTATTTTGAGGGGACGAAATTTACACTGTTATACAAGCTGTACACTGACTACTTTACTTGTATCAAAGTGTCATTTTTCAATGTTGTCCCTGGAAAGATATAAAGAAAAGTGAAGAAATGTGAGGGGGACTCACTTTTGTGAGAAGTACATGGTGTTGTGTTGCCCTCAAGTGGACAAATAAATGACTGCAGCTTTAAATTCTGCAAATAAGATTGATTGTCGACACACACCTATTTCTATGTATTTCTGTCTGATTGGACACACTGTAATACTGACATATTATTTCTGCTGGTCCATAGATCCCACACCTGCCAAAACAAGTGAGTACACAAGATTTCAACTGGCTCATTCCTCCACATACATGCAGACAGGGACAAATATAGTGTGGTGCCTGGACCCACACTCATTTCAAGTTGGTGCTAAAGTTTAGTTTTCACTTCTAAATTGAAGGTAAGGGTCCACAGAATAATGTTAGTTTAAGTGTCAAGAAACCAGACCAAATATATCAAACCCATCTTCAAAAATGGCCACAATCGAAATAATGAACTTTTGAAGCTCTAACCACTACACCACAAGCGCGTTTTATTTTAACGTTTTTAATGGTAACTTTCCGAACTTTTCCTCAGACTGCGAGACGGAAATTATTGAGAAACTGAGCCAAATCATTGAGAATCAGAATAAGCAACTGGTGCTCCTGACCAAGCTGACACATTCCACCCAGACACTGGCATCACGACCCAAACGAACGCTGGCAGCAGTAAGACCGAGATACTAAAAGTATGGATTAAAAAAAAAATTGGGGCACTTTTCATGCTTTATTGACAGTTTTGGAGAGATAGAGATGAAATAGGGCAGAGAGGGGAATTTTTTTTTTTTTTTTTTTTAACCTTTATTTATACAGGTAAATCCCATTGAGTCCGAAGACTCTTTTGCAAGGGAGACCTGTTCCCATTTACACGTTACCATTCACACACACATTCATACACCGATAGCAGCAGCTAACTATCGACATTCACACGAGGCAAGGTGGGTGAAGTGTCTTGCCCAAGGACACAACAACTATGACACAAGTGGCAGGGCGGGGATCGAACCTCCAACCCTTTGATCATCGGCCGAACCGCTCTACCACCTGAGCCACAGTCGCCCCAAAATGACATGCAGAGAACGACCCGGGCTGGATTCTAACCCGGGTCTGCTGTGAAGAGGACTGAGCCATATGCTATTGTAAAAATGTAAATAATTTGGTTCACATATGTAAAATACAGTAGGTGTTTAAAGCTGGTTAATGTGTATAAGATACTCATGAGCAGATGAATAAGGGGTGTGAGGGAATAAATAAGCTTTGGCCCCCTTCCTGATCCTTTTTCAGACACAGATGATTCATTCATTTTATCACACTTTATATTTATTGTTGATATGTGTATTTGTGTGATTTGTCATACTTGCTTTAAAAAAAATAAAAAATTAAATAAAGACTTGTACTGACTGAACCCTGTTTGTTTTAGGCAAGAAGAGGACCTGATGAAGACACCTTCAAGAATATGCCTCAACGTCAACCATGAATTCATTCTTTCAACATATTACTCTCCAATTAAAACACACAAGTTCATTCAATTCCAAAAAAAAAAAAAAAAAACTTGGGGTGCCCTTAGCTCAGTTGGTAGGGCGTCCCCCCCATGGGCCTCGGCCAGCAGCGGACCCGGGTTCGATTCCAGCCCGCGGTCGTTCTCTGCATGTCACTCCCCTCTCTGCCCCATTTCAACTCTGTCTCTACTCTAAAGCATAGAAATGCCAAAAAAATATCTAAAAATCTAAAAAACAAAAACTTTATTGTCCCTCTAAGTTACAATGCAGAAGTGATGTCTCCATGGTGACTGGTGGAGGAAACTATCCCTGTGTTCCAAATCACACACTATTTCTTTTTACTACACTACATACTAAAGTACAGAAGAGTTTTAGGGCCAAAGGAGAATATATTGGGAAATCCTAAATCTTTTTCTGGCATACTAAATAGTAGAGAAGTATGGGGATTGGAACGCATGGTGTGTTCAATGCAATTTCAATTTAACAGTAAATATAATTATGAATGGGAAACGTCTGTGTACATTAATTTGTATGAAGCTTAACAGTTATTATCTGGTAAACCCTTTGATACACACACACATTGCACATGGGTCACAAATGACCTACATTCATTTTAGTTCAAACATGGCTGTTTCTCTACTATATCTTTGAATTAAATGCATTTGATCATTTAATATTCAATTTTTCCATAAGTAATTTTGTTTGTGATCCCCACAAATCATTATTTTCTATTTCACTTTATTACAGTTTTAAACATTTTCCTACCTCAAGTGTGTGTAATTTTTTTAACAATTTTTTGTGCCAAATAAGTGCTAACATAATTAGTTCAAAAACCCTATTATTATTTCTATATTTTTAAATAAAAAATCTGTTTGATAACTAGACAACCCATTCTTGTTCATTTACACTGTATTATTGTATTATATTTTTATTTTATTTTATCTATTTATTTTTGATTAATTTATTTAATTCAAGTTATCTTTTATTCTCACTATTATTATAAATAATAATTGTATTTTCACGGTTCCCTATCTATGTTCTATGACTGTCAAAGTCACCTGTTCACATAAAGTACACAGATTGTATGAACAAACAGAACTCGATCAAAATTAATAAAAATAAATAAAAATAGTTAGAGTTTGATCCACATCCACTAGGTGGCGCACAAGTTTCAATAGAAGCAGTTGGTTCAAGCTCTGCCAACTGGGAAACTCCTCCTACTGACTTCATGTGAAAGTAGGTTTATTGGAATAGTTCAAACCTTTTACGATTCTCAAACCCTTTGCCTATATTCTAATATGGCTTAAACGTTGCATGAGAAAGTCCTTGAGTATATCTCTTAGGATGTATGATTTAAAGTTGTCATTCATCCAAATATCCTTAGGGATAAATAAAGTATCTATCTATCTATCTATCTATCTATCTATCTATCTATCTATCTATCTATCTATCTATCTATCTATCTATCTATCTATCTATCTATCTATCTATCTATCTATCTATCTATCTATCTATCTATTTTATGTTTTTTTCTGACAAGGTATTTGCATGTACAACTTTCGAAAGTGCACCAGTTAGAGTTGTGAATTTAGGGCTACAACTAAAAACTGCTTACTTAAACCAAACTTTTGCCCATGCTGCAATCTCATAAACAGATCAATGAAATCCTTATATTCAAGGGTTAACTTTCTCTGACATTCTTTGAGGCAGAGTTCCGCCCCTGCCTCGCCCCGCCAGTTCTACACTGGCAAAGTTGAGTCATAGCTGCTGTAACCAGACACTGTCCACAAATACTGGGCCAGAGACAACCCAGCACAGCTTTAAACACTAACCAGCAACTCCACACAACTTACAGCCAACATGAAGTTTGTTCTATGGACCTTCTCACTTCTTTTTCTCCTCACTGGAACTTTAACACAAGATTTAGGTAAGCAAGCGCCTTCTCTATGGGTATATTCTTAGTTATAACTCCATAATGTTTATGGTATGCATGTATTTAAGGGGTCTTGCCTTTTATGGTGACGCTGCAAAGACTAAAATAAGGCTTGAAGCGTTAAAAATACTTTTGCGTTCTTTATGGCAAGTACATTTCTTACTTAAACCATACATAATGTGTTAGGATGAATTGTTGTTACAAATCAGTGGTTTTTGGTAGTAAGTTCATGATGGTAAAGGTTTCTCCATGTGGTCATGTGTGGGTACAACAACAGCTAAATATTACAGATGTGTTGGGTTGGTTGAAAGGTGCAGTATGTAACTTTGGGTGTGTCAGAGAAGTGAAACATTTTCGAAGGTATATTCTTATAACTGAATAAACAAACTTTCCTCAAAGGAAAATGTGATCCCTGGAACAATGTTTGAAGTTAGAAAGCTACCTGAAAAGTAACTGTTTCACTGTTGTTGTTTACAGCAGCAGGGCCCACAGTTTGGTATACAAACATATTCCAGTCTTACGTTTGGTTCCAGGTGCCTCAAAATAATTTAGTTCTGAGTTATGATGATATAATTATTCAATAAGTATTATATGAAGAGAGAATATGTGTGAAGTGAAGGCTCTGTGAATGTAAACAAATCCCCCTCCTCTGAAACTGCATAGTGCACCTTTAACCCCCATCCCACCAATATATTGAACATACATGGATCTCACTGATTTCTTTGAATACAAATTGCAGTTCTGACCGGAAGTACAATCCACATTAGATAAGTAAAAATGCATATTTACCAGCCATTGACTCTGGCATAATTTAGTTTTCCAACATTTCAGTTAACATTAATTAACATTAATTAATCGTTTTGAATAAAAAAAAACTATTTTAACTTTTTGGTTGGGCAACCTTTAAAGTTAGTTGAATGTTTTACCTTCTAAAAGACCATCAGCAATAACCCTAAATGATGGCGGCCATATTTACAGAAGACAAAGGCCTCAACATCTTCGCCATGCACAGTTTCCATTCCACATTTTCCAAAAGGAAAAATCAACCAGATACTTAAAGGCATAGTTCAGTATTTAAGAAGTGGGTTTGTACTGTATGATGCAGAGGGGGAAATATATATTGGAATGATTGAATAAAGAACTGGTGAGATATAACAGAAAGCTAACATCTGGGTTCTGCACTGACCCCCAGAGGGATGATGGTTATTATGGGAGAATGAAGAATTTAAACTGCTCCCCAGAGTCCTAAAGTATATATATAAACACAGATTGCATGTCCTCAGTGTGATTATTTTTTGTATTTTTGGTCAGTTGTCAGTGTATTTTCATGTAAAGGTCATATTGCATGAATATTTCATCTTGCTTGGCGATGTGCTAGAACTGTAAACACTTTTAAATCTGTAAAGAAGAAAGGTTGTATGAGTTGAGATGCTAAAAAATCCCAGCCTATTTTCTTTAAGATAAAGTAGAAATAGCATATACTGTGATTCAGTGAGTCAGTGTGTAAAACGATACTGTGTCCTTGTCTGCATCTGCTTCCTGTTTAAACGGAGATGAGGGCTGCCGCAGGAAACCACAGCTATGCAAATGAGAAGTATATGGCACGCGATCTAGAGTAGCTCAGACCATGGACATGCTCACACTGCTCACACTGACAGACGGATGACACTGAATTTAAATCTGCTTTTGATAGCTTGCTGAGATTCGATATGTAGAGGTCTGACATTTATTAATAACTCTGCTTTTTTTAAAGATTATTTTTTGGAGCATTTTTGCTTTTACTAGACATAGAGACAGGAGAGACAGAGATGAAATGGGGTATAGAGAGGAATGATATGCAGAGAATGACCCGGGCTGGATTCGAACCCGGGCCTGCTGTGAAGAGGACAGCCTTAATGGGGTGGGGGGCTTTTTAACCACTCCACCACGTCTATGTTAATTCAAACACATAGTTATAAATAGTAAAACCAGAAACACTGATAATTTGCTGTAGATTCAACCCAGTCTCACAGGGAAATGTGTAATACTTTCTCTCTGTGAAAACTTAAAACATGGCGGCTGTTATTCTGTTACAGTTTAGGATAGATACGCTACAGTAGGTGTAGAGCGCTCTCCTCAAAGCACATGTGCTCCTGTGTTTGGGTGTCACACAGCGGGAGTCAGACAGTGTATTTGGTTGTTGCTATGACAATGAGCAGCTTTGAAGCATTGAGTCACCACTGAAACAAGTTGTTTCGCCACATGCCACACAGCAGCGTGCCCCATGAGGCTACAGGGGCCGACAGAACATTGTGAAATACACTTCAAGGCCAAACTAATCACATTCGCTAGTCACACACACACTGTAACGCACACACACACACACACACACACACCCACACACACACACACACACACACCCTAGTTTATCTCACAGTTTAGTACCGTACACACACTCAAGAGAGGATATGGTCAGATACAGTATAATACCTCACACCAGAGAGGAAACAACTGTAGTTACATCCAAACTGAAATCCATCAAATATAGATCTTTTAACCCTCGTTTAAACATATTTTACATACATGGACTACCGACGGTGTTACTAAAGGTTGCAGGCAAAAAATACTGGAGGAAATCCCCATGTGGTTATGGATATACTAAGCTGGATTACAATCATTTATGGGGCAAATGAGCATAGAGGCTCTCAGTCCTCTTCACAGCAGACCCGGGTTAGAATCCGGCCCGGGTTGTTCTCTGCATGTCATTTCCCTCTCTGACCCATTTCATCTCTGTCTCTCCAAACTGTCCAATAAAAGCAAAAATGCCCAAAAAAATTATCTTTAAAAACACAGAAAAATCTGGTAGTGATGTTGATTAGTAATGGTGTTCTTAATGTCTTCCTCACACAGGATTTGACCTGGGCGATGCTCTCGACGATCTAGGTGAGTGCTTTTCTTGTTAAATTTTTTTTAAATCCATTATATTTGAGTTTCCCTACTTCCAGTCTGACATGTTTACACTATATAGTATTCACCGGTTAGTTACTCGACCCAAATTAATGAATATAAACCACATTTTGGTCAATTCTGGCAAATGTTTTATATAAAAAAAAAAGTTTCTATTAGAATGTATTGTCCCTGTCCAATTAACCAGAAATAAAAACAACATTTTGGTTTCAAGAATCTTTTGGTAAACGTTACTTTGAACTAGAACACTACTGAAACCGTATATCTCGCCATCAAAACTTGTGCGTGTTTTTAGGATATGTACTTCTCTATTCTGAAACCCCACAGACAGTGCAATGCGGTCAGTAATGGATGTAGAATGATGATGATTCATTGATTCGTGTCTCATCTATTCCATCTGATTCTTTTGACTCACTATAGAGTAAACTATTAGTGCCGGGAATACACACTCAGCATAAGAAGTATTGTAGACAAGCTGAAGCCTGAAAATAAACTCACAAGATTTTTTCCGGAGGATATTCTGTAGATGACAAAGCATGACCTAAGTATGAATATTCAATAATGTCTGCACATGTGATGCAATCTGTCTCTAAACTGATTTTTAATCTATTTTTAAAAAAAAATCAGTTAAAAAATGTAAAATATAAATACAAATTTATTATTTTCCTTCTCTATTTTTATTTATTAAATGTTTTGCACAAAAACTTTATCTATATAAAAAATGAGTAGGAACATGTAAATGTAAACAATAACAGTACAATGAAAGCCTATTTTTGCTCCTACAATAAACTATGAAAAAAATAAACAAACAACTGAGTCAATTCTCTATCTTCTGAAGCGATAGTGTGAAATGTTTGAAAAAAAAACACTGGAAAAAGCAACTCAGCTGATATAATTTTTGGTCAAACGATATATCAACCAATCCAAAAGCTTGTTTCAAGGACATGCTGGATAGAAATGTTGACTCTCTGTCAGATAGTAACACTGTCTCAATTCAATGAGTTCTAATCTCAATTCTATTTGTTCCTAAGCAGCAGATCCTACGCCCGCAAAGCCGAAAGAGCAACCCAAGCCTCCTCCAGCCAAGCCTGAATCCGATGGTAAGTATCCTACAGATCCAAGGTTCAAGATGGTTCATTTGTCATATGCACATTAACAATTCCAGCAGCAAGTCATTGGCAATTCAATTCTGAAGTCCCAGGCTCCTCTCAACAATGTGATATAGAAAAAGAAAATGTAGAATAGAAACAAGTGAAGAGAGCAACACCTGAGACACAAATAAACACAACAGTAGTGCAAGGACACAGTGCAGATAAAACGTGTAGAGATAAGGTGCACCGTATAGATATAAAGTAGAATGCAAAATGGAGCCAAATTAAATATACACAAAATAGAATACTTTACATGGAAATACAAATGGTATGTATGCCTTGAGATTTTGGTGTGCCTTCCTTGGCCACAAAAAGTTTGCTAACCACTGCTGTAAGACCCCATGGCCCAATGCTGTCATGCAGAGGGTATCTATGTGTGGCTCCTGTTACAGTTATAGGCGTACACCAGTTCACACGCTAGACCAGAAAGATATGAGGTCAACGTAACTCTGTGGTCAGAAGAGCATGCAGTCAGTTGAGCTGTCCAACAGTCATGGCCAAAGCTTTCGTTTCAACATTAAAGTAGCTACAAGGAACTTTTAAATATTTCTCTGATTTTTCCTCTGATGATCATAAATGACTTGTAACAGCATAGTTTTTCGTAATGCCCTTGTCCGGGTACGCTCACCCATTTTTGGGACAAATATCATCAGAACAAAATTATGTTATTTTGCAGAAACATAGTCTTCATCCAAATAGTTCCTTAAACATAATTAATTTTGATTGTAATACTTCTATATTCACAAACTTGGAGACCGTCATATTAGGGATTTTTTCCCATCACTGAACCTTTACAAATTAATGCACAAAAAAGCCATATCAGTGATGAGGCATGTCTGAAACAGGCTCACATTTCAACCATAATATCCAAACCACTAACTAACAATTGAAGACAAAGAGAATGCATACAACTATTGATTCATTTGAAATATCCACTTGACAAAGCAGAGCTATACTTCATGGTTTATTTACTGGCCTTAGCGTATAGTGTGTTGTAACCACACACAACAGTGAGGTACTTTGCACTTATAATTCCTAATACGTGATATCAAATAAAACTTATATTCAATACGTTTGTGAAAAGTATTTTCCCTCTATGGTGCATGTTTTGGATGAACTACATTACATTACATTTTATTTAGCTGACGCATTTATCTAAAGCGACTTCCATTAAGTGCATTCAACCATGAAGGTACAAACTCAGAACAACAAGAATCCCGCAAGTACTATAGCTTCAAATAAACCAAACTACAAAGTGCCACGTGCAAGTGCTACACGGAGATGTAACAAGCGCAATTTTTTATTTATTTATAAAAAATGTTGTCGAAGTGCAGTCTGAAGAGATGTGTTTTAAGGCTGCGGCGGAAGATGTGTAAACTATCAACTGAAGTTAATGGGGAGCTCGTTCTTGGAGCCAAGACAGCAAAACTAATGTATTTAAATCTATTCTCCCTCTTTTCTCCTCAGGTGAGCTAGACCTTTTGGATGCATTCGGAATCGGTAAGATACACTGACTGTGACTTTGAGTAAAAAATGGTGATTACTTTTGGTTGTTTGGTTGTTAATTTTTTTCGAAACACCTCACCGCTTTCTGCATCTCATCTCTGAACCAGTTTTTCAAAGCGTTGATGGACGCAGGTGTGATCTAGAACACAACACACACACACACACACACACACACACACACACACACACACACACACACACACACACACACACACACACACACACACACACACACACACACACACCAAAGCTAAAAAACAACACCATAAATCATAAAAAATACCTGCTGTTCCTAGAACCCTTGCATTACTCTCCCCTCCCTCCCTATGCTCAGTACCAGGTTGACCTGTTTATGGATTACCCAACCCAGTCCCAAATCAAACAGTATATTAAAGGTGCTACAAGGAACTTTCAGTCTGTGTTAATTCTTGCATCCCCTTTGGACAAAAGCGCTAGTGTTTTAACTACGCCAGCTGTTGTTCCTGGGTAAGCGTACCTGTGACAAAGGCATTTAGAAAAGCTATATAAAAATAGCATTCTGTGCACTGATGGTCTTGCTTGCTGTTACATGTCATGTATGATCATCAGAGGAAATATTACACTGTTTAAGAAATATTTAAAAGTTCCTTGTAGCTACTTTAATTATTCCGACAAGATGCATGATGTAACCTAACTGACCTGCAGCACTTTTCTACGCCCATCTGATCGGCAAAGACAGGATTTAACGTCTGTGTTTGACTATACTTCCTGTATCATGTCCATTTAATATACTATATAAGAATTAAGGCCTTAATGAAAAACAACAATTTTTTCCCACAGATGACACACCGACTAAGAAACCAGTGCAACCCGTGAAACCAAAGCCTGTAGATGGTGAGTTTTCACACTTAGCTCTGTAGTGTCTGGCTTTGAAAATAGTTTTTTCATTTAACTGCTGAAGTCAAAGTAAATCTATTTTAACCAATGCCTTAGAGACACCACTAAATCTTTCAGAAATGCTCCCCAAAATTAACATACATTACATAAAAAACACATTACGAAGTTTACTTTAAGTATCATTTGCAGCAGAGCCTAAAGTTTGTGTTTGTGTATTACAGATGGCTTCGGGTTCAATTTGGACGATGCTCTTGGCCCTGGTGAGCAGTTTGAAACTCTCTGATACTATTTACAAATGTTTCTTTCAATTATTTGATCTTCCTGCTGTAAAAAAAGCCCGATCCCTGCGTTCCAAATCTCATACTCTTTCTTTTTACAATTCTAGATACTACATCTGATCATAAAAAGTATCTAGTTAGCATGCAGTATGTTACAATTGGGACATACTTTAACACATTTATTTCATCACAACAACGCGCCTTGAACTTGCCTCTTGCTTATATATTTATCGCATCTCCGGTTGTTTTCATACGTTTTTTTTTCCCTCTCTCTTTATTTCAGGGACAACATAAGGCATATTAATAGCCATAATACATTCATGTAAATATGCAAGATTGTAGCCAAAGGATAATTTCCGTCCCTGTTCACATGTTTTAGTCGCATGAATAGCCCCATTCATACCACTGTCATCTCTTGGAAATTATACACTTTGCCATTATTTTCCTCATGTATTTCTGCTAGATCCAAAACACAAAACATCTTGATTTCTATATTTATTAACTGATGTATTGATGCTTATGTTGTCTGTGTTCCCATAGACCCAAACCCTAAACCGGACAAACCTGTTGTCAAACCGCCACACAGCGGAGGAGGTGAGTCATCGTTTACATACAAGTTAAAAGGGACAAGGCTGCTGGTGATATATGGAATATTGCGTGTGTGTGTGTGTGTGTGTGTTCGTGTGTGTGTGCGTGTTTGTGTGTTATTTTACCAATTAGTAAAATAACCACGAGCACTGTGCTAATAACTGCATTAGCAGCGAGGGCCCTTACCCCTTAGAACAGGACCAATGACGGACGAATTGTGATTAAATTCATGTCCGCTGGTCCAACTTCTCCCAAATGCTTCAGCCACCAATCTGCCACACCAGGTGTATTAGGAACAGAAGGTAGCACACCTGCAACAGAAGGAAAATAAGGGATAATTCTGCACTTAAAGATGCTACAAGGAACTTTAAAATATTTCTGAAACAGTCTCATTTTTCCTCTGATGATCATAAATTACATGTAAGAGCAAACGAGACCATGAGTGCAAAGAATGCTATTTTAACATCGTTTTTGTTAATGCCTTTGTCATGTATATGCTCACCCAGGAACAATAACTGGCATAGTATGTGACCTTTAGTAAACTACAGTAAAGTGAATAAAAATAAAAATGTAAATGTCTGTAAACTGTATGAAAAGGAATTGCTTGTTTATACATTATGTTGTTTCTTTAGGTGGTGGAAGTTTTGATGACGGAGACTTAGCAGATACCATTGAAGGGGGCTTAAAGCCTGAAGGAGGAAACTCAGGAGGTAAGGCTGTTTCACTATAAACATTTCTGTATTTTGATTTGTGTTTTAAATACCTCTGCTGTTTGTGCCTAACTAATGAGGGATTGCTTGTGGTCTAGTGGTTAGAGCCCCCCCTCCCCCCATAGAGTCTAAGTCCTCTTCACAGCAGACCCTGGTTAGAATCCAGCCTGGGTTGTTCTCTGCCCCATTTCATAAATGTCCCTCCACTACACAAAAAAAACAAAGAATTATAATTATTCATGAATATAATGAAAGTGGGACACACATTCTTTAGTCTTGTCTTTGTTGTGTTTTGTTGTCCTTCACTACCACTGACTCAGTCCGGGGGAGCCTCTCTCTTTCTCTCTCTCTCTCTCTCTCTCTCTCCTGGCACAACATGTATCTAATGTCATAGCAACGCTGACACATTCTGAACATGTAGGTTACTAATACAACTACTTTTAAAACCCAAGTTGCTTCAAGGGAAGTGACACTTCATAAAAACCCTGAAGACCTTTAGTTAATTTGACAGACAGTTGCAAAATTTGTTTTTTCAGCTGTGATTCCCGGCTTTCATTCTACACCCAATATAAATATATTATAGATAATTGTTTATAAGGTTTCTAATGTTGTGTTTAACATGATTTTTCATAACACAAAAAGATGCCTATTGTTGATTCAACATGATAGCTCTCAGACTAGGCTAGGAAATGTTGGCCTTGTACATTTATACTGACACCGCCTGTTGTTTTATAAGGCCTGTGTCTTTGTGTGTCTGTTGTTTGGTCCACTCATGCTGGAAGTAATTAGTTGTTCTTCTAGCAAAAGGAATAAACTCCAGAGTCTAACTGATATAATAAGAGCCACATGTTGGGTTTTCAGTTCTGACTCAGCGCGATGGTATTATAAATACATGAAGGAGCAGTTACAGTATTTTCTTTTTCTGTTTAAAAAAAAAAAACTTGTTGGAATGACTAAATTTCAAAAGAAGACAATGATAGAAACATTGTGTTACCTACTATTACTGCACACGCACACGCACACGCACACACACACACACACACACACACACACACACACACACACACACACACACACACACACACACACACACACACACACACACACACTCTCAGCTGGAATACAAATCCATTTAATCCTTTCTTGGCTTTTCTCCCTTTCCTTTGAATCCATAGGACAGGGAGGCGGTGGCTATGATCAAGGTGCGTTTTTATTCTTATATTTTTGATTCTATTCAGAATAATTTTATAATTACAACATACTGTATATTGGACAAACAATCGTTAACAATAAAGTTATATAAAATACATAAATATTTGACCATTGTGACATGAACACTGACTGTACTGATTTGCATTCTGTCTTCCTATCAGGTGGAGCTGATCAGCCTCAGGCTTCAGGTAAAGTCCACTCTTATCTTTCTGAACTCACTGCTGTGTGTGTGTGTGTGTGTGTGTGTGTGTGTGTGTGTGTGTGTGTGTGTGTGTGTGTGTGTGTGTGTGTGTGTGTGTGTGTGTGTGTGTGTGTGTGTTTGTGTCTATGTGTATGTGTGGTCCCCGTCACATCTCCCTGCACCACTCACCTATTCTCATTCTGTCGTTCGGAGTTTCCGGTTTCCCTCCTTAGAAGGTGTCGGTTGCTTCTGTGTGGTTGCCGACGGCAGCAGTTGTTGTGTTGTTGGCGTTTCATTGTTTTCACGTGACGCCGCTGTGGTGGCACATTGATTTCTGGTTTGGACACAAAAAGACGAAGCATTTAAGTTGAATTATTTGTCAATTTAAAACAGGGCACATTGAAATAGATTTTTTCGCATCTCCGCTCTCAAGTAACCACATTCCAAAGGGGGTCAGAGCGCAGGGTCAGCCATAGTACAGCGCCCCTGGAGCAGTTTGGGGCTAAGTGTCTTAGACACAATGGTAGAGAGGGTGGGCACCGTAGATGTAATAGCAGCCACTACTAGTTTTACTACTAATACCCTCCTGTCCGGTGCCGGGGATCCAACCAGAGACCGAATGGTTACTGGTTGGCCCCTCTTCCTCTAGGCCATCCTACCAAGTTGGTGTCTCTGAGAATTCTTACTTGGAGTTCCTTTCTGGTTCTTAACATTAGTATCACCACCCCCCCGGTCTAAAACTCTGCTACGATTGTGTGTCGTTGCAGATCCAGACCTCATGTGGGACCAAATCCTGAAGATACTAGATGCTAACATGCCCGAGGGAGTCTATATGTGGATGTCCAACTTTAAGAAAGTTTTTGCTCCTCTGCTAGAGAGGGCCATGGATCTGCTGCAAGCAATGCCATGAAGCATCGGGGAATAGACATTTCTTATTTTTCTCTTTAGATGATTTTTTGGGTATTTTTTCTTTATTAGTCATTTTTGGAGGGACAGAGATGAAATGGGGTAGATAGGGGAATGACATGCAGAGAACGACCCGGGACGAATTCAACAGAAACCCGGGTCTGCTGCAACAAAGACTTTTTGATTGGCTCTCAGGCCTAAGAATTACTCAACTGGTGGTTTACAAATATCTGGTGGGCTGGGTCTTGTAAAATAAATGAATAAGGGTGTTTGACAAGTTAAGAATCGGGAAGGTACCATCTTTTTATACCAGGTTAGAAGCCAAACTAGTGTGATAGCGTGGTGCCTTGACCCTCGGTCTATAGAACAATTCTGGTTAGAGTGTCAAGAAACCAGAATCTTCCGAAATGGCCACAATCAAAATCATTAATTTTTGGAAGATCTTAATTCAGGTAAAACAACTATATTTGGTCTGTTTTCTCTAGACCCTTACCATCAATTTAGAAGTGAAAACTAAACTTTCACATCAACTTACAACAAATTACAGACGACCCCCCACTATGAAGGTTAAAACTTGCAGCGCTGCAAAGAATAGCCCAGTGTTGAATGTATCCCTGTGATTCCTGACTTAGCAGACACCCTATATATGGGTGTGTCCTTACATTCCTTTGTCTTATTATGTTAGTCATTTGGAGCGTTGAACTTATGTTACCTTTCGTTTTAATGTGTAGGAATTTACTGGTGGATCGGTTGCTTTCTGTTGTTAATAGAAGGATGTTTTTCTACTTATTGTGTGTGTTTGTAAGTTATTGTTGTTTTGCTTTATTTCTAAGTACTGTAAACTCATTTGACGAGAGATTAAGTGTCTGAATGAAGAGCTCAAGTTTTTTTTTTAGCTTGTTCATTTGGTATGTGAGCTGCTTTGCTGGTGTGCTTATAACCATTCGTATTTGCAGAGAATAACATTATGTTTGCATGTGTGGAAAGCAAAAGTGTCACCCCTACATGTCAAAATACGCCTGCTTTTACACACACCAGTCTGCATTCTTACATTCTTAACATAGTCAGCAATATATGCTGAGACAGTCTGACTATATAAACATTGCATTCTTTGCACTGATGGTCTCGTTTGCTGTTGCAGGTCATTTATAATCATCAGAGGAAAAATTTGACGATTCAGAAATATTAAAAATTTCCTCGTAGATACTTTAAATTACTGATCAGATGTTGGTGTTTCACTTCAACTGTCTTTAGCGTATGAGCAGTTCTTTGTGTTCTCTTTGGTTACTGGCAACATTTTTATTTTTTATTTTTGGTATTTTTGGTGGGTTCTTTGATGTTTGAAAGCTTGTCTTCCGTGTGCCTTGAATATTTATGGAATGTGTTACATTGCTGAAATGATTGCAACGTCATAAGAAAGTCATGTAATCCATGAGGAAAATAAAACAAAACTGGAATGATCAGCGTTCACATTGCAATGTGTTTGATGTATAATGATGTATAATGGAGGCCTGTATGTGTGTGTGTGTGTGTGTGTGTGTGTGTGATCACGCTACTTATAAACAGACAGGATAAGATTCAGCCCCTCAAGGTTAATCATGATTGAAAAACTCTGCCCCTCAAGGCGTCATGCATGTGTGTGTGTGTGTGTGCGTGCATCCATTTGTGTGTGCGTGCATGCCTCCATGTGTGTGTGTGTGTGTGTGTGTGTGTGTGTAGAAGAAGCACACATGTCTACACACTGAGTTTTTCCCAGCAGTAAGTCATACTGCGAGCAGGCATCCTCCGCCGCTTTGCTTTGCCCGGGCGACGCCCTATTTCAGTCACGAGACACGCCCCTCCCTCATGACTCACTGTGTGTCTGTTTAGTCAACATATAAAGCCCTTCTCTTTGTTACTGCTGCAGCCTCTTGCCTGCCACGCCCGGCCCTACAGCTAGGTGTGACTGTACTCTCCTAATCCCCACCATTATGCTTCAAAAATCATAATCAAACATATCATCAATCAGCAAAAAAAAAGTTTTACTTAAATTTTTTCTTTTTTACTATAGTTTTTCCTCACATGAATTTATGTACTAGTATAAATCCAAGGTCCAAAATCGACACTTAGGTGTTTATTTGACAAAACCTTGTCTGTTTGCGTTTGTATATTGCTCATATACAACCATCTTTAACGGCCATTATCTCAACATTAGTTGTCTCAACTTTTAAATCAATTACATCAATTTGCAAAGTTTCATGATGATATCTATACGTTAAAAAATGTCACCCTATTCAATAACTTACCCTAACTCTAACCCTGCATAGTTTTCACCTAAGTATTTGACTCAATAAGATGTGTGTCTTTGCTCAAGTACAGAGACAAAGAAAATACGTTTAGAATTAATAAACATGTTTTGTATGTCTTTTAGATCCTGGACCAATGGCTGCCATCATCAGTGCAGTAGGTGTGGCTGTGGTGGGAGCAGCGTCCAGTTTCGTCGCTTACCAGAAGAAAAAGCTTTGCTTCAAGATCCAGGGAGGTTAGTAGGATTTTGATGTGATTTATATCTTAAAAGGTGCACTGTGTAACTTTGGGTGTGTCAGAGAAGTGAAAGTCATTCTGTCTTGATTTATGATGATAGAACTGTTCAATATTAAGAATTAAATGTAGAGAAGAAATGTTTTGTAAATTAACTGCAGGCTCTGCAAATGTAAATAAATCCACCTCCCCTAAAACTGCATAGAGCACCTTTAAGATACTATTTACAGCCATGGATAGAGTCACACACACACACACACACACACACACACACACACACACACACACACACACACACACACACACACACACACACACACACACACACACACACACACACACACACACACACACACACACACAGGAGGTATGATACTCTTGTAAACTGCTAAAATGTTCTTTATGTAGGTGCAGATCCAGAGATGGGTAAAAGCCATCAAGGGACGTCCGATAATCAAGGTACGTCTTATTTGCCGATTAAAATCTCATTAAAAATGTAGTTTAACCTTAAAAAAATTGTTAATATTTACTATTTACAAATGGGTTACAAGTGAAATAATAAAACACAAAATGTAGTGTAAGTAAGCTGTTGGCCTCCAGAACAGCTATCAGTGTCTGTTCAGATGTAAGACGCAGCCATTGTGGTTGTGAACTTATTTAATGGGTTTTTTTGATTATGGAAATATTCAATTTCTCTAAAATGTTCTTGCACTACTTTTATTTCAAATAATCACTTGGAAAGGAGTCAATCATTTTTGCAATTGCGCTTTTTAAAATTTTGTGATTACCTTTTTTAACTCATCTTTAGACAGTTCAAAACTCTTACAACCAATTGCTTTGATACCTTATATTTAATGCCTTTTTGTTTATGTTTTGCCCTTTTTAAACGTATGTGCTGTGTGGTTTAGGAGTGCTAATATTAGGGGTGGGTATTTCCGCATAATACAAGTCACTATAGCAAACTGTTTTTGATATACCATAATGTCAATGGGGGGAGAATTAAAACCCATGTTTTTTTATATCATTATGCAACATCTATTCTTAAAACTGATGTGAAAGAAACCAAGCCAAGGCTTAAGCAATGTGTGTAGCCTGACATCTAGTGGTGGACAGTAGCTAGTGCACTCACCATCTGCTATAGAGTAAAGGTTTTGGCTCTATTCCAAATTGGGACGCCTTGAACTTGCCTCTTGCTTATATATCCATCTCATCCCTGGTTGTTTTCATACAGAGGCTCAGTCCACACCTGGCGGTTCGAACTGGATGGCGGGTCAGAATCGCTCAAATAGCATGCTATTTATAATATTTTTAAGCATGCTCAATCTAACCACAAGAATTGCGACATCCTAAATATTTTTCTACCATACTAAATAACAGAGCGAATAGGGCTCAACAGTACGGTTCCGGAAGTAAACTGCACTGTTTACTCATTCGTTTTTTTGTTTGTATTATTTTAACATGTTCAATAAATTGACTAAAAAGCTAACTAAAATCCCATTCCAAAATTGGGACATATTTTACCTTATTTATTTCATCATAACATTGCACCTTGATCTTGCCACTTGCTAATATACCCATCACATCCCTGGTTGTTTTAATACAGAGGCTCGATTGATGTGACGTCACTTCCAGTGCGCACTGGATTGTGGGTCAGAATCGCCCAAATAGCATGCTTATTTCAACACCAAAAATCTCGACCGGATGTAGTAGGCATCCAGGTATTTTTAAGCATGCTAAATCTAACCACAAGAATAGGGACATCCTAAATCTTTTTTTCTACCATACTAAATAGCAGAAAGAAGCCTATGCGAATTGGAACGCAGGGTAAGTTTTTCTTTCATCCAGTCGGAATATTTGCACTAATTCTTCTGTTTTTTCACATTGCAGTTTTCAGCAACCTCTTAAGGACGTCCTAGACACCATAACCACCAAGAAGATAAGTCAGTGGCCTTCTCTACAACACTCAGCGTTTATCATCTTATAGCTGATACATTTCTCTGGGTCATTCTGTGTCAACCATTTACTACAACTGAAGCCTAACTTGAAAAAAAAAAAAAAAAACGTAAACTGAAAATATACATTTAGTTGTGTGTAATTTTTTTCTCCACTTTAAGCAAAAATCAAACCCTAGATCCTCAACGGAGCTGCTTCGATTTCAACAAATAGTTCTTGTTTTTTTTTAAAAGGTGCTACGAGGAACTTTTAAATATTTCTGAAACTGTCTAATTTTTCCTCTTACATGTAACAGTAAGAGTAGGCTAATTCTCCCCACTGATATTGACGTGAGCAGACCCATGCAGCCAGCATTGAACAAAGCTATTTCCACCTGTTTGGTTCAGAATGGATGTATTAAGTATTTTCTTTAGCACCTTAAGTCCCAAAATGTTTCCTTTTTTTTCTTTGTTTTTTGTGAACTAAATTCTATGTCATTTCAGAGTCTGCCGGAACCTTAAATTCAATAAGAAAAGCATGTCTTCCTGCCAGTCCGCACATGTAAATGCTGGTTGTGAATTAAGCAAATAAAAACTCTCAGCTAGCTCCACTAATGGCATTTTTTCCCTAACACAAATGCTTGCTTGGCTTGGCTTGGTTTGGCCCAGTTTTGCATGGGTTTGCATTTCCATTACAGCAGTGCTAGAGCCGATTATGGGTTTGCATTCAACTAATGATGCGGCACCCTGAGTTGAAGACCTAAAAAAGCACTGCCCTCTTTTGCTGTTTATAGAAAAGAGTATTGTTTACTGTTACCGCGATCAAAATGCTAATTTCTGTTAACAAGTCAATTGCATTTTCCATTCTTTGTTAGCATTGAGCTAGTGGACTAAGTGCTCGTTATTTGCCACATGGTTGTAGCATCTTTGCAGAGAATTATTTGGGCTTTTAATGACACTATGTATTGTACATTGAATATGCTTTATAATTTCTTATGTATTTTAGTTATATACAAAAATAACTTCTAGTGTTATGTCTGGTAGAGTGATGGAGGCTATTTACATGTCGCTACGTCAATGCAGCCCTCGTACAGGCTTGGCAAGGTGCAGTATAATAGGTAATGGAAATGCAAATCAGCACGTTCAATGGTGCAAGTGTAAAAGAGCCATAGTTGCCTGAGCATAGCAACGTAGTGATGCTCATATATATATATATATATATATATATATATATATATAGTATTGGAAATGAGGGTCACCCCTCAATTGGTCTCTCGAGGATAAATAAAAGTTAAATGAAATGAAAAAAAAAAAAAAAAATATATTATTATATATTTATTTTATATATATATATATATATATATATATATATATATATATATATATATAGAGAGAGAGAGAGAGAGAGAGAGAGAGAGAGAACACTATATATATCTATGGTGATGCTCAGCACTGAACTTAATCTTCCCGTTTTAACAAAAACGTTTCTGTTCTCTTATTAAATCCAGTCGCTTTAATTTGAAATTGTTTTAACTCTCTTAAGATGGCGTCAACTTGCAGTACTTGCAGTATTTTCAAACTAAAAGCCTAAGATGAACAGGAAGCGACTGTGGAATGCATGTTGTGTTTCATTGACTGCTAACAGTAGGTAAATGCAAGCAATTGGAAATAATTAGTGAATTTAAAACATTATTTTCTATAAGAAAAGAGATACTGATTGAATAAGTATTATGGGAATGCCAACTATACACATTCAATTAAACCTGTTACAACTAAGAAAGTGTTTATTTCACTTTGACACAAAACAGCTTCAAATATCGAAAAATTAATCATGTACACATAGAAAAATATACCTATAAAAGAGGGGACATCTCTTTCAGTTGAGGATTTATTTAGTTATTCTACATACAGTGGATTTGACATAATCATCATATAACTGGATGAAGGAGCTTTTTTAATGTAAAATGCTGTGAGGTTGTGAATCAGGAAACTTACTACATGTATACAGTACATCCAATACACCTACACAATAAAGTGCCTTGTTGTTGTTGTTAAGTGAGATTGATTATTAGTATCCATTGTGTCATATATAAAAATCTAAATGTTTGTCGGGAAGTTTGTACACCGCAGAGTAAAGTTTTGTGTGTTTTTTTCTTTTTTTTCCCTAACGCTTAAACGCTCCAATCAGGATTTTTATATAAACAAAAAACAGTATTATTGGCAATGATTCAAACGAGTGTAAACTGATAAGTGACTCTTGTTTTTTGGCACTCCCAAATAGTTCAAAACTAAATGTGTTTCCCCACTCCTCTCCCTTAGTGGTCAAAATCTAATTAAGCAACTTTAAAGTAATTCAAATCATGAGACAAAACGTCTTTTATTGCAATCTATTTGACATGTTTGTATCAAGAAAATAGTGTCTTTTTAGAAGTCAATCAAAGACAGAGATGACCTGATAAGATGGAGATTTCTGCCGTTTATTTGAACAGTTTTTTTCTTCGCTTTTCTTAGCTTTCTTAGCAGCGGTCATGACACTTCTTCTGTCCACTGTTATTATGATCTTAAGTTCTCTGCATTACGTTGTTCAGTTCTCAGACTCATCCATGTGACTTCAGCTTATTTGAATCAAACGCAATATTACATCACGGGATTCTGCTTGAAGAATTGTTCTGTTAATGCTAAAACATTTTATATATTGCTGCCTTTATGAGCTGTAAATACTTCCATATATGAATGTGCATAGGTAACTGCTAACATTTGCTTTATGCGCTCCATACTTCTGTTTGCTTTGGACAATTCGACATGTGTATTTTTGGATTTTTTTTTTGTCGTAAACGTGTGTTTCCAGTTAGTACAGTAAAATACTTAATCCAGGTTAATTAATTAGATCAATGTTTCTGTAGTTGAATGTTTTGACGTGTTTTCAATAAAACCATGTACAGTTGATGTGTGATCTGTCATTTTGTCACGGCATGCTTTAGAACATCTATTGGTTTAAAAAGAAATGTTAACAAGTTATTTTTTATTTTTTTTGTTTATATATGAAAATCATAATCAAGGTTCAAAGTGTAAATATAAACAAAGAGCAAGCAATGCAATAAGTAAATAAATTAAATAAATATATAATGTGTTTATAATATGTTTTTATACTATACACATCTTTAAATGTGTCCTATGTATCAGGAATGTGTGGTCTCTTTATTGACAGCATTGCCATGTCTAAATAACTAGCTGAATAGTTATCCAAAGGTGGTTTTTAATTTTTTATTTGTCGTTAGAAACACAGTTCTGATTTGATGTCACCTCATGTGCCTGTATGATTCTGGTGGGAATGTAGAGGGCAGTAGCGACTCAAAATAGTATTTAGAGAAGAGGTCTACAGTCTAGTCAGTCAAATTTAGGTGGAATGGTTATTGTGGACAAAATGCCAGTGAAAAATAATATATACTGTATATAAAAAAAAAACTTTATTTAAATCTTACATGTACATCTTTAAACATAATTTTGATAATTATAGTAATATTTTTTCTGTAAATTCAAATCCAGGCATACATGTGTTCTTCTATCTACATAAGTATCCTGTTTCCACATAGAAACATAGCATAACATAAGATCAAGTGATGCACATATGGTAATGTAGTTGAGCCAGAGGGTAAGATGACCCCCCCACCCCTGTTTCTATAACCTTTAAATAGTGATCATGTGCCCACAGATTAAGACACTGTAGTTAACATTGCACAAGACATCTCAAGCACATGGAGACACTGGTAGGGAAACCAGAGCCCCAAAAAAACATGGATCAAAATACAAATGATTGAAATTCAACTTGTTTTGATTACAATGGTACCTCACATTTGATATAACTCCTTTTACTTTTTAAGATACAGGCTTTTCTGTATAACACTATATCAAGTGGCTACCGATATAAATTATTAATTTTTTCCTTCTTTTTTGACATACAACCCTATAGTGCTAGTAAAGGTTCTATTGATCACATATTCAAAAGCACGTTATGAACTTAAGGTCCAGATGGACTCAGGAAAGAAATATATATTAAAAAAAAACATATTTTCCAATTCCAATGCACCTTGTGGGAGATATCTGTGAGAAAAACAAAGCTCCATGACTATAATTTTTTTTAATGCATGTCTATGGAGTATATGTCTATGGCTGACCACTTGTGACTAACCACTCAAAATAGTATGTTAGGAAACTGGCACTGGACTGATTTTGAAACATCTCAATGGATTTATTCTTAGCTCAGGAGTGCTGTTAAGGAAAATTATAAAATTCCGGCGTGGACATCAATGGGTAAATGTGTAACAAGAACCAGTCCGGATGAAAATATGAATGTGGCCCTGGCTTATAAAGGTTAAAGCCGGTTGCACAACTCTTGGCTAGGTCCAACTTTCTACTAGTTGAATGACCAGTTGAACAAACAGGCAAGCAGACACGGTGGGCCTCACTCACACTGCTCTTTACTCTGCCCATTAACACAACATGGGCTGGGACTTCTGTTAGATATTTATTCATCCTCTAGACTATTTAAGGTTCTGCGATCACTTCTAAAGATGCCACAGTCACCGGTGCCCTCGTGGTAACTTTTCCTCCTAAAAAAAATCTCCTAGGTAAAAATTGCAGCAAATTTCCGGTCTCCTTTCAAAATCAAGTACAAGAATGGCAGGTAGGTGACTTTGTTTAATATGGATTATCTAGATTTTTCACAAATGTATGAGAAAGTTATTAAACTGTGTTCAGTTAAGAAGTTAAATATGCTTCAGTCATGCTAGTTGACCTCCCATATACTCATGTTAAAGGCATACTATCTCTAGCTAAAGTTTGGTGAATTTTTGTTTATGTTTATACTAACCGCGGCAAAAGTTGTGTTCTAGATTACAATCGCTCAGTATGCCTTTAAGTAAATCAAACTTATAAAAATTGTCCCATGAGAACAGAATTGTAACTGGTCTCCCTCCTAACAAGATGTTAAATTCTACTGTACATGAAAAAATCAGAAAAGACTGCATATGTGCCCCGTCACACTCATAAAACAGTGTGCCAATTGAAACGTAACACTGTTGTGCACACAAAAGGTTACATTCCTCTGTATCTGACTGCAGGCCAGGAAAATGAAAGTGACTCTCCTGTCACAACTATATTAAATCACACATCAAAAAACACCTCTTTAGAATCGCCTTCAACCAATGATATGACATTTTTACATATGTATTTTACATATGTACATTACTATTGATTTTATATGCTGATTTTCTTATATTTTTTTGCTAAAAAGTCATACAAAAGTCGCTAACAAATTCATAAAAGATTTGCAAAAAAAGTGATAAATAAGTCATTTTTGTGTTCAACTTACTTTTCCTTTTAATATATTTGTCTTTACTTTCAGTAGTTGTGTGTTGGCTTTATTGCTACGCCTGTTTTTAATTTGCTTGTGTACTAATAAAGTAAAGTGTCTTATATAAAATAAATGTATGATTATTATACTCCTAATGCTCCACATACAAATGGGTTTACCCTTATTCTATGGAATATGATGGAAATGAATGCATTTAAAGGACCGCAAGCAGTTCGAAAATAATTTCTCCCTAGAGATTATTGCAGAGGGAACCATTCTTTAAATCTTTAAGTAATTTTTAGAAGAATATATATTTTTTAAGTGTACAGTATGTAGTTCCAGACAGTTGGTGCACGTCAACACACTATGGTTTTGACCAATGCAGGCTCCTCCTTCCATCATTTTGACTTTTCTTGTGGAAATCGGAGTAATATCTAAAATGTTGCTCATATTCAATATTTAAATGGTGATAAACAAATCCATTGCAATAGAATAAACCCAGGTTTAGCCTTTAGACGTAGAGACAGGAGTAGATGATAACTTTAATTGCGTGCTATAAAAATACTTGAAAAGCGCTATATAAAATAAATGTATTATTATTTTTATCAATCTAATCCAGTGCTGTTGTTGTTGTGCCCATTCTGTAGCCGGCGAGGCCTTTGTTACCTTGGCGACCACAGACCTGTACTGTATGGGTGCTGCTGTCGTGGCAACGAGTTTGAAACGCCACGGGACGACTCGCAGCGTGGTCGTCATGGTTACACCAAATGTCTCACAACAGTCAAGGTGGGTGATGTAATACGTTCTCTTTTATTTATTTTTTAAGATTATTTTTGTGAGTTTTCGCTTTTATTAAACAAGTTTGGAGAGACAGAGAGTCTTCACAACAGTCCCGGGTTAGAGTACGGCCCAGGTCACTCTCTGGATGTCATTCCCCTTTCTGCCCCATTTCATCTCTGTCTCTACAAACTGTCTACCAGCATAACAATACCAAAAAATAATCTTACATTTTTTCTATATCTGCCCATTTAGGCTTGCCCTTAACAATGTATTTGACGAGGTGATCACAGTAGATGTGATGGACAGTGCAGACCCGGTGCACCTGGCTCTGTTAGGACGTCCTGAGCTGGGCATAACCTTCACTAAGATCCACTGCTGGACCCTCACGCACTACAGCAAGTGTGTCTTCCTGGACGCAGACACACTGGTGAGTGCAACCCAACACACAGTAACATACCTGGACACACTGCATGAAGCAAGGTGCAAGCCAGGATTGGTTTTTATTTTGGGCCCCAGGAAAATATACTGTATAACATTGGGCCCCAAACCAGGATGTAGGTTGATGTAATATTTTTTTAAGGGCCCCTGTCAGTCACGGGCATCTTAGAATCTTCCTAACTTTTCACCCACGTACTGTGCCCCTGCATGAAGCCACCATGTAACTGCCATGTAAAACCACACCAAGGGACAGAATACAACAAAAACCCAGACAAAGAATGTTCGGGCGAAGGACTGCCGTGATTGGTTCAAAATAATTCATAGGAACCAGAGCATAGCCCCGCCTCATCTAAATCTAATTTCTGTACACTTCAAACTAAAATGACAGTATCTATAATTTGGATTGACTAAAAAGGAAAAAAAAATAAATTCAGATACTCACTATAAGGCGGCTAATTCCCAAAATGACATAGTTAGAAGGATTTTGTGGATTTGGGTTTACAGGGGTAAAGTAAATCACTATAGATGACTATCTTATCAGTCTACTCTTTCATCCTTCCTTTCTCTGAACTGTTGGCCAATGACACAACATGTTTAGGACATGTGTGCACGGAGCAAGTCTGTCCCTGTGCCCCTGTCTCTGTTTAGTTAGTGTCAACATGCTCTTATATTAGCCAGACACGCGTGTGTGCAGACAGGGGCTTCGGTAAACACAGATGTACATATGAGTGTCAAGGTTATACCTGCACTGACACACACACACACACTATATATACATACTATCTACTTGTGCACATCTATGGTATGGTTAGTGTTGCGCCACCAAATGTCCCCAATATGATGGATCTCTAATACATGTTTTACTTACTATGTTATCGTTTTAATTTTTCGCACACACACACACACACACACACACACACACACACACACACACACACACACACACACACACACACACACACACACACACACACACACACACACAAATTAACTTATTTTTTGCCTTATGTGCTCTCAGGTTGTGTGTAATGTGGATGAGCTGTTTGATAGAGAGGAGCTGTCTGCAGCCCCAGACCCCGGCTGGCCCGACTGCTTTAACTCGGGCGTGTTTGTCTTCAGACCGTCGCTACAGACTCACGCTGCCCTGCTGGAGCACGCAACACAGCACGGCAGCTTTGACGGTAACTAAAATGTCCTTGAAGGCCAACTCAAACCACAATGTCCTGGTTCAGACTAACATACTGTAATGATGAATGAAGTGTATATTTATCTATCTATCTATCTATCTATCTATCTATCTATCTATCTATCTATCTATCTATCTATCTGTCTGTCTGTCTGTATGTCTGTATGTCTGTCTGTCTATCTTTTTTACAATTGCTTGGTGTTCTAGACACTCACAACTCGACTGAATGCATTCATGCAAAATTAAAAGATAATAAGTTGGATACTTATTTTAATGTTGTATGTACTTTATGTATTTCTCTGAGGGGGCGACCAGGGCCTGTTGAACTCTTTTTTCAGTTGCTGGGCGGTTGAAGACATCAGTAAACACCTTCCATTTCTCTACAACCTCAGCGCCAGCTCCTTCTACAGCTACCTCCCGGCTTTCAAACAGTGAGTGTGTCTAGTGTGTGTGTGTGTGAGGTGTTGCTCTCTTCACTTGTGTGTTTCTATTCTACATTTTCTACTTCTATATCACATTGTTGAGAGGAGCCTGGGACTTAAGAATTTCATTGCCAATGACTTGCTGCTGTAATTGTTAATGCGCATATGACAAATAAAACATCTTGAATCTTGATTCTAACCCTTTTGTTTGTTGAATTTGTTTCAAACAGGTTTGGCCACGATGCAAAGATAGTCCATTTCTTGGGAGCAGCGAAACCCTGGAACTCCAGCGAGCCGAAAGATGACGCCAGCACACCCCCACACTCCATGGGACATTATGTGTCTCTGTGGTGGAAGGAACATCGCAGTATAAAAACATCTAGTCCAAAACCTTCAGAACAGACCAGTCAAGACTCTGAGAAACAATCCAGTCAACATGTGGAGAAAAAATTATCCGATCTTACTGTAAAGAAAAAATCCAGAAAAAGCTCCAAGAAAGGGTTGAGTAAAGCAGTGAAGAAAAAGCCTAGTCAAGGTTTGGAAAGACCGTCTAGTGAGGCCTTGAAGAAAAATTCTAGTCAAGAATTGGAAAAACCATCCACCCAGGGCAGCAAGAATTTGGAGAAAACTTCTATCAAGAAAACATCTGTCCAATATTTTGAAAAGCTACCCACTCCAATCTTGAAGAAAAAGTCAAGTGAAGGATTGGAGATGGCGTCAAGTCAGGCCATTAAGAATCTGGAGAAAGATTTTAGTGAAGAATTCAAGAAACCATCTGTCCAAGATTTTGAAAAGCTACCCACTCCAATCTTGAAGAAAAAGTCAAGTGAAGAATTGGAGAAACCGTCGAGTCAGGCCAGTAAGAATCTGGAGAAAGATTCAAGTGAAGAATTCAAGAAACCATCTGGTCAAGATTTGGATAAACAGTCCAGTCAAACCCCGAAGAAACCACAACAGGTACAAACATCATGTGATCTGAAATCTTGATCTTTGATTGGCTGCTGCATTGCTGTCCGGGAAGTGTACTCAAAGAATACAGTCGATTTCACTCACTCACTCCCTCGTACGCTCACTCACTCGATCACTCACTCAATCACTCACTAACTCACTCACCTGCTCACTCACTCACAAACAGAGATATTAAATAAGGAGGGAAATAGTGCATTTGCATTGGGAACTATTTTCAGCTGAAGATTTATCCACATTTGGTGCTCTAGTGAGTATTTGGGGCAGAAGGAAGGTGTGTGTGTGTTTGTGTCTGTGTGCGTGCGTGCGTGCGTGTGTGTGTTGATGGTGATTGAGGAACATGTCAGCAAGCGCAACAGTGTGGCTCACTGATGCGTTTTTAATGGAGCTCTATGGCTCAGAGGAAAAAAGATATATCAGGTTGTAACACACACACACACACACACACACACACACACACACACACACACACACACACACACACACACACACACACACACACACACACACACACACACACACACACACACACACACACACAGTACTTGATAGTAGATACATTCCCTGTTGGTTTGGTTCTCACCAACCCTTCAAACCAAAGTGAAACCCTAACCCTGAACCACTACATCACGAGCGGGCGACCAATATTACACATAACTTAAATTCAATTTCATTTGTCTTTGTTTTGCAGATCCAAGAACCAGAAGCCAAGATTCCACTTAGAGAAACCTTTAAGAGCTTCATTTCACCGCTCCAACATATATCAGCTGCTTCTGAGAGGCTCCAACCTCCTCCTGAACCTGTGACAGTAAGATGAGAAATATAATATAACATTGATCTATTACCTTCAGCACTTCTCTTATGGAGTGTCACTGAAAGAGAATAAGTTTTCATGGCCATTGTAGCCTCATGTGTATGTGTGTGTGTGTGTGTGTGTGTGTGTGTGTTTGCATCCTTGTAAGCACATTACATAATAAAACATTCTCCCTATAGAGGAGTGTAGATAATCAAATACTTTATATAATGTTAGGCAGTGTAAGTTGAAGCCATCAAATACAATGTTTGATTCGAGACAGACAGACAGACAGATAGAACTGCTAGCTCCATTAAAACAACTCCTTTAACACAAAAAAGTTAATCTAAAGCCACACATACAGTATTCTTTCAAAGCCTAGTAAGTGGCCTTTAGAAATGTGTGCTAATCACTCCAATAATTAGCGTTAATAAATTACCTTATTATCATTAGCAACTTGTGTTTATAACAATCACAGGGATTAATACAGAGGGTTATTAGGCAGCTCAAGTGCCTCTTGTTAGTTCCAGTAAATGAGAATGAGAATGTTAATTATGTTAGTGTTTTCTGCTTGACTGCCTCTGAGAACAAAGGGCCACACAGTCTATTTACATGCAACAGGCCTCGCAGCTTCTGTAAATGTGTTTAATTAATTTCTACTTGATGCATTGTGTTTATACGAGCTTGTAAGATTAGCCTGATTAACAGTCACCCCCCGTGTGACACCACACATCAACATACATCAGCAGTCTTATCAAGCGCGCCCTAGTGAGATTGACGCAAAATAAAAGCAAACCAAATTGTTTTTTAACCCAGCGCATTCTACCTGAAAGAAACTTTTTTTTTGACACATTGGAATACAGAAATGCAAGTTTTCTATGTATTTTTTGTAGACAAGATGATGACGTAGTCTGAGACGATTGTTCTAATCCACCAATTGAATCATAGGGAAAAATTATGATATTTGCAAGAGAAAATAGAAGCAAAAAAGAAAAGAAAAAAATTAATGTGAAAAGAAAGTTATACCTTAAAAGGCCTACTTCCAGTGGGAATATGAAGGTGTATTGAACTCTGAGATCCTATGTAGTATAAATGTGCAAACATTTTAGAAATCGGTTCATCCTAGCCTGAGAAAAGGCAGAAAGAGTGTTTTATGGTCTCACTGTCTAACCATACAGTTTGACCAGTTGTGACATCACAACTGTGATAGACGAGATGTTTTTAACCTACACCTTTTCACAGCATACACGTCTAGCGCATTGATAAGTCACATGACTATATGGTGTGTCTGTATAGTTTCCCGACACAGATAACACACTGCTGGAGGAAATGGAAAAGTCAACGACAGCTGAAAGTCCAGAGATCCAGGATTCATCTTCTGAAGCGGAGGAGCTTGAAGACAGCGACGAGTCCTCAGACACTGAACCAGTGAGTCAACATTTCCATTCTGACTTCCATACCAATTCTATGTTTGTCAAAACTTAAGTTTATAATAGCTTAAAGATACACTCTTGTCCTTTGTTAGGGTAAATGTCTACTTACCCTAAGTAAAGTCAAAGTGTTTTACTGTTCTGATATATGCAAGACAGACATCAGAATCAAATTGGCTTTTATCACTGGCCCACGGTGCAATAGGAACGATAGAAAAAAGGAAAAAGATTTTACCGAAGCTACGGTGGCCTTCAAGGACAAGAAGCTAGTTACTAAAGATGGCATCATTCACCACTGCCTCAAGTCTTTCCACAATATGAAGTGATGAGGTGAAGATGTATTTCCTGTGATGAATTGAAGAGTGATTTGTTTCTTCTAATAGCTGAGAGCTGTGGAGTCGCCTGAGGAGAGACTAGAACATCGCAGACAGTGGGAGGCCGGACATGCAGACTATCTGGGCAGAGACGCATTCAGCAACATACAGAAGATGCTCGACAGGTTCCTGGATTGAATTGAATTGAATTGAAAATGTGTTTATTTCAAATAATTAAAGAAAAAGAAAAAAAGAAAAGCAAACAATACTGTACTGTACAGATAATAATAAAGTAATATTTACAAATGATGATTATTAACTGTCCAACCAGTTGCTCTACAAGTTTGAAAACGCACGCACGCACGCACGCACGCACGCACGCACGCACGCACGCACGCACGCACGCACGCACGCACGCACACACACTTCTGCTGAAATTTCTGTTTGAGATTAGTTTCCACTAGGGGGCACTGTGGCACTGTGCCTCTCATAACTCTCTCCATAACAGGGGGCAAATCAAAGAAGCGGGAAGACAGATTAAAAGATGCCTGACAGAAAGCAGTCGACACTATGGTGTGTGTGTGTGTGTGTGTGTGTGTGTGTGTGTGTGTGTGTGTGTGTGTGTGTCTGCGTGCGTGCGTGCGTGCGTGTGTGTGTGTGTGATCATTATCCAAATGGTGTGTGTGTGTAAGTTTCGTAGGCTTTTCTTATTTAATGTTGTGACAAAGCGTTGAAGCTAAAGTAATTGTTCTGAATACAAAGCAAAAGGAGGTTTGAGGACAGACAGTATAAAGGGCTTGATGATTATTGCTCTGGAAGGCTGCCTGGCACACACATCACTGATCTGGGCTAAGCAACAGCTCCTGCTTGACTCCCATTTATCCAGATTAAAGCACGAGCACAGATCCAGGATCAGCCGCTGGCGTCCCCTTGACCGCCTTATTCATTAAGCAATTTGGAAATGGCAAAATTAATACCAGATCAGTCCCGGCAGGCACACTGATATTCTTGCGAAAACGCTGTCTAACAGATTCTAATCCAGGATAGCCAACAGAGGGAACTTTAATACAATGATTACACAAGGCACATTGAAATTAGTTTTTTCTCCAATCCCATCTCAAGTTTTTTCACTTTGGAGGGGGTCAGAGCGCAGGGTCAGCCAAAGTACAGCGCCCCTGGAGCAGTTTGGGGTTAAGTGTCTTGCTCAAGGACACAGTGGTAGAGATGGTGGGCAGGGACCGGGCACCATAGATGTAATACCAGCCACCACTAGTTTTACTACTAACACCCTACTGTCTGGTGCCGGGGATCCAACCAGAGACCTCATGGTTACTGGGAGGACACTCTTTCTCCTGGGACATCCTACCACCCCAGGCTTTTTTGGGGGGGCTCCGTTGTGTAGAGCTCTTTACTCAGGTTAAGTGTGTATCAAAAGGTGGAGTCTGGAGAATGCTTGTTGTCAAAAATCAGTGAATATCTCCTCAAGATCCATTTATTTCCCCTAGAATAATAGCATGAGAATTCGTCAACTAATGCCTTGTTTATGTAACCAGAACACTGACCCCAGTAAGAATTTCTCTGTATAGTGACCCAGTCTATTTGTTCTGACAGTTCAGGACTGACACACACCCAGACAGGCTTCCAGGAAACTCTACCTTTGTCGGGAAAACATCAGTGAACATCTCAGGGAGGATGAAAAACTTCAACAAAACGCTCGCTCAAATAACTGGTTTGGTTTGAAGCACCTGGGATCTGTTGCCATGTCTCTGCCTTCTGTTATTTATCCTCTATTTTCAACACAAGTGTTTTCCTCTCTTCCGTCTCTGCTGAAGTCTGTTTAGATGAGCAAATAGTCCTGATGATGCCCCCATCTGGACCACTTCTGTGGTTTCTTGATGAGTGCGCTAGTTTTCTGCTTGATGGAGTGCTTGAGATACAGAGATGATTGTGGATGAGGCTGTGTGTGTGTGTGTGTGTGTGTGTGTGTGTGTGTGTGTGTGTGTGTGTGTGTGTGTGTGTGTGTGTGTGTGTGTGTGTGTGTGTGTGCAGACATGGGTTTACAGCTGTAACTTAGGCCATGCTGTGATTGCCTTTCAGATACAAACAAAGTGTGGACAGGAAGGAAATGGGAAAACAGTCAGATAATCCTATAAGCATGTCCATATGTTATCAGGTCAACTGCTCTGAAGTACCTCGTCATGTGTGGGGGCCGTTGCATGACTAATTTGACGCGCACTCAAAGTCATACCGCCAATATTCAATCTATCTATCTATCTATCTATCCATCCATCCATCTATTTATTCGTGGTGATTGCTAGAGTTAACGACAGTCAGCTGTGTGGGGGCATTCTAGTTCAGATGGGGTTTGGTTTGTCCTCAACTGCCAACTGAAACTGGGCCACAAACCAAACCAGATTCCCCACAATTAGACCAGTAAGCATTCTGTAATGCAACGCAACAGATGGATCTTCAGGAACATTCCGGGTCAATTGGTGTTGCCTCTTGACGTTTTTGCTACAATGCATTTTTTTCAGTGAGCTCGTAATTCTGCATCAAGTCTGTATATCCAATCTAATCCGTGCAGGCAGAATTCATTAAGCAAAATTGAGCGTCATATACGTAATTTGTATATATTTTTTGGGCATTTTTCTTTATTATAGAGTTTGGAGAGACAGAGATTAAATGGGGCAGAGAGGGGAATGACATGCAGAGAACGACCCGGGCTGGATTCTGACCCGGGTCTGCTGTGAAGAGGACTAATCCTCTATGCACATCAGCACAAAAAACAACAACAACACTGCCAACAACTGTGCCAAAACACAAATAAAGAGCAACTGAACGGCAAAAATAGCTTAGCATTAAAACAGCATGGGATATAGATCCACACAGTTCGGTCAAAATAAAGTTAAATTGTAAAAAGGTGAAGCCTACTACTCACCGTTTCCTAGTCGGACGCGCTGCCACTTTTCCAGTAAGCCTTCCTGAAGTCACCACCTAACAGTCACAATATTATATCATTATATTTCATCATGAACACAGCAAGACCATTCAAACATTTCTATATCTTGTCCATGACAAATTGAGCTGCCAATACTTCATACTAAATACATTTCCACATCTCCAAATGTCTCCAACAACTTCATAATTTAGATTATTAAGTAGAAACTTGCTCCCAACAAACAGTGAAAATTGACACTATACAGTATACACTATTCTATACATAGGCTAGTAAAGATAGAGACAAGTGATAAAATATAAAATAAAATAATTAAAAAATAAATACTTTTATTGTTTCGTATCTTTGCCGGGTGTGTCAGTACTGTGCAATGTCTATTTTCATTGAGGGAACAATACTGCCGCCCTGTGGCCACAATGAGGTACTGCACCCACAGGGAGAAAGTAAAAGGGTAGTTAAATCGACGTAGTATTGAAAGTACGGACGGTATCGCCCCCTGGTGACTATAATGAGGTACTGCACCTACAGTTTTTTTTTAATGGCACTAAAAACAAAAATTAAAAGCATCAATTTAGAAAACAAATCTGTGTGCAGCGTTCTGTTTTAGTTTCTTGTCTTAACTACCAACTTAATATGCTGTTACGTGTGTATTTATGCACTATGGCCCGTGTTAACTGTCTCATTAGAATTGCCTATGTACGTAGAAGCTCAGTGGCACTAGCTAAACCTTATTAGCCAGCTCCTAAACCAACCGTTAGCCTAAGTTAGGAAGGACGCCAACATGTAGCCTACCTTTATCCTTTTAATATAAAGTTTCCAATGGTTGATTTGTCGTAAGAAAGCTGGTGCTTTGTTCCTTTTTTCACAGATATTTACTGCACTGGTACGTCACGGATTTGAAACAATCAACGGTAAATACAAACGCGAGTGCAGTTACACAGTGTGGCCGCAGGAGGGCAGTATACATAGTGAAGATAAAGACAATCCACCATATTCGCTTCCGATAAAAACACAAATTAAAAGCCTCATTAAGAAACGTTTATTTTGAAAGGTTTAACCGGGATTATTACTTGTATGTGATTACGTCTGGATTTGAGAATTTACACACAGTTGTAGTTATGGTATGTGGCCACAGGAGGGCGACAACGCCCGTGATTTGAATGGAATACCGATTCAACTTCACTTTTACTTTCTTTTACTCGGTCATTATGGGTGGTTCAATGTGGACTGAAGTTTGGCGTGGGTGTTATTTAAAGAAACGATTACTACAAGAGAGTAATCTTTGCTTATGTAGAAGTTAGTGACAATAGTTCTTGCTTGACCTGATTAGCCAACTGTTTAATACAAACTTAAAAAACGCTAGCTTAGGCTAGTGAAGCTAACAGAATGTAGCCAAACTTCCTCCTAAAATAAAGTTTCTAACGTCTGCTTTGTCAAAGTAAAGGTGTTGTTTTGTCCGTTTTAATTCACAGATATTATCTGGTTTAGTACATTGATGCTTTGAAACGATGAATCAATTTTAAAAGCGCGATTGAGAACAATTTGATTGACTCCATAATAAACCTGTAGGTGCAGTACCTCATTGTAATCACCAGCGGGCGATATTGTCCGTACCTTCAATAGTAAACCGATTTAACTGCTCTTTTACGTTTTACCTGTAGGTGCAGTACCTCATTATGGCCACAGGATGAAGTATAGAGTCGTAAAGGGATTTATGTCTTATGGAAACATTCCCCTCAGTGAAAATAGACAATGCACAGTAAGACACCCGGCTAAGAAACGAAAACATTTAAGTATTTACTTTTTAATTATTTTCTTTTCTTGTTTTATTAGAGAAATTAATGTTTTATTTTAGTTTATTACATTTGTCTTTATCTAGTGTAGTGTAATGTATGTGAACTATTGATAAGGAAACACTCAGTGCGTTTACATGAAGACTCATAATCGGGTAAATAAACGAATAAGACCTCAACAGGACTTGTAAAATGCATGTAAACACCTTATCCGATCTACTTCGCACATAAATCGGCACATTAACGGACAAGCGAAGTCGGATTAGAACACCTAGATAACTCGTTCATAGTCAGCATTCTCTCTGCATGTATAAAGGGATCGGACATCGCAAATCGGAGTTTGCGTTCTGCGCTTGCTCGAGAATCCCTGCGAAGGATTTCACATGGAAGTGGAAGGAGACGAGGTAAAAAAATAGTAGGGTTGTTGCCGGAAGGGAACCGGACGTGGCTCTATAACCACTTGTTGAAAGGGCTACAGCGCCACCTAGCATAGTGGAGACAGCCATGCATCGGACATTTATCCGATTCCTGAAAGGTCATGTATACTCAGACAAGTGACACGGTCCATTCGAGTGTATGTTTTAATCCAATCTAGTCTAGACTGACATCAGAGGGGTGTACTATGAAGCGAGATAAATGGCTGAGCTAGGTCGCTGCAGTTTTTTTTTTTTTTACATGCGTTCATTTAGGCCTACTTACATTAAACCTATTCATTTCTGTTTTAAACATTTTCAGAATGGTGAAGTAGGCTATGCAAATTTTGCAATTATGTCTAAATTTGCATCTCTTTAAAAACAAAAAATCTAGATGTTGGATTAAGCCAGAGTTAAAATCTTTATTTGTTTTTCATACATATAAGAACAGATTTTAGATACAGCCTATTTTCATTTTATAAATCTAAAACATATATAAAGGTCCTAAAAATGCATTTTCAGTAGGTTTTTAAGAAGAAATCATAAATCAGACAATGAACAACATATGATATGAACCACTCCTTCTGTAATAACCTTAAGAATAGTGCTAGAAATGTTTCAAACTATAATCTTTTATCTTTTTTGTCCACGGTGAGTCTTAACACAGACACAGATATGGATCCATGGTAAATGATTCCTTGAAAACATTGCTTGAGGATATATTTCAAATTTTCATCTCAGTCCTGAACTACTAAAATGTTCCTAAAGGTTACTAACTTCCTAAATCACTTTTGCATGTGAACAAAAATGCATTTTTCAATTTTCCACAGGGTCTGTGTTTCTGTGCAGAAGAATATTATTAGCAATGCGCTCCAGACACCACTGCAGAATTTATATTTCTCCATACAATATTTAAGGCTATGGGTTTCATTTAAAGTTGTTTTCATACCTTTGTGCTTGTACATTTAGTTTAAAGTAGCTACAAGGAACATTTAAATATTTCTGAAAGTAAAATTTTTCCTCTGATGATCATTAATTACATGTAACAGTAAACGAGACCATCAGTGCAAAGAATGTTATTATTATATAGTTTTTATTAATGCCTGTGTTATGGGTACGCTCACCCAGGAACAACAGCTGGGGTCGTAAAAACACACTACCACTTTTGTCCAAAGGGGCTGCTAGAATTAACTCAAACTTGCAACACCTTCTCCAAGATCATTTATTCAATATTGAAATGTGCCAGTACATTTGTGAGTAATCTGTATTTCTAATTCAACAATGGATCTAATGAGTGTCTTTTTTCGTCTCTTGAAAGTTAAGTTTCCCGATTTACATACATCAGAAAAAGTCAGATTAAAGAAAATGCATAAAACATATAAGACTAAGAAGCCATTATAAAGTATTAAGGTTTGATGTCCCAATCCTATATTCACAGTAAAGGGGAGTGTATTTGGTGCTCCTAAAAATCACCCAGAAAGAACTGCTTGCATGATAATACACTGAATTCTCAGATTTACTGAGCCTACCCCAAAAAATGCCATCAAGGCCACACCATGTTTTTATCGCCTCTTTTCAGTTTCACAGCTTATTTCCCGCGACTGATTGATGATCATATGATTTACCACGAGCACAAGCGTTCATGAAGACGGCTCTGTACTGTCAAAAACAAGCAATATATCACACACACACATGCAGGCAGGCACACACACACAGGCAGGCAGGAACACACACATACACACACATACATACACACACACACACACACTCACACTCACTCACTCACTCACTCACACACACACACACACACACACACACACACACACACACACACACACACACACACACACACACACACACACACACACGCATACATACACACACACACAGACACACACACTGTACTGTACAGTGGGCTCAAAGCAAAGCTGAACCTGATGAAAATGTTGTCAACATCACAGCCACCACAGAAGAAGAAAGAGGTTAGCTCAAATGCTGGATTCATTAGCAAAAAATCTCCACATCTATACCTAGGCCCTATACTCTGTGTTCTCATGCAATAAGGCAGAATTCAATGTCTTCTGAACGAACAGCCCTTTCAAATTCTCTTCAAATTCACGCTCTCTGATGCTCTGACATGATGTAATGCCTTGATGTTGAGATGTCTTGGTTGTATTACTGTAGGACAGACTCGCTCATGAATGTCTTTGATTCATCGATCAACTACAGAAGCATCATATGAAATCCATTCATTTCATCTGATTCATAAAGTAGTGGCATGGCTTTTCAGCTCCACATTATGTCAATCTCTCTGTAATTGACCATCTATATTCAGAGCAGATATAAGCAAACAAATGGGACAGTTTTTTATGAAAGTAGGAACATCATGCATGTCAGTATCTATTAAGGCGAGATACTGCAGGAAAAACATTTTTTATTCGAGCATTGGACACATTTTGAGATTTTTGTCTATTTTGCTTTCACAACATGTCTTCTTCCATATGAGTATAATTCACAGGTCCACAAAGTACATTTAGGTGTTTATTTGACTAAACCTTGTCTGTTTTCAATACTGTGAAACAATAAAGCAACTTCTAAAGCACTGACATCAACTAAACTTTCCATTCTTTTGGATCACTATTCTGAATGTTATAATGGAAGGAGTTGTTCATAGTCTGTTTTATGATACATTTTGTTCTAAATAACATGCCAAAAATGCATTTTTAAGACCAGTACATAATTATTTTTTTGATTTATAAAATTATTAAAGGCTGTATCCAAAATATGTTAAAACCTTGGACTCTAATATGATAAAAAAAATATAATATAATTGTGAAAACAAAATAAAGATTTGAACTGGCTGTATCCAAAATCTAGATTTGTGGTTTTTAAAGAGATGCACATTTACACGTAATAAGTTAGGTATTGCCACATTTGCATATTTAGTCAAAATTTCTGAAAGATTGTGATGATATCTAGAAGCGATGTTACCCTATTCATCTGCACCTGAAGCCTTAAAGCTGGGGTATATGACTTCTGATTGGTCAAAGTTAACATGACCAATCAGAGTGAGGCTCCGATTCTCCGTTCTTATTGGCTGTCCATTCACTTTGGCACTGACGTTGTTGGTGTAGAGCGTGTCAAGGAGGGACCATAGGGGAGGGACCAAAGAGAACAAGTGGAGCAGTTGAGGTATTTGGATTCGAATCTCTATCCCAACTGCTATTTTCTCCCAAAATCATATACCCCAGCTTGAATGTTGATGACTCTCTCTTTCAGTAGTGGGAGCGGAAGATGTGGAACAAGATGTTAGCGTTCCAAACTGTATTCAGGTTCTGGGTCACGCACAGACATATTTAAAACACAAATAGTTCATGGCCAAGCGAGCAATCTGGTTAAGATGTAAGGCGAAAACATACATCACTGAGTGGATCAGTTTTCACAGTGGAAAATGTTGATTCCATCTGCAGGAAGAAGAAAAAGCTAAAGAGCATCTGGGTGGACATTTGATGAGGTAGCATAGCAATGACTGGTTAACCCCTATTAATAATGAATGCCAGGTTTTATCGAAGACAGTCAAAGATAGTAAAAAATTGTGAATTAGGGCCAAATCTGCTGAACTAAATGGGGATTTCCTCATGGCTCTCCAGATGTTCCTTCGTGCGGATGAAATTTCCCAAAGCGATGATTTCCAGTTTCAAACCTTGATACGTAATGGTGACCTAATTCCTTCAGCCAAAATGCTCAATTGATCTCAGATTTATTTATTTATTTTGACACTTTTTTTGTGTCTTTTTTGCTTTATTAGACAGTGTGGAGAGACCGAGATGAAATGGGGTACAAAGGGGAATGACATGCAGAAAACGACCCGGGCTGGATTCTAACCCGGGTCTGCTGTGAAGAGGACAGAGACTCTATGAGGGGTACTGATAAAAAATACTATGCTTTCAGGCCAGCTGAAAAAAGTTGCATAAAAAAAGTTTATATAGACACAAACTTCTGTTGATTCTTTTTTTTGGCAAATGCTCCTGTTCTCAAGTGACTTTAAAAACATCATTCTCACTTATGAATGTCATTTATTGTACAGTTAGTGGCAAACATTCTAGAGTCATCACTTTTTTCCCCCCAATGTATGTATAAGCATTCCATACATCAGCATTAAAAAGTTTTAGTTTAACAGGTGGAAATATTTTATTAAAATATGGGTAAAAAATTCCCAAGCAACACAATCTGTCAAAGGCAAATCATTTACAAAACGAGGACAGAGAAGCTGTGTCGGCATTTTTCATAAGCAGATTCAAAGATGGTAAACACTGCAGTAGACAATATTTGATTATAGATTAAGATTTTAGAATGTATGAAATGCACAAGATACCAACAGATGCCTCAAATCTGTTGTTAGAAAATAAAACTCACCTGTCTTACAAAAAAAAATCTTTGTAACATAAAACATATTTTCAATCAATTATGTAGTAAAGTTAAAACTATTTTTCCAACTTAGAAAATAAGAATTCAAGTCTTTAAAGCTTGACATAATCTGTCATTGTCAGAAGCAAGTTTGCATTACACAGATTGCATAAATAACTGGTTACTACTTTGTTTTTCTAAATGCCTTTGTCATGGGTACGCTCACCCAGGAACAACAGCTGGCGTAGTAAAAACACCACTGCTTTTGTCCAAGGGGGGCGCTAGAATTAAGACAAACTCAAAGTTCCTTGTAGCCACTTTAAATTAAGTCAACATAGTCTTTGGCAATGTATGCCCTTTAGTCAAAAATTATAGAGTCACAGAATTGCACAAGGTGACTGTTACCTCAATGGTTTGTTTCTGTTTGTGTAGTATGATAGGAATAAAAAACACATTTGTATTTTCACATTTGTGACCCACCTCCCTGAGTGATTTGAAATATATAGGCATTTAGAAATGGGCCAATATATTTTATTTAAAAAATTGATAATGGTCGTTGGAAAATGTTACAGTTATTAAATATGACTTTTAAAGTGTAAATCATTTTGTAAAGGTCGATTTGCTGTATTGCATTTACAAGCTATTAGGCCAACAACAGCTAAAAACTGCAAAACCCATCAAGTGAACGATATCATAAAAACATGGCAAAAACAACAGCAACTGTCTTCTGTCTTCTCTTCAGCAAACATTGCTATTAAAAGTATTGAAATGCTCAAAATAGGATTGATAGCAAAGATATTTCCTGATGTAGACAAATTGGTGGCAAAGGCAAACTATTACGCACACAAAATGTTAACTCTAGCCTCTATCCAGGACACACTCAAACCACCACTGCAGTTTAAAAATGAACTTATTTTATCATTGTGAGTGACAGCAGTTTTTACAACATTTTGATCATTAAAACACATAAGTTAATGTTAACTAGGCAGTTACTTGGGCATACAGTATGGCAAAGGACCATAATAAACACTGAAAATGTCTTCAGAACACATTGAGTAATGTAGCTTTAGAGTCTACGCCAATGGCATTCCTCGCTGTGCATCGGTAGACGCCGGCGTCTCTTTGTGTGGGGTTTTGGATGATGAGGGACCCTTGTGGATGGAGGTACTTGTTCCCAAAAAGCCGTGGCTGTCCACTCACTGCCATGCGCATTTTATCAGGTGTTTCCCAGGCAACCTCAACTTTCGGGGTCCCGGTCGCAATGCAGTTCAACTGAACAGCGACACCGTGTTTAGCGTAAGTCACAGAGGGCGGGCCGTTGGTGATTCGAGGCGGGTATGCGATCACAATAACCGATACGGAGAGAAGGGAACTGCCATACTCGTTTGCAGCTCGGCAAACGTAGGACCCCCTATCGTAGACCGATACTTGTTGGATGTCAAGTGTTCCGTTGGGTAGTACGGCATACCGTCCGGCTCTCTGTGGCCTGTTTAGGACCACCCCGCTGGGCAGGGTCCACGTTAGTCTGAGGGCTTCGCCACTCGTCACACAATGAAGCAAAAGTCTCTCTCCGTTCATGACGCTGACCGCAGAGTTGTATCTGTTAATGATCATTGGTTTTCTGCCTGGCGACACTGTGATGGAACGCTCCACAAGCCCTTGAGAATTCCGCCCCAGACAGCGGTACGTTCCGGCTTCAGCGACAGACGGGTTGCTTATGATCAAAGAGCTGTTAGTCTGGTGAAAATACTTATCAAACCGAGCGCCACGATGCAATGGTGTGCCGTTGGGTAGGATCCATGTGACATAGGGTGGTGCAGAGCCCTCAAAGGAGCAGTTTAAAGTCATGGTAACCCCTACAGTTAGTAAGAGACTATCTGTTTTGGTTTGATCTCTAGTTTGTGGCTTTGCGAAAACGTCCTTAACATCCAAGTAAACCACCAATCTAACTTCCCCTCCTTCGTTACGAGCGATACACGCCAGCTGTCCCGAGTCTGTCCTCTTGGCCGAGCGGATTTCTAAGGTTCCGTTTAGGTGAACTGATATTCTGTTGCTATGGTATGGCGCAGGGAGGATCACATTTCCTGGTAGAACCCACATGATGCGAGGGTTTGGGGTTCCCTTCGCCAAACAGTCAATTAACTTACGCTGATCAGGTACTGCGGAGACCTTGACACTGTTTACGGCCCCTCGTAAGCCGTTTATCACTGGAGATGTTACCAGGACTTCCAGCCTAGTGACTTTATGGTCTTGTCCTGCGTTGTTCTTGGCCATGCAGGTGTAGTTACCGCCATCAAAACGTTGGACCTTATGGACCACTAATGTCCCATCATCCAGGACTTGGTACTTGTCTAGAGCCGGGGATATCAGCTTGTTTGTGGGGGATATCCATGTGATTACTGGCATTGGTTCCCCCTTGGCGTTACATATCAGAGTAACTGTCTCACCGTAGAAAACCTTGACGGTCTTTTGGTCTTTGTCTTGGATTTTCGGCGGGGAAGTTGAATCCTTAACCTTCACTCTGACTTTCATCTCATCTTTGCCGAGTTGGTTCTCAGCATAGCAGGTGTAGTCGCCCTCTTCCGGTTTGCCAACATCATTGAAGTACAGCGTTCCATTGTCAAACACCACGTACCTAAATACAGTAAAGAAAGGGAAGAGAGGAGAGAGGGAGAATGGAAGTTAAACTTTGATGAATGCAGTGGCCGTTTATATGTTACGATCTGCTACCTGTCAGTCCTGTGTGCAGTGTACGGAAAGAAATCCAATCTTTATACACCAAAGGGCATGTAAACAAAGGGTATCTAAACAAAGGTGGCCCAGCTAGCAACATGCCCAATGCCCATTTACAGAGCCTAGGCTGTTTATTGACACTGGATTTTTTCCAGCGCACACACGGTACAGACAGGTGGCAGATTGTGAGGAGATTTTCTCTGTTTTGGACATAAAGTGATTTTGACAACAAGCATTCGCCAGAATTGCTGACTCAACCTTCAATTGAATGCAATAGAAAAATGTATAATAAATAATTACGTGGCCATCACAAAAAAGCTGCCTTTATATAGCGTTGCTTAGTACATAACTGAATGCACATATACATAAAAGCTGTTGGGTAAGTGCTTTGATTATCAGTAATATAATTTTTATTTATTTATCAAGGGTATTTGGAGACTTAGGACTACAAAGGAATTGGTATTTGATGCTCAGTGAACATATTTTCTGTTTTCTGACAGCTATAATGTGTCAGAAAGAAACATGTTTGGTTGGCAAACCGTAATAGTCTGACAAACAATATTTACAAGATGCTCTACGTGTCATAGAAGGAAATAATAAATAGAACTGATATTCGAAGGTTTTTTTTATATCCTAGCAGCACATGCCAAAATTGTTTTTTGAAATCATTTTCTGTGGAAGTGAAGAGTCATTTATCTAAGGTGGTGAGCTGCCACTGTAGCACAGAACCAAGGGAATAGTTTCCAATATGTGATATGGAAATTTTTAATTCATATTTAAATGAATGTCTTAGTTAAAGCTGCAGTGTGTAGAATTTATTGATTATTTTCTAGAAGTGGAATATAGTATTCATAACTATGTTTTGATCAGTAGTTTTTTTCTTTTCTTTCCTTTCCTTAGAATGAGCCTTAACATTGTACATTGAAATAGTATTTTCTCATATCCCCTCTCAAGTTACCACACTCCAGAGGGGATCAGAGCACAGGGTCAGCCATAGTACAGCGCCCCTGGAGCAGTTTGGGGTTAAGTGTCTTGCTCAAGGACACAATGGTAGAGATGGTGGGCACCGTAGATGTCATAGCAGCCACGACTAGTTTTACTACTAACACCCTCCTGTCCGGTGCCGGGGATCCAACCAGAGACCTCATGGTTACGTGCCCCTCTTTTCTCTAGGCCATCCTACCACCTAAGTGAAAAGCTCATTTGAATAACCTAACATTCAGTCATTACTACTAAGCATTTCATACCTTCGACTGCGACCCCTGCCCACACTAAAACGTGGTTGTTTCACTGGGTTGACCATTGTGCCGTCTGGAAGGGCCCAGCTGATCTCGGGGTTGGGGTCTCCAGAAGCTACGCAATCCACCTTTAGGTCTCCACCATACACAACCTCCTGACTGGACTGCTGCTGCTTCTGCCTGATCTTGGCTGGTCTGGTCAGCACATTGGCCCCCAGCAGAACATAGTCATCCCCCATCTTGTTTCGTGCCACACACAGATAGTCACCGCTGTCTTTGTCGGTCATAGAATTAATGGTCAAAGTGCCGTTGGGGAACACCTTGATCCTGGGGTCAAAACTGTAAAAGATAATAGAAAGAAATTGCCTTCAGAGGACATACAGCTCCAGAGACCAGTCTGTATTTTTCTTAAATCTTCATCTCTACATTACTAATTGAAACTGCTCTTAATGACAAAATATGTATTGGAATTTGGTAGAAATGTTGTCAGTAGTTTATATTATGAAACCAAAATGTTCATTCTACTCAAACATATGCCTATAAATAGTAAATCGAGAGACACTGAACATTTGGAGTGGTCTCTTAATTTTTTCCAGAGCTGTACATGTAGGCTTTTTAATTTATTTTATACATTTATTTGAGGATGTGTGTGATACAGAGGAATCAAATTATGTTTCTCTCTGACCGACGGCGCAATAAGTACAAAAGGATAAAATAAGAAAATAAGAAATAAGTAATATATACAATAAATAGATTCTAAGTAGTGCAAAAAGTAAGCAATATATCAATTAACTTTTGCATTGTGGGGCGACTGTGGCTCAGTTGGTAGAGCGGGTCGACCGATGATCAAAGGGTTGGAGGTTCGATCCCCGCCCTGCCACCTGTGTCATAGTTGTTGTGTCCTTGGGCAAGACACTTCACCCACCTTGCCTCGTGTGAATGTGGATAGTTAGCCTGCTATCGGTGTATGAATGTGTGTGTGAATGGTAACGTGTAAATGTGAACAGGTCTCCCTTGCAAAAGAGTCTTCGGACTCAATGGGATTTACCTGTATAAATAAAGGTTAAAAAAAAAATAAAAAAAAATTGTACCTGTACTGAGCATCCACTAGCTTCTTAGAGGGTGTCTTCCAGATGATTCGAGGCTCCGGTTCTCCTCTCGCCACACAGTTGAGAAGCAGCGTCCCTCCGTAGGTCACATCTGTCTTCTGAGGGGACGATGATATGATCCTGGCCTTAGCAGAAGATGGATTTCTCCTTATGCTCAAGATCACTATTCTCCTTCTAGTGGCCACTGTGTTACTTGCTGAGCACTCGTATGTACCGGCATTTCCTGGACCAAATGCCTGGATATGTAGGGTCCCGTTGGGGTAGACAAAGAGGTTGTTGCTAGTGCCAAACTGGGTAGCAGTAAGCTGGTTGCCATCCGGTGTGATCCAGTGTATGGCTGGCTGAGGGCTACCTTTGGCTGTGCAGTGGATGTAGGCCGTGCTGCCTTCTGAGAGAGTAGTGTTCTCCTGTTGGATCTGCTGAATCACTGGTGGAAAGGCCGAGACTTGAAGACGAACTGCCACTGTATCCGCTCCTGCTGCACTGCTGCCAATGCATTTATAAATCCCTTGGTCTGTGTAGGTTGCCTGGTTAATCTGAAGGGTCCCGTTACTCAGTATGGCAACACGCTTCTGAGGGGTAACACCTAGTGGGGCTGCAGGCATCTGGGCATGGTTAGGGAGCACCCATGTGACTCGAGGTGTGGGGTGCCCCTCCACCTTACAATCCAAGAGGAGCTTTCCGCCCATATGCACTGTGATGTCTCTGTGTCGAGGCTCCAGCACACGTGGAGGCTGGGACAGGATCAACAGGTTTACCAACAGCTCATCTGTCCCATACTGGTTCTGGACTGTGCATAAGTATTGCCCCCCATCCATCGGCTGTGTGTTCCTGATGATTAATGTACCGTTTGGATGGACCTCAAATCTCTGGACCCGGCTGTTCTGAGCAATACTCACTCCTGCATGAAGGGAAAGAGAGAGATTGTTGTCACAATTTCAGAGGAAAAAGTATTGAATGTATCGCCTGGCGAGACCAGCCTGATCTCGGCAATTTACATTACTTATTTTATTTGTTCATTATGCAGGGCCCCCTAAACTCTACTTTTTGAAGTGATAGGCGATAATATCAGTATGTAAAAAGCGGCGAACTATAGGTGTGCTCTTTCGCTAACCTTAACCAAGTGATTTAGTTGCCTAATTATAAGTATATTCTGAAAATAAAATTATGTGCTATGACCACCATTTTACCCTAAACGTAACCATTTAGGGCTGCCTTAGTCCTTACAAACAGCAAGAGGACTGCGGTCTAAAACATCTTGTGAAACTAGAGGATCAACCCACCCTTGATCTGACCTGTAACACTTTAAAAACCAAGCCACAAAAAGAAGAAGGTTCACCACATCCATACACAGTAATACTCATTTGCCAAGCCAGCTGCTTAAACCCACTAAAACACTGGGGTTAATGTTTTTCAATTTCCCAGACCTCACTACTGTTCACCACTGTTGATGACACAGGCAGAATGCATTGCTTTGTTCAGAAAATGTTGGCTAATGTTTTTCTCTTGGGCTAATTGGTAAACTAATGATAATGCTACCTGATGATAAAAAGTACTTTCTTAAAGATTTTATAGCTGAAGTGTTTATTAAAAACTTTAAGACATGATTTGCTTGCGTATTAAACTTTTCCAACCCATCTGGATCTCATTGTTTCACTCCACTGGTTATGCCTGAGCTGTGGAACAATCTAACCTGACAACAACTAACAATGCTGACCTTTTCTGAGGTAGCAAGGAAGGATTTAAGAAATTTGTCTGGATTTACCATATTGCATTGCATTGTCCCAAACAGAGTTAAATGTAATCTTATTAAACTTAATATTTGATTTAGTGCCTATAAGAAAGAGGTAAGAGGGTGAGGGTGAGATTGAAAAAAAAAATCATGGGCTATTAGACACTGTGATTACACTGAATAAATATTTCCGTTTTCCGTAATGTTTGAAATTAAGGAATTGTCAAGGGTAACCTGAAAACGTACAGAAAGCTGAGTAATGAGTTTGCGTAATACATACCACTTGCAACTTTAGTCCATGACAGGAAGGGCCTTGGCTCGCCCGCAGCTTCACAGAGGAGCTGAGCATCTGTTTCAGCTTTCACAGTCAACGTCTGGAAATTGCTCTTAGTGATCCTTGGCTTCCCTCTTGGAACAGACCCTTGTCCAGGTAGCTCGGGCTTTCTTACCGACACATCCTGCATGCTTGTTAGTCCCTCTCCGAATTTTTGGATTGCAGCAATTGTCGGGGTTGGGGTGGCCGTCTGCTTGATTATGTGGGTCAACCTTTGGGCTGGGGAAGTTGGATTTTCACTGATAGAAATATCCAGATTTTGGTCAGTGGACTGTGTTGCAGGATGGAATTCTAATGTCCTCTGAGGCGCTGATGTGGTGATGATGGGTTGGAATTTTTGCTCTTGACTTTGGTCGTCTGGAATGTTGTCGATTACGGGGGCCTCCTGAGAAGTGGCCCTCAGTGAAGGGACCTTTTCATCTCCTGTTGAAGATGTTATAGGTAGAATGACATGTGGCGCCACTGTGGATGGGATCGCAGTACTTTCAATAGGAGCATCAACATTAATCCCTTTGTTTGCAGTTCCTTCAAGATGCTTATCTACCTCTGCCTCTGACTCTGCCATTGTGTTTTCATTTTGACTAGAACTGTGATAAGATCTTTCAGATAATGTAGGTGTCTTTGTTGCAACCCGTTCTGTGTCTAAATCAGTCCCAATATGTATGCCATGTGTAGTTGGTACGCCACTTGACATGTCTCCAGAAGTGGAGGTAGATTGGGATGGCAGTAGTGAAAAATGTGTTGTGTCAGTCTCTTTTAAAATCATCTTTCCCCCTTTTCCTGTGGGTGTGTATTGATGGTCTGACTGAGTCTTCCTCAAGTCCGTTTGTACTTGTGTTACAGTGTTGAAACCCTCAGAAGAATGGTCAGAGTCTGGCACAGGTCCAAGGTCTCCAGTAATGCTTACCGTTTGGGTCTCTTCAAAGGGATTAACAGGTGGAAGACCGCCGCTGCCCATAAACCTTTGATTAGTGGTCGATGTGAGTTTATCTAAGAGCTCTGGGGGAGATGTGCTGAAGTCTGTTTGAGGGCTTGTATTTCCATGACCCTCTTCGGAAGAAGCTGTTGGAAACGTCGGTGCAACTGATGTGCTTTCGAATTGTGGTTTGGCTAGGGGTAAAAGGCTGTCAATTTTTTTTTCAGGGAAATAAGTTGGTTGTGAGGAGGGCCTGGCCGCTACCTCATCATCAATATGCCCTGAGATTGTGTTCTCATCATGACTCAGTCTGCCTGATGACGTTGCTTGGCCGCTGCTGAATGGAACAGTGGTATTGAAATTGGCGGTTGTAACTTCTGAAGTTTCTATTTTTAGCTCAGTGGGGGCAGTGGTCTTGACTGTTGCTACGGGAACATTTGTAGGGTTAGTGGCAGTAAACTTGGTGGGTTTATTCAGCTTTTGATTGCGTCTGTTTGGCCTGTTCTTCCTGCGACCCCCATTCTTTCTCCTGGATTCTCTTTGCCGTTGGTTTGTGTTCTTTCTCCCAGACCCCCTCCTTGCAGAGGTGGGTAGTGTAGTTGTAGGGGAACGTGTTGTGAGCATTGCAAGTTGAGTGTGCAACTGTGATGTTGCGGTCTCACTGAGATATTTTCCATTTTCCTCATGGCTTGCTTCTGATTCAATTGGGTTGACAGAAGGGATAATTTCATTTCCCCTCGAAGAGAGTTCTCTGTCATTATTAGAGCTGGCAACAACATTCAGACCATCCATACTCTCGCTCCTCTCCGATACATTGAACCACTCGGTTGTTTTGACAACGTCCACATCTGTATTTGTTCTCTGGTTCTCTTGTAAAGAAAATGTAGCGCTGCTGCTGCTTGCAATGTTTGTGCTCGACTGCCAAGAAGTGACAGTGTGTAGGGGAACAGATGTGGACTGTGGGAGGAAAAATACACTATTTGAAGTTGTGTGTAGATCCAAGTACGTATCACTCGTTGTGTGTTGCTCTTTAAATGTAGTGTGTGTTGCGTGTGGCTCTGCTGTAGCATGTAGGATGTGTGTGTGCTGACTGTTGGATGTCATATCTGGTGAATTATGTGCGATGAAGCTATCAGATGTCACACGTGTGCCTTGGCCTTGTGTATAGAGTGTATTAGGTTTTGTTTGTGTGTGTTGTATTGGTGTTTGTGCTGTTGTGAAGTCTTCTTGGCCCTCAGATGATCCCTCGACAGTTTCCTGTGACTGTTTCTGTGTCTGCTGTGATAGTTTACTTTCTGTCGTATGCTGAACTTGGAGCGGGGTCACAGTAGTCTGATGTCTATCTCTGATCTTGGCCAAGATGTCAGCCCATTTCTCTGGATCTATTTTACTCTTTGACATGTTAATTTTCCTTCTGCTGTCAACTATATTCTTTCTGTCGTCAACGCGAGGTATTGTTTGCTTTCCTAGCAACGGCGGCCTCCTCCACATAGTCCTAGCTGGATGGACACCCTTCCTGCCTGGGGGAACACCTCCTGGAAATCTCCTTCTTACAGGATCCGAGCGGTTTATTGGAGCCACCACCGCCTGGGTAAGATCAGTGTCTCCTGACCCCTCCTCTGGGTCCTCTGTGGAGACTTTAATCTGAGTATTGATCCCTGATGCTGACTGGGGTCTGGATGGAAACTTCCTCAAAGGCCTAATCAGCCCTTTGCGCTTGTTGAGAGTGACTTTTGTAGCGAGTGTATCCACACCGTGCTGATTTATGGCGACGCATTTATAATGACCACTGTCCAATAACTGTGTATGTGGGATATGTAGGGTGCCGTTTGAATAGACGAAAGCTCTGGAAGTGTTGGCTCGGAAACAAACTATGTTGTTGCTTGGTAGAATCCAGTTAATTTCAGCATCCGGGGATCCCGATGCTGTGCAAGGCAGGGAAATGGGGTTCCCTACAAACCCTTCTATAGGTGTAATTAAGGCATTTTCCCCTGGAGCAGGGTGAGAGGATTCCTGTACGTTCAGATGGAAAGGCAAGATAGCGAGGTCTCCATGCACCTTGGCGATGCAGTAGTAACTTCCTGTATCTCTGTGGGTGACAGCTTTAATGACCAGCTGTCCGTCCCTGGACACAGACAGCCTGTTGTCTGGACTGCTGTGTGGAGCCTCCACCTTGGAGCCATCTGGCAGCATCCACTGGATGACCGGATGGCCAGAGCTGTGCACGTTACAGGACATTAGACTTGGGCTTCCCAGGATAGCACTCAACACCTTACGAGTCATGTTTGTTGACTCGATCATAACCCATGTCCTCCTCTGTCTGCGCACCAGCTCTACATCCACTGTGTGTGAGAAGGCTGAGCTCAGAATCAATTTAACAGTCTTGGCTGATGATTTGAGTCTGTTCAGCTGGAGGTCTGCAGAAGCCTGCATTACCCATGCTGGTTGGGCCATCATATTAACTTTAACACCCGTGTAGTACTGGGCATCCTTCTCAGAGTCCTGTTTATACACATATGTTGGATGAGGCTCTTTTCTGAGCATAATCCCCCTTTGTAAATGGGCTGGCACACTGCTGTAGTATGCGATCAGCCTCCACAGTTGCTCATATTTTTCTCTGTCAACAGGGCATTCAAGATCCAGGGACATAGTGATGTTAGTGTCCAGCTGCTGCGGGTTGAGCTGCTCCCAGCTGATCTTAGAAAGCTCTCTGGGCTCGACGATGCCACACTCCAGAAACACAGCGTTCCCGTGCTCGTCTGAAAGCTCCAGGGAGATGTTTCCAAACGGTTCCTTGAAGTCCTCCTTGGTCATGACCTCGCTCTCTGTGTCATCAGGTGTGGAAGTCCGGTCAGGGAAGCTGATGACGGGGCCGCTGCAGACCAGGTCCTCCACAGCCGGGAGCTCCTTCCTCTGGAGGTGGGAGGGAGAGGAGCACATTGGACACAACTGGCCACCGGGAAGGGCTTTGTCCTTTTTACATTTTAAGATACCTGGAGAGAAAGACAACAATGCTGTCAAACTATATACAGACAGTGCTGTAAGCCTAATGCTCAGATGACAGGCCAAGATTACAAGTTATGCATTTGATCTGCAAATGTAAAATAACAGTTTTTTTGTAGTCAGCAGGTAGTGCTCTAAGCTTAATGTGAGTTCAACTTATTGCTTTGCAAGTTTAGCATGTGTTCTCCAAATGTAAAATAACAGTGTTGTTGTAGTTACTCAGAATTCCTCATGGGGGGTGACAGAAATTACACACTATAGCTTTATCCTCAAGCATAAATAATGTTGTAAATAAAACTACACTGCATGAAATTTAACTGGGTTACCTGGTGAGGATTTATTCCAGTCATGGAGCCACCTCATGTAGCAGTCGCATGTCCACGGGTTGCCATGGAGATACAAGTTCTCAAGCTGAGGCAGAGATTCCACTAAACTTGACGGCAAAGATGTCAGCTGGTTATCAGACAGGTAAAGGTGCCTTAGGGTGGAGAGGTGGAAGTGGCCCATTAGACTAAAGGTGCTGAAGGTGGCTGGGTGCAGCTGCTGAAGCCGGTTCCCTTCCAGCTGCAGCAGTCTCAGGTTGGTGAGCCCCTGGAAGGCGTCAGGGTGGATGGACTCTAGGTGGTTGTGGTCCAAGTGTAATCGGGCCAAGGACCACAGGCCGTGAAGGGTGTATCTGTGGATCTCTTTCAGTTTGTTGTAGCTGATCTTCAACATCTAAAACCAAAAGAGCAATGAGGAGAACAAAGTTAGTTGGTAATTATGACATTATGAAGATGTTAGTTTAACCAATGCCAGAACATCTGAAAAATACCCAAAGGAGTGTACATTTCCCTATGATGACACATGTTATAATTTTGAAAGGTGGAGAGATCTAGTACAACACATTTAGAATAATCAAATGTAATGCAAATGCAACAGTGAATGTCCGATTTACAAAGGGAAAATCAAAGGTTGAGTCAGTGATTCCGATCATGATCGCTACCTGTACGTACTTGTGTGTGCAATGGGGAAAAAAACTTGTGTTAACACACCCTAGGCTCTGAAAACTGGTATCTTTCTAGCTAAGGTGGGTCCATTTGTTTAGATACCAGTTTACAGAGCCTAAACTGTGTGTTAACACCAGATTTTGAGCACACAGTGCGGACAGGTAACAGATCATGATGAGATATTAATAGATTTTTCACAAAAAGTGATTTTGACAACAAGCGTTCTCCAGAATCACCGACTGCACCTTTAATCAGGTGTACCTGTAGTGCAGTGAGGTCCCTGAACACACCGTCTGGCAGACTGTGGATATCATTGCCATGAACCATCAGAAGCTCCAGCTTCCTCAGACCAGCCAGTGACTTGTCTGTTATCTTATTAATGCTGTTAAATCTGAAACAGCAGAAACAGTGGTAGCCCTTAGCTATTACACATTTCACATTTCACTGTGAGACTGGGTTGCCTATAAGCAAACACTTCATACAAAATTCATAAAAAACAATAAATAAGCATGGGTATTAAAATGCCATAACAAACTAAATCCCTTTCTCATACTGCAGTATAATAATCCAATCACTGTCAGTAAAGAAAAATAACTTATTCTTCATCACAAATCCCACCTTCCATTTTGTGTGGTAATACTATTGGTGTTTTGATTTTGTAACTTTGAAAAACTTTTATATCCACTTCACAAAAAAAAAAATGTATAGCAAAATGATAGACATGCGAGGACAATGCTGAGTGTGCTATTAACAGGACTGACCCTAAATTGATGCGCTCCACGTGTGTGTACGCAGTGGGGATGGCGGTGAGGGAGCGGAAGGTGCAGTGGAGCTCTGCAGGTTGCGGGCAGGAGCAGAGCCTTGGGCAGGGCGGAGGGGCGACGACCACCGCCGGCAACACGGTCCCCATGAGCAGCGTGAGAAGGAGACGGTCCATCTTCAACCACGGGAGGAAGGAGCGCTCACTGCAGCTGGCCGTTTAAGAACTTCAATAACAGCAATACATAGGCTAATTTTAACCACATAGGACAATTTTAGAATATTATAAGGCTGTTCTTATTGGTGTTTTTAGTGTTTTTTGATGGGACTTTTTCAAGGATAAAAGTAGGCTAGACTTGAGAGTGGAGTGATATTTTGGTGAAAATAAAACTTCTTGGAAATTGAGTACTAGCTTAATTATTAATAAATTAATGACAGTTACCGTTCAGTGGTAAACTTGTTTTGCCTGAGCGCTGATAAAGAGTTTAGTCTAACTATCATGAGTGACTCTGGCTTTATAGCTGCGTAAAAAGATGGACTCTGGTAAAATAGTAACATTGCCCTGTGCAAGCGACATTGCTTCCTCAATATCTCATAATAACTTCTTCAATCCAAATATTAGCAATGAAATACAGACGCTCTTACCTCAACACCGTGATAACCTCTCTCCAGGGAACTCCTCATATTCCATTCCAGCGTTATCCATACGTGAGAAAAACGCACAAGTTGAATTAAAAATTTGATAGCCTACAAAAAGTAACCGGAAAATTCTTTGAACAAACTTTTTACAAAGTGTGAAAATCTGCACGGAACAGAAACTGAACGTGCATTTTTAAGGGTAAAATCCTAAGGGGAAAAGTTTGGGTCTAACTCCTGAATGGCAGTGCGCGCTGTGGATCTACAGTAAGGTAATGAGTGGCGGAGGGTCTTCAGTGCGCACGGCTGAGACGCGACAGGAGGAGCTAGAGAGGGCAGGCAGATTCAGAACTTCACTTAAGAGTATGACACTTTAATAAAGAAAAACTGCTAGTCATTATGCTACTGAGTGTAGGACTACTAATGGTTGGTTAGTGTTGCTGCGATCTACAGCAAAGGTCAAGCAACAAAAAGGGCATTAACTTGTATTTTCCACTTTTTTTCTTTTTTCTCCACACTGGAGAAGTTTCTGTTCCATGTTTGAAAATAATAAAATCTTAAATTAAAAAAAAAGCAAGTCAGAGAGGGAGGGGCATGTGGAGTATTTCCTAAATTGATGAGGTAGGATGGGGTCTTGGTGCAGGGTCAGCCATAGTGCAGCGTCCCTGGAGCAGTTTGGGGTTAAGTGTCTTGCTCAAGGACACAATAGTAGACATGGTGGGCATTGTAGATGTAATAGCAGCCACCACTAGTTTTACTACTAACACCCTCCTGTCCGGTGCCGGGGATCCAACCAGAGACCCCAAAGTTACTGGTGTGATGTCACTCTTTCCTCTTGGCCATCCTACAACCCCAGGCCTGCAGCTACATCATACCTTCATCAGCACATGGCATTTCCTTGGTTGTAATGGAGATGGCTCAGCTGTCATCATCTGACCAAAGTATAGAACTTCACTCACATGTTGACAGTACCGTTGGAACAGAACTAATTGTCTAAGGTGGAGGAGATATATATTCACTGTCTCCATTACCGTGTGCAATAAAACTGGATATGAGAGGTTTGCTATTATTGGGCTTTACCCAATATGTGGAGCTGCGTTGGTGCATGTAAAGGTATCTCTTTAGTAAACTTCAGCGTGCCGCCAAATATGGTTACATTTAATTTTTAGTTTCCCCTGAATCACTTGGTTGTAAAAAATAATTTTCTCCCAGGGTGCCCAAGTGAGTCTGGGATTCTGGATGTTATTAAAAATAAACCAGGAAGTTTTTATTTTTATTATTCATTTTTGGGGCAATAAACAGTAAACAGATGGCATTTTGCTTACAGACCAACCTTGGGCTTGGGTGAGTATTGCGAATAGTGACACTGAAGTGAAATTACATTTTGCACAAACATAAAAGTATTTAATTTTTAAAGAGTGGTGGATCATTCTTGGTGTAAGAAATATCTAAACCCACACTACTTGATCAAATACTTTTCATCCTTCATGACTCAAATGTCATTAAGCATCTAATTCAGTATGATATTGCGATAAACATTAGCCTGTCTGTGTAGCTTTTCCTTGAGACAACACATGGAAAGTTACAGTGAAGGAATATTTAATCAATGTAATGTATGTCTTAAAATGAACAGTTAATAAAAATATTTTCAGCAAGATATCTATAGAGATAAAAAGTAGCTACGAGGAACTTTTAAATATTTCTGAAACAATCAAAATTTTCTTCTGATGATCATAAATGACATGTAACAGCAAATGAGACCATCAGTGCAAAGAATGCCATTTTTATATAGTTTTTATTAATGCCTTTGTTATGGGTATACACTCACCAAGGAACTACAGCTGACGTAGTTTAAACACTACAGCTGTTGTCCAAAGGGGGCGCTAGAATGACCACAAACTGAAAGTTCCTCGTAGCACCTTTTAAAGTATCTTATATACTGTATATTCTGTTCTAGCACTGTGCCAAGTGTGAGCGAATGTTCCAATCACAAGATGCCACATTATTCAAACTTCATCTCCTCATTTGAATAATCAGAAACTAGTCGAAGTATTAGAAGATGTACGAATGAACATTTTGATACTTGAGTCTCTTTGAGGTTCAAACAGAATCACTGTTGCCTCGGGTCAGAAGGGATGATAGTCACTGATGCATATTCCCAAATGAATCTTGAATAAAATGACATTAACAAACCAGCTCTGTAGTGCAGGACTGTAATGCTTATAAATGAGACACTGTACAACAGCAAGAAAGTCTTAAATCCAAATGTGTCAAACAAAGTATCAGATTAAGAAGTCTTTCATAAAATGAGCTCATGAGTATTTTAACTGTGTTCCTAAGGAAATGTGAATATTACTGTGGAAGGAATAAGAGTATTTTTTGCACCTAGTTAGTGTAATGAGGAGTGTTTGTATGTGTGTGTGTGTGTGTGTGTGTGTGTGTGGGTGTGTGTGTGTGTGTGTGTGTGGTGGGTGGGTGGGTTGAAGGTAAACCTCAAAGCCCTTTCATTAACTCTGACTCACATATGCACAGCATGCAGTCTACACACACACACACACACACACACACACACACACACACACACACACACACACACACACACACACACACACACACACACACACACACACACACACACACACAAAAGCTGACACAAGCGAAAAATCAGTAGAGGGTAGAACAACAATGGGCCACTCAGAGAAAACTGCCTAAGGGAAAGATCTCTGTTACTGTCTCATTTTGTGGAACTGGAACCGGAATACTCGTACAATATCGGATCAAATCTGGGTTTATTGATCTTAATACCTTGTGATATCATTTTATGTCAATTCAGAATTCAGGCTCCTACATGTTGTAGTTGAATATCTGCTCATCCTTGAATCCCTCTCTGCAATTTTAGCTTTTGTCCTCGAGTCTCCCTTCTCTACGTAATGTGGAAATCTCTATCACCTGTACAGTCAGATCCAAAAATAATTGGATGTGGAAATAATGTTCATAATTTTGTCTTTCCATTCTTTGCAGTGCTAAATACTTTACATTTCTTCTGTATTGTATTTTTTTTCTTACAGCTGAAGTTATGTCTATGATAATTTTATGTCTATTCTAATGTAAAGATAGTGATGCATGTAAGCATTCTTGTATGAAAGGTGCTATACAAATAGAGTTTATTCTTATTAAGTTGTGAGGAAAGCGTAGGCTAAAAGGTGTTGATCCATCATTGTGTCAGCCTGGGCCGGTAGCACACCTGCTCCAAAAGAATACGGAAGTGAGGTCACTGAAGGCATGTGGATCACTTTATATGAAGAATAAATATTTTATATAGAGCCCTTGAAACAACGCAAGTTTATTTATGTAGCACGATTCAGACACAAGGCCATTCAAAGTGCTTTACAGGGGGATACAATACACCAAGAATAGACATTAGAAATAGCATTTTTAGAGATCAAGATTCAAGATTAGACATTAAACGTTTATACAACGATCTAGAATGGCTGCAAGGAAAATTAAGTGATTATTTTCTATATAGCGTATTTAACTTCTTAATTTCCCTTTCATGTTTTCAAACAAATTAAAAAATATTGGGGAATCTGTTTTCACTAAACCAAACTCGACCTAACTCGACACCATTGTAAATGAGGGTCACCCCTCAATTGGTCTCTCGAGGATAAATAAAAGTTAAATGAAATTAAATGAAATAGAATGTATTTCGAGGCAATCTTGGCCTATATCACGTAGGGCCGATCACATCCGTGTCTGTTCGGACTGAAGTCTCTTTCCCCATATTCCATCCCATTCTTGTACGTTAAGCTTACAGTTCATTCAAAGTGCAGGTTATCTCCTCTCTTCTTGGGTATGTAACAGTATCTTCAGGTAATTTATCCTCACACCAATTTGTTGCGGCTTGTCATGAATGAAACCAATGTTATCTTGGTAACTCCATCCTTTCTCAAGCCTATTTTGCTTCTATAACATGTGTTCTTTCATACTACTATAAATCAAAGGTCCAAAATGTGCATTTAGGTGTTTGATTGACTAAAGCTTATCTGTTTGTGTCTATATATTTCTCCTATACAACCATCTTTAACGGACATTATCTCAACATGAGCTTTTTTCAATACTCAGAACCAAATATCTCAACTTCTAAAGCACTGTTCCACTACAGCCCTATGAATGTCTTTGTGGAGAGACAGCCAGCTCTCTACCTTTTAGACTTCAGCTAACACTTGTGTCGTCACAGGTGAGAGGTTTTTAAACAGTCCTCCTTTCTTTATTTATTCCTTTATAGATTATTGTAGGAGCAAAAATAGGTTATCATCTTACTGTTATTGTTCAGCAGTACAGCATCCTACACATTTGTCCCCCCTGCAGACAAAGAAAGAAAATAATAATTAAAGAAGATAAATACAAATTAAAAGAGATTTTTTTTTTTGCATTTTTCATGCTTTATTGATAGTTTTGAAGAGACAGAGGTGAAATGGGGCAGAGAGGGGAGCGACAAGCAGAAAACGACTGCGGGCGGGAATCGAACCCAGGTCTGCTGTTGGGCCCGGCTTGGGGGTAGGACGCCCTACCAACTGAGCTAAGGGCGCCCCACCAATTTGATTTTATAATATAAACTACTGACAACATTTTTACCAAATTCACAATACAAATGTTGTCATTTAGAGCATTTTCAATAGGTAATGTAGAGATAAAGATTTAAGAAAAATCCAGACTGGTCTCTTAATTTTTCTGGGGCTGTATGTACAGAACTGTCTTCTTTCAGGTCATTGTTTTGGTTTTACAGGCCACCGATTGGCTGTTTCTCTTCACTCCCTCAGCTTAATTCCCAGCAGTAGCAACACACAGCTGTGTTCAGTTACATTCTGATAAACCGACTGTTCACTCCCACTTTACAACATTGAAGACACAAGACAGATCTAGTTAGAGACTAGCTGGGGGACATTTTTGGGGGGAGTTTCAAGCTAAAGATAAAACGTGAATATTGCAGGGAATTGGCATTTTTCAGAACAGACTTGGTAGAAATGGATTATAATATTTATTCACATAAAAATTGTTTTTTTATGAGCTTAGAAAGAGCCTTTTATATCTACATAGAAGCGGGGCGCTGACGCCGCCATGTTGCACCGCCATGTTTCTACAGTAGCACAGAACGGACAAACAGCCTTACTAATTTTATATATAGAGTCACCTACAAAACAAATCCAAATCAAACCTAGGCTTTAAGGGTAGCTATATACTGTATAGAGGTTTCTTTTGCTTTGCTTTGTTGAAAAACTGTCAGTCCATTCATCGCCACCTGAGCTAGAAGATCAAGAGTGAAATGAGGTGGTTTCTCTCTATTTCAGCATTTTAGAGAGTTGCAGTATTGATCCTCATCCCGGGGTTATAAACTAATAGAAGTTGAGGCACATTGCAAAAAGGTGTGACATCCCGAATGGATTCTGAGCACAACTGTGCTGCTGCTCATTGCAAAAAAATGGCCCCAATCCAAAGAAGGATCCAATAAAAAACTGTGAAACTGTTTGCAGCCTTCACTTCCAATACAAACAATATTTTTTCCTGATTTTTCCACCAGCTCTGTTCCTGGAACTCCGAGTTATTGGCGGAATAGGAGAAGGAATCGCCGTTAATCATAAAATATGAAAGTTAACCAAACAGCATGATGGATAATACTGTCAGGATTTATGAGGCTAGAACATATTTGATTGACTTTTGACTATGAGTAGCTCCCAATGAGGTGGTGGAAGTTACTTTATATTTATATGGTGCCACTTGTCTCAACACTTTTTATCTGCACTGTGTCCTTGCACTACTGTTGTATTTATTTGTGTCTCAGGTGTTGCTCTCTTCACTTGTGTGTTTCTATTCTACATTTTCTTCTTCTATAATATCACATTGTTGAGAGGAGCCTGGGACTTAAGAATTTCATTGCCAATGAGTGCTGCAGTAATTGTTAATGTGCATATGACAAATAAACCATCTTGAATCGTGAAAATTGCAGCCAAGGGAATGAACATGTTTAATTTGATTTGACATCGGTATATTAAATATTTTTTCTGACTGTGTTACTTTTTTTAATTTAATAGCAGTTATAGTTATATGATCTATTGATGAAGTCTGAGTTTCTGTTTTCATGTTTAAAGTGTTTCAAAATGTAGAAATATTAAATAAACCTGCACATAAAAAAGTTGCTTTGAGTTATGAAAAATGTAATCATATTTATTTTTAAATGAATTCCCTGCCAGACTCTAAATATGCGTTTATACAAAATGTCTTCATCCAAAACACAGACTCACAGTACGAGGCTCATCTGTTAATGCTTACACACAGTCCATTGTTTCTGCAATATGAGCTCATAATTGTGTAACAAGATAATTAGTTGAAATAATATGATCAATTAAAAACCCTTAAATTGGAGTAGATGGTTTAAGAGAAGTGGAAATGTGTTCACCACTTGACCATGACTGTTGAGTTGTATTTACTAAAGCGTTTACTATAGCAACCAGAAGTTTAGACAAACAGGAAACAGGAATGGAACACAAAGTAGGTCAATACATTTGAGAGACATATCTTATTTATAAATGAAAAGGGTTGATAGATAGATATATACAGTAGATTGATAGATAGATAGATAGATAGATAGATAGATAGATAGATAGATAGATAGATAGATAGATAGATAGATAGATAGATAGATAGATAGATAGATAGATAGATAGATAGATAGATAGATAGATAGATAGACCAAGGCAGTAATATCTAAGAGTTACTGACAGCAGAAATCTAAAAGTGACCGTACCATTTAAAAACACTTTTCTCAACTGAGAATTTAATGACAGCTGTGTTGAAACAATCACTTCGGCAAAAATACAATTTACTATGTAAAAGTGCTCCGATGATTATTATGCAAAAATCCCTCTCGCTGTCATGCAGTCACTCACAGAACTATCCTGCTGAGATGAGTGAAGTATGAAGTGTTTCTGTCAAACTGTGTCTGGCGCACAGTGAAAGGACTTGAATAGATCAGTGTCTTACAGCTGTGCAGTGATCGTTAATTTTGTCTGTAAATGAAAAGATGTTCCTTATAAAAAAATATCTGAATAAAATTCATTCTGGACGGTTATTTCCGCACTAAAACAAAATTTGGTGTTCGTGTTTCATCTTTACAATGAACAATTCTTCAACAAAAGGGTTAGTGACCACGGGAATGTTATTCTTTTTTTCTACAAGTACATACAGACTGAAAGCAAATCTATAAAAACCGCTGGGACAAATACTCCAGATGGAATATTTCATTTCATGGTCACTTTGAAAATTAACCAGAAAAGAGGGTTTCTCATATATTCTCATGTTGTGGATCCTTTATTTTTATCACAGAACTATCAATCAAGTTCTCTGTATTTAGTTATACATTACTAGATCTAAGAGGTTTTGAATATTCAATCCCATTTTCCCCTCATTAGGGTTAGGGTGACATCCGATTTAAACGGAGGAGATGTTGGAATAGGATTTCATAACCTTAACCATATGTTTAATATTGTAATGACTAAAGTTCCATTACCACATTGATAACCTAGCCACACACCTTAACCATAAAGCTTTAACATCATTACACTGTGTGTTCATGTGGTGGTGACCTAGGGACGATGGAGGGGACTGCTATACAGTAGTCACTGACAGGAAGTTTGCTAAAAGGACCATATCCCTCACTTCTTCTTTAAGTTCAGACTTTCACCTTTAATTTGAGGGAACATACATCCAAATCAGGATAATTTTGGGAATTTCCAAATATTTACAGACCTAACTGTATTTGATCATATGGTCCTGCCTCAGTCTAGTGTTGTGGTCCGTGTGACGTATGAGAAGATGAGTAGAGCCTCTGTGTCCAACCAGCTTACCGTGACACATCTGAAAATAAACTGCCTTTAACAGAGGTCTGAGTGTATAAATATGTCTGAGCGAGTGTGTGTGTATGTGTGTGTGTGTGGTTTGTACCTGTGTGTGTGTGTGAGATAGGTAGACCAAATGAAAAGAGCCAATAAAAGGAGTGAAAGAAATTGCAGAGAGCAGCACTTCCTTAACACACACACACACACACACACACACACACACACTGTAAAACCTCTGTCCGTCAGACATGTGGCATTCATATGTGCTCAGGGTGACTGTTCTCTTGCTATCTAATGACGATTTTACTTGGAGAACAGCCCGCGGAGCCTGGAACGAAGAGCGCTTTTTGGATAGAGGTTTTTGGACATTACGTAAACACCAAGGGAAAGCCTAATGCCTGGAAAGTTAGAGGGTGAAATCCTCAACATGTGCAGATGCGTCCCACAGCCCGCGGTTTAGTTGTGAAGGCTGACGAGGCAGCAGAAGGTAAAGGGATTAGAGACATTCATACAGGCTCCAGTGAGACACGCAGAGAAAAGTCCAAAGCAAGATTTATAAACTGGGCCATTTCAATGCTCTGACATAAGGAAAAAAGGTAAAGAGAGGGAGAGAGGGAGTGATAGAGAGAGAGAGGTAGATAGATGGGTGGATGGATGGATGGATGGATGGATGGATGGATGGATGGATGGATGGATGGATGGATGGATGGATGGATGGATGGATGGATGGATGGATGGATGGATAGATAGATAGATAGATAGATAGATAGATAGATAGATAGATAGATAGATAGATAGATAGATAGATAGATAGATAGATAGATAGATAGATAGATAGATAGAAGTCATGACAAAGAAAAGGCATCTTTACAATCAGAGGATATATAGTGAGCGACGTCCTGGGGAAATGCACCTGTTGGAAGACCAAGAAGAAGAAGTACTATAGAATAAATAACTAAATATATATTCACCTCATCACTTGAATTGTGGAAAGACTTGAGGCAGTGGTGGATGATGCCATCTTTAGTAACTAGCTTCTTGTCCTTGAAGGCCACCGTGGCTTCTGTAAATTTCCCTAAAGGAAGGGGTCAGAATAGAGAAGATACTAGTTGAAGCATTCTTTTCGTTTACACATGAAAAAGACACTGTTGATTGATTGAATAACGGTCGGAAGGGATCTGCCAACTGTAATCTCATTTCCTGCTCTGCCTCTTGCACTCAATATGCTCTTGATCTCGACCTAGCTAGAAATCAGGGAAGTTTCCATAGTCTGTGATGAAGTTGGCCAGACACACACACATGCACGCACGCACACACGCACACACGCACCACACACACACACACACACACACACACACACACACACACACACACACACACACACACACACACACACACACACACACACACACACACACACACACACACACACACACACACACACACCAAGGGACCAGGAATAACATCTGGCACAGAGCTGCACAAAAAAACAAACAGCCCACTCCCTCACAAGACCAAACACTAGTGCTCACGTCCCAATGTTACCATGTTACACTGACTGCATTCATATGTCCCCTAACTAATGCAGGTTTACTTTTCAAAACGAACTAAGCATTCGTCTTGGTCCAATGTGTTGATATTACAAATCTTAGTCTTATTGATGTGTTTAGAAGTTCATGTTCAGGGGAAAAAATTGCATATTGCAATGTATATTTTTTTGAACCCCATCTTTTTCGTTTCCCCACAAAAAATGCTTAAAAATACCCGGATGCCTACTACATCCGGTCGAGATCTTTAGTGTTGAAATAAGCATGCTATTTGGACGATTCTGACCCGCAATCCAGTGCACACCGGAAGTGACCTCACATCGACTGAGCCTCCGTATGAAAACAACCGCGGATGAGACGGATATATAAGCAAGGGGCAAGATCAAGATGCAATGTTAAGATGAAATAAACAAGTAAATTAATGTCCCAATTGTAGCCTATACTGCACGCTAACAAGATTATTTTTATGATCAGCTGTAGTATGTTAAATAGAAAAAAGACACGGTATGCGATTTGGAACGCAGGGACAATCTACAAATGTCCATCAGTGGTCTTGAGGAAGCCACTGGCAGCTGTGTGAGTTGTGTGTGTGCTCGCTCACAGGTTTCTAGGTCAGCTCCTCCATTCATTCAACACAAGTCTTCTCCAGCGTTTAGTATTCTGCTGGCCTGCAGCCTGCTGGGCTACAGCTGTGCTCACACCCTCAATATGCCTCACGTCCACTAGGCTGCTGGTGGGCTAAACAAAGGTACAGCTCGGCCTACCATCGTAAAAGCAAGGACATTTATCTGTATAGCACAATTCATACGCGGATGCAAAGTTTTACAGAGAAAAAAACAAAAAGAGGCCATTGCAAAAACCAACAGAAACCTATGATAATTTTCCTGCAATTAACAGTATGCAAGAGTTTAGATTAATTTACTCAAGTCTTTTCACAAATCCCCTCTCAAGTTCCCACACTCCAGAGGGGATCAGAGCGCAGGGTCAGCCATAGTACAGTGGAATCTGTGGAGTAGTTTCACTACTAACACCCTCCTGTCCAGTGCATGGATCCAACCAGAGACCTCATGGTTACTAGCAGGACCCCTTTCGTCTAGGCCATCCTACCACTCAAAAGATATTAAAGTAAGATGCTTTAAAATTAAAACAAATACAGATATAAAATAGATATGTGAAAGCAGGTTATATCAGGCAATACATATAGCTGTATTGGTATGTTAAAAAGCCACGTTGAACAGGAATGTTTTCAGACCAGATTTAAAAGACTGATCGTAAAGCCCTCACTCACACGTAGGGATGGAGGCGTCAGACTGCAGTGCCAGGTGTTGGGGGGCGACTGGCCTCACTCTTATTAAAAATTCCCACTAATTACAGGTTCATACACATTAAAACACATACGTACGCTTACAGGCATGTACAAGGACGCTGGCTAATAGATTAGCACACACAGGTGGACCGGGGATTAAAATTCAGAGGGGCTATGTGACTTTTTATGATAATTCCTTTAATGTGAACAAAAAAAAATATATAAAACTATTTATATAGCCTTAAACTTAAGGTTTGTTCCTGCTTCAGGCTATGTGCTTTGTATTTTTAATCAAAAGCGCCATATACTTGGGGCGCCCTTAGCTCAGTTGGTAGGGCGCCCCCCCCTCCGGTCCGGGCCCAGCAGCAGACCTGGGTTCGATTCCCACCCGCGGTCTTTCTCTGCATGTCACTCCCCTCTCTGCCCCATTTCACCTCTGTCTCTCTGCACTGCACTGTCAAATAAAGCATAAAAATGCCCAAAAAATATCTTTAAAAAAATAAAAAAGCGCCATATACTTGAAGTAAACCTGATAAATCCATTTAGGATCCCAGACTTAAAACATAAGGGGACTTGGTAATGTACAAATTTGACATATATATTAACTGCAAAAAGATAAAATATGAACAAATGTACACATTTTTAAATAGCTTTCAGTGTGAGCCTCCTTGATTCTTCTTTTAACCCTGTACACGGATAGATTTAAAATACATATTTTCAATGTTTAGTTTCCCATGGCCACATTTAAGGCTCATTTACGCTCCTTTTACATGCGAAAACAGGGACATACGTAAGTTTTCAACGTTATATTCATCACTCTGCCCTCATATTTCCATGCTTAATGGACGTTAAGCAAAACAACTGCTAGTGGGCAGTAACGCCGCTCAGAGCCAGACGTTACACCAAAAAGACAGGGGGGGTGGTCTCATCTCTGTCTTTCTTAATGTCTCTTAATCTGTCTAATAAAAGAAAAATGCCCAAAAATAATCTTGCAAAAAAATAAAAAGAGGTCAGGCTGATTCTAGCTTAACAGCTCTCTCACTCCAAACAGCATCTCTTAACATTTCTTTCCCCATCACTCTGGGATCTTATTGGCTGTCCCGCTGTTTTGTTTATAAAGTTGATCTTTGTTATTTTGCCCCTGAAGGCCTCCAATCATTCCCTAATGAGGTTCAGCCGCACACGCTCCCATAGTCGGATGGGGAACTTGGGAATTAGAGCTAATTCGTCAAAATGCTTTTCTGGACAGATGTTCCTCGTCAGACCCTGTAGTTGATTCTGCTCAGGTGTCACCCCATTCGACTGGGGAGCGAGAGACAGGAATGAAGTGATGCACACAGCTATTACAAGTCTGATAGGAATGCAATTTCTTTTATTTTTTAAAGATTATTTTTTGGGGCATTTTTGCTTCATGAGACAGTGTGGAGAGACGGGTAGAGAGGGGAATTACATGCAGAGCCAGAGAGCGACCCGGGCTGGATTCAAACCCAGATTCTAAATCCTAGGCGGGAAAGGATTCTTTCTAAAGTCCATTATAAAACGGGTGGCTTAAATCCAGGGATCTGATTGGTTCCTAACTGTTGTATAATGAGCGTATACATACCTGCGTTCCAATCAGTTTGCAGAATTCCATATCACTTTGTGACTGAGGAAGTACCGTATCATAACAATCACACTGGAGATGCAGCTGTTGGTGTACAGGGTGAAATAACTACCCAGAACCAGAGCTGATGGTCCCAAAGTCTAAAATATGTTTTCCCTGAAGTACATTTTAATGCATAGTTATGTGCACGGCTACAGCTCGACTAGATCATTTAATTGGACTACTGTCCTTTTGCCAGTATACAAGCAAAGGGGATTGGAATCATTTTATTATCCAAAGTATTTCAGAGGGCGATCAGCAAAGTGCTTCAGGGTTTGGTCCGCGGGGGTTCTGCCTCTTAGAGCGCTTTGATGACCTCATCACTCTGTCAGGATGGGTAACATGTGTGGGACAGGAGGAATGCTATTCTTCTCTAAGTATCACAGTAAATCCAAGCAGATATCTGACTGTACTGATTTGTGTCCTAAACTAAAAAACACTGGCTTCCAGACAGCAGCTCTGGGCTATTCTGCAGACTCCGAGCTGTACAGTATATGAGCTGTATATCGCTGGATAGCTGAGTAATATTCTTTGGAGCCGGATCTATGTGCTGATGGAGACAAATGGGGTCCCGTCCCCCGGCTTGGGGAACAGAGTGCCCAGGGGAGAGACACTCAGTAGAGGGGAGATTTAGCCGAATGAGCAGATGGGCCTTAGATTGTAAAATATGCTCCTGATACCAGTAGCTCCACGGGGTTGTATCAGGAGCGGGGATATGATCATCTAGCTGGTTTATTACTCTGATCTGAGTCTATTAGTGTGAGGTGCCAGGATCCTCAGTCAAAAGTTGCTGCAACAGTTTTGTTTTCAATTCTAAATTGAAGGTAAGGGTCTATAGAACCATTGTGTGTTAATAAACCAGGACAAATATAATTTTTTTCTTTTTTTTTCCAATATTCCAAAATGGCCACAATCGAAATAATTAATTTTTGAAGCTCTTAATTTTCACACAAACAATACATTTGGTCTGATTTCTTGACACTCGGACCAAAATCGCTTCAACTTGACAACTTGAAATGAAAACAACAAACCACCCATAGACCCCCCCCCCCCTACTATATAGTGTAACTCAAGGACTGAAGTCAAGACTCAACCGGGAACTCTTGTTGTCAAGTTGTCAAGAGCAACTGGTTAGAGATCTTTCAGCAGTGAGACAACCCAAACATTAAACAGTCTATGCAGTGTCCCATTTTAAAAACAGCTGGTCCCCAAAACAGCCCTGAAACTTTAGCTTTGCACATCATTATTCCCACTGCATAGCTTTCCCATGATCCAGCTGCCTTACGCATCTCACTGTAGTGGGAAAGCCAGACGAAGGAGTCATTAACAGCTGATCTGTTGCTCCCTCGAGACTAGAAAGACCCAAACCCCATATGGAACCATTCAAATCTCATGTTAGATTTCAACTGATATACTTTCTATACCTATTCCCTCACTCTCTGTCCAATTACCGTGGATGTGACCTGTTGATGCCTAATATTTTACATTATCTCAGATAGTTAAGTTGGATGGAAAAGGCTGACGGCAGCTAAAGAGAAGTGGAGGTCCGTGTGAGACTATATAGTTTGTTTGACATGTGTTGTGATATTAATGCCCTTAATGCCCAGCTTTCTACAACACAGCCTCATGTTGTGCCTCTTTCATCGCTATGGTTATGTTGCTATTGCTAAAGCTATTTGTTCACAGTTTGATTATGCCTACAATTGGAGAAACGTTTTTTTTGATTTTTATAATTCTTCAGGCATTTTTCTTTTATTAGACAGTGTGTAGAGACAGAGATGAAATGGGGCAGAGAGGGGAATGACAAGCAGAGAACGACCCGGGCTGGATTCTAACTCGGGGTCTGCTGTGAAGAGGACTGAGCCTCTATGGGGGGGCTCTAACCACTACATCACAAGCGCCCCCAGCCTGACCTCTCTGAAGAGACTTGTAGAGGGATGAAGTCATGCGTCTGTGGTTACAGCTGCTGGAAAGGTAAATACTAAATCTATTTATTATGAGAGAAATAAACCTGGTGTTAACAGACATCATTGTATAGACGCGTGTAATGGCTTATAGGCTCAGGAATCGGATTCTACTGTAATGTCCCATGGCCTTGCATGACCTGAGAATGACCACACTGCTTCTGCTATAGGTTATTAAAGGTTATAACAATGAATAATGGTTGATAGTATTTATAAAGAGCTTTTTTGTAGGGCACTCAGAGACAATGGTAGACCGGATAGGAATCCAATCTAGTCAAGATAGTGTTATTTAAATATTATTTTAAATTGATATTCACATCCTTTATTGACACCATTTGAGTACTCTGTTTAGCATTTGTCTCGTTACGGAGTGCTAAGTACAAGTTGAGCTGGTCACCACCCATGTTTGCACATACACACAGTACGTTAAAGCAGTGGATCATGAGGAAATATTCACTGATTTTCACAAAAGTGATTTGCGTTCTCCAAAATCTCTGACTCCACCTTTAAGGTTAGGTATAGATTTATCATTGCATCTTAATTTATAAATAAATCAAAGTGGTTGTTTGCATTCAATGGAGCTTCCAGAAGAGCTTTAATAGGAATTCTAAAACAAATCTTACCGTGAAAATCTTTATATTTTGGCTGATAGATAGTGAGCTTTAACTTTAAACTACAGCCAAGACAAAATAAACCCTCAAACACATCTTATATTGGGCAGATAGTTAGATAAAGTTCAGTCCTTATCCAGGTGAAGCATAAAAGATTACAGGAGACACGCACTTACATAACTGTAAAGCATAAACTGATACACATGGTGCATCTTTAAAAAATATCTGGGGTGCTCAGGGGGGGTGGCAGATGGGACAGCAGGCCTCCAAGTGATTAGAGTTAAGTGTGTGTGTGTTTGTGTGTGTGAGTGTGTGTGAGTGTGTGTAAAACAGATGCATCTCCGAACACTGAAACACATGGACGCGTTGTGAGTAGTGCAGCAGAGAAGGCTGGCTGAGCATATGGAGAAGGGATCACAGGGACCAACACACACACACACACACACACACACACACACACACACACACACACACACACACACCACACACACACACACACACACACACACACACACACACACACACACACACACACACACACACACACACACACACACACACACACACACACACACACACACACATACACTCCAACAACTCTTCAACACCTGCTCCAGGTAAGAAACTCCACACTTATACATTTCTGGCAATCTGGATGTCGTTTGCTAGTTTATTAACTGTAACAACAATCTGTCCCGTACCTTTTAAAAACAAATCCCTTAGCTCCATAGCTCTTAGCTTCTGTAAGCCTAGTGTATGTGCCATTAGCATGACCTTTCTCTAACCTTAACCATACTTCAGTTGCCATCATGGACATATAAAGAAAGGTTGCCATGTACAGACACTATAAAAAGTGACTATTTCAAGGACAAGGAGCTAGTTACTAAAGATGGCGTCATCCATCACTTATAATATTAATTTAAAAAACTTCAATACATGTAACATTTTTGGCACACAACAACAACCACTCTGTCTTCTTCTTGTTCTTTCAAACAGGTTCATTTCCCCAGGACTCCACTATATATAAAAATTAATATATATAATATAACAAATAGTCCAGCAAATAACCATAACCTTAAAACCCTGCTAATAACTTCTATACAGCAATAATAATAATCTTTATTAAGGACTCAGATGGTCCACTCACATCCAACATACACACACACATAGAACACATTAAAATAATAATAATCAGGCTCAGTCCTCTTCACAGCAGACCCGGGTTAGAATCCAGCCCGGGTCGTTCTCTGCATGTCATTCCCCTCTCTGCTCCATTTCATCTCTGTCTCTCCACACAGTTAATAAACTTGGAAAATGCCAAAAAAGAATCTTTAAAAAATGCGAAAGAAAAGAAAGAATGAGTCACATTGAATCAGAACTGACACAACGTCTGCACACACATTTCAAAGATGACACAGAGAGACAGTCTGAGCCACGTAAGGCATTATGTATGGACAAACACACACACACACACACACACACACACACACACACACACACACACACACACACACACACACACACACACACACACACACACACACACACACACACACAAGAACACAACCTCATCAGCCATGTCTGCAAATCGTCAGGGCGTATCAATATGCACACGCACACACGCACACACACACACACACACACACACACACACACACACACACAGCAGCAGCAATACCTGGTTAATGACAAGCAGAGCGCCTTCAAAACTGCAGAGTCTGAGGTAGCTAGATTTCCATGATAACACTCTAGCAATGTGTTTCAGTGACATATCAATGATTCATTAAGGCTTAGATAGATGGGGGGTGGGGGGGATTGGCAGAGGCATGCGTTTCTTTCCTGGAAGTTTCTCACAATATAAATATCAAAACACACTCCCAGAAACAGTGGTAGCTATTCAATCGAGGCCCTGCTCGTTTACTGAGGCCAACTCGTGCTCTTGCACAGTATCTTACATTGACGTAGATCTGCTGTATTTCTTAAAGAAGACACATTAACTGTCAGGAATTAGTTTGATTCATAGCACTGAGCTAGGCAGCAGCAGTGTTTTGGATGTGTTCCTGGCTAGCAGAATGATAAATCTCAAACTCTCTCTCCCTCTCTTCAACTCTCTTCCCCCCTCTCTCGCTCTCTCTCTCTCCCTCTCTCTTGTCTTACAGCCATCAGCGTGTGTTTAAATGTTTCCTAACTCCGATGCCAAGAAAATGTCTCTGAATAGCGCTGAATCCCACATTCTGCTTGACAGCGAATGCATCCTAGCGAGGGCCAGGGCAGCAAGCTAACACTTACACAAAGGTCAAGAGGCTAATTGGTTTTAATGTGCAAACAAGCTTGGCCAAACAGATAAGTAGCATTGGACAGGGGTGGGCGCTAAAAATTAGAAAAATCCATCAATGAAATGAATTGTTTCTAGATCTGGGAATTAAATATCAGGCATCTATTCAAAACACATGGGAGGTATTTTGAGTGAAAAGCCTGGATGATTGAGTTCCTACTGGTGTCTTCAAAACATGGGGATTTCTCCAAAGGCTTATAGTTTAATGTGTGAGAGAGAGAGTTGGGAAGACAGAGACAGCAAGACTAGATAGACTTTGTGTGGAATTAAGTGTGTGTTTGTGTGTCTGTGTGAGTGTGTGTGTGTGTGTGTGTGTGTGTGTGTGTGTGTGTGTGTATGTGAGTGAGTGAGTGTGTGTGTGTGTGTGTGTGAGTGTCTCCAGAGGACTTAAGGACGGAGCCCGATAAATTCTCAATCAGATCCAGCTGTGGAACTGTTGCGCTGACGGACAGAAAGTACCCAGGCATGTGTGTCCGTTTACGGGGAGAGGCGTTCCAGTGACACGCCACACACAAAGGGACAAGCAGCACTAAAACGCAAGCTTGCTATTTTTTAGTTTACTAGTTGAATTTGGCCAAGTCTAACCAGTCATTTAAAGTAGCTTTGAAGAACTTTTGAATATTTCTGAAACAGTCTAATGTTTCCTCTGATGATCATAAATTACATGTAACAGCAAATGAGACCATCAGTGCAAAGAATGCTATTTTTATATAGTTTTTATTAATGCGTATGTCATGGGTACGCTCACCCAGGAACAATAGCTGGCGTAGTAAAAACACTACCGCTTTCGTCAAAAGAGGGTGCAATAATTAACACAAACTGAAAGTTCCTCAAAGCCACTTTAAGAAATGGAAAAACACAAAATTACAGTTGAATAAGTTAGATGGACATTAAGAACTCCCTCAATATCTGTCCCACACTGACAACGTTAACACAACTATTAAGATCTCAGTAATCTACTCTGCCTATATGGAAACTAAAGAACTCTTTTTGCAGGGCTGGAGAAGCACCACAAAATAATTTGTATTGGGGTAGATACATACAGCAACATTTGAAACAGATATTTTTCCAAGCATGTTCCAATAAAGCTGAGCTGTTTGCATGTTGACAATCTGTTGGAAATAAACTACATATTTCACCAGCTAGCAGACTGCATTGGGATTTAATACCAATTTGAAACAATGGGAGACCTGTGTAGTGATGCCATAATGTGATGGGGGGAAAATATATAAAAAAACAACTATGCAATGTAGCGAAACCTCCTCTCAGCAGACAAATAAGCATCTCTGAATCTCTGATTCATTATTGAAGTGGGAAACTGTCACATGCAGAAGGCATTTCAAAGTCAAAAGTTAACAAATTGATATAGTTTTTTTTATAACATATCAGAGTCAAAAGTTTTTACAGAACAGATATTGGATACAGCCTCTTTTCATTTTACAAATCAAAAAATGCAATGTACAGGTCTTAAAAATGTAGTTTCTGTATGTTTTTAAAAAGAGAATGTATGTTACAGTCAAATGTGTCAGACACAAAGGTGAGCAGTGAGCCCTTGAGGGTGTGTGTGTGTGTGTGTGGGTGGAGTGGGGGGCATCGTTTGATGAGGTGTGTGGGGCGTGGTGCGTTCACAGCCTGGGCTGATGATAGGAATCCCAAGCGACCGTCACTGACTTGTTATTAGAGCGCTATCACAAGGCATGTAAACAAGCGCACCCTGTGGTTTAGACCGGGTGGGGCTTCACACAAACACCTGACTAGACAGCTGGGTCAGATAACATACCATGTTCCTTAAAATGGTAAAAATGTTAAAATGGACTTGACCTATATAGCGCTTTTTAGCCGATTTTTACACTGTCGCCGCATCTACAGTACATGAGGTCATACTTCAATGAGTGTCTTTTGATACTTTCCAGACAGCCACTGGTTTTAGTTAAGCTACACAAAAAATATCTAATGGTAAATTGTGAAAACTAGAGTTGCTTGCACGAGATAACCTTAGTGAATATCTAAGCTTTTATTGTCGTTGTGGTTACGTTGTCATCATATTTAAATGGTTGGATTGATTTAAAGAAGCACGGCATAACCACATAGCTATTACTGTGATGGATTACCTCCCGCCCGTGTTCCTGTTTTGACACTGAACCAGTGTAAATTGAGTTTAGAAAAAAATAAAAGTTAAGATTTATGTTGCTATAAATTCATCACATAGTACTGTAAACAGAGGAGTAAAATGGTAATTTAGTGTGAATATCTATTCATATATACACTCAACAAAAATATAAACGCAACACTTTTGTTTTTGCTCCCATTTTTCATGAGATGGACTTAAAGATCTAAAATTCATTCCAGATACACAATATTACCATTTCTCTCAAACATTGTTCACAAATCTGTCTAAATGTGTGATAGTGAGCACTTCTGCTTTGCTGAGATAATCCATCCCACCTCACAGGTGTGCCACATCAAGATGCTGATCTGACATCATGATTAGTGCACAGGTGTGCCTTAGACTGTCCACAATAAAAGGCCACTCTGAAATGTGCAGTTTTGTCTCAATGCCACAGATGCCACAAGCATTGAGGGAGCGTGCAATTGGCATGCTGACAGCAGGAATGTCAACCAGATCTGTTGCTCGTGCATTGAATGTTCATTTCTCCACCATAAGCCGTCTCCAAAGGCGTTTCAGAGAATATGGCAGTACATCCAACCGGCCTCACAACCGCAGACCACGTGTAACCACACCAGCCCAGGACCTCCACATCCAGCAGGTTCACCTCCAAGATCGTCTGAGACCAGCCACTGAGACAGCTGCTGAAACAATTGGTTTGCATAACCAAACAATTTCTGCACAAACTGTCAGAAACCTTCTCAGAGAAGCTCAACTGCATGCTCGTTGTCCTCATCGGGGTCTTGACCTGACTCCAGCTCGTCACCGTAACAGACTTAAGTGGGCAAATGCTCACATTCGATGGCGTCTGGCACGTTGGAGAGGTGTTCTCTTCACGGATGAATGTCGGTTTACATTGTTCAGGGCAGATGGCAGACGGTGTGTGTGGCGTCGTGTGGGTGAGCGCTTTGCTGATGTCAATGTTGTAGATCGAGTGGCCCATGGTGGTGGTGGGGTTATGGTATGGGCAGGCATCTGTTATGGACGAAGAACACAGGTGCATTTTATTGATGGCATTTTGAATGCACAGAGATACCGTGATGAGATCCTGAGGCCCATTGTTGTGCCATACATCCATGAACATCACCTCACGTTTCAGCAAGATAATGCACGGCCCCATGTTGCAAGGATCTGTACACAATTCTTGGAAGCTGAAAATGTGCCAGTTCTTGTATGGCCAGCATACTCACCGGACATGTCACCCATTGAGCATGTTTGGGATGTGCTTGACCGGCGTATACGACAGCGTGCACCACTTCCCACTAATATCCAGCAACTTCGCACAGCCATTGAAGAGGAGTGGACCAACATTCCACAGGCCACAATTGACAATCTGATAAACTCTATGCGAAGAAGATGTGTTGCACTGCATGAGGCAAATGGTGGTCACACCAGATACTGACTGGTTCTGAGTCCCCAGACCCCCAATAAAGCAAAAAAAATGCACATTTCAGAGTGGCCTTTTATTGTGGACAGTCAAAGGCACACCTGTGCACTAATCATGATGTCAGATCAGCATCTTGATGTGGCACACCTGTGAGGTGGGATGGATTATCTCAGCAAAGCAGAAGTGCTCACTATCACACATTTAGACAGATTTGTGAACAATGTTTAAGAGAAATGGTAATATTGTGTATCTGGAATGAATTTTAGATCTTTAAGTCCATCTCATGAAAAATGGGAGCAAAAACAAAAGTGTTGCGTTTATATTTTTGTTGAGTGTATTTAATCTACATTTGATTTAACTTTATTTTGCATTCTACTTTATATTTATATGGTGCACCTTATCTCTACACATTTTATCTGCACTGTGTCCTTGCTCTACTGTTGTGTTTATTTGTGTCTCAGGTGTTGCTCTCTTCAGTTGTGTGTTTCTATTCTACATTTTGTTCTTCTATATCGCATTGTTGAGAGGAGCCTGGGACTTAAGAATTCCATTGCCAATGATTTGCTGCTGTAATTGTTAATGAGCATATGACAAAGAAACCATCTTGAATCTTGAATCGCGTCACCAAGGCCTTCTGGTTAGTATCACCTTTAACCACTCCACCAAATTCACATAGAAAGCACTTCATAAGGAACACATTAGCTTAGACGATTAGCGCTGTGCGGCTCCCACAAGCTAACTATCCCGAGTTAGTGGGAGGCTATAGCTAGCAGGGACCCCAGACAAAACCATGACTCACTTTTCCACTGTAAACATAATAACCCATAATCACACGCGGCGTTAACACCAGGCCTACCTTTGGGTTTCACAGATAGAGAGAGAGAGAGAGAGAGAGAGAGAGAGAGAGAGAGAGAGAGAGAGAGAGAGGAAATTAGATCATAAAATCACCACCATGATCCATGTAAAAAAGACTGAAATAAATTGCGATTAGACTTAAAGAGACACAGATGAGAGCGGCTGCCGGGAAAACAGTCTACACACACACACACACTGGAAACACACATGGTAACGAGCGGGAAATGCCAAGTCATGAGGTGGTTAATCAACGGATAACCACCAACACTTTGCTGCGGTCGAAAAGTTAATTATCACCAAGCATTCTAAATATCATCTGAGGATTTACTTTCGTTTTGAAAGAAGACTAACCCTGTGTTCCAAAACCCATACTTCCATACTACGGGTATTTAATATGTCAGGAAAAGATTTAGGATGTCCCAGTACATGCATGTCAAACTCAGTATTTCCAAAAATGCCCAGATGCCCTATTACATCAAACAGCATTTTGCAGTAACCAGCCAGCATGCTTTAGTATCTAAGTTAGTATAGGAAAACGACAAAGTATTTGATTTGGAAAGCAGGGTAAAAGTTGCAAAGGGCAACGTCCCACATGACACTGAGAGGACCAGCAGCATTTTGTTTTTAAGATTCTTTTTTGGGGCATTTTTTGCTTTTATAGACCTTTTGTGAGAGACAGAGATGAAATGGGGTACAGAGGGGAATTACATGCAGAGAATGACTCAGGCTGGATTCTAACCCGGGCCTGCTGTGAGGAGGACTGAGACTCTATTGGGGGGAGGAACTCTAACCACTACACCACGAGCGCCCCGACAAAGGCATTCTGCAGGCCGGCTGTCATGTCTGTGCTGTTCAGACGTTTGGTCTCAGAGGGAGATATGAAACAAATCAGGATTACTCATCATGTTCTCATCCACCACATGAAGGTGGATGCTGTGGTCAAGGCCGCTCAGTCATAAAGAAGCCATTCAGCAAAAAGAAAATGTCTACTTAGTTAGTCAGAGAGAAAAATAGTCTAGAAAGTTAACTCCCTTACAAGGTTTGAGAAATGTATTGAAAATGTATTAACATTCTATCCTCTCTTTTCTTTACTTGTGTTTAAACATTGTAATTAAAATTCCTTTAAAGTTACATGATTACAATGACAGATGTTAACAGAATATTTCTGACAGCGTTGACAGCAGCTCAAGTTGCCATGTAACTTTTGCAGAAGCAGACACACTGCATGAACTGTTAACCCACTCTACGGAGTCTATTAACAACCCGATAATCTGAAATTTAAAGCTATAGTGCGTACCCTTTTCATATAAACAAATGCCGGTTACATTCAAGCCATTGCCAAAAGAGTTGAAAGAAAGGTGATTAAGCGTATCAGCTCCTCAAAACTCTCTCTCTGTTTCTCAGTATGGCAGCGTTTACAAACTGGTGTCGCCACCCCGACACTGGTACAGGAGCTCAGAAAAATCCCTAGAAGAGCCTAAAAAATGTTTCAGTTGTTGATTCTACTGCAGTTGGTCTGTGGGTTTTCCCCTCACCTCCAAACACACACACACACAATCTCTCTCTCTCGCACACACACCGTTACAGTGTTTTGGCCCTGCCATCATACCTTACTGTGTAAAACAAGACATTTACCCTTTGAATGCCAGGAAACGATCCAGGTAAATCGCAACTCTGAACAGGAAAGATTGGACTACAGACTGGACAAAAGCAGGCACTTTCCCCCTGGGCCTGGCCTGGTATGTATGGCCTTATGTTATGGGTCCAAATTTTTAAAAGAGTTTCCAAGAAAAAGGTCTAATTCCGAATTTCCTTCGGGATCAATAAAGTATCTATCTATCTATCTACAGTATCTATCTCCATCCATCCACATCCTATCTACTTCAATTATGGATAAAATAATTGATTGTTTTCAGTTTTCTTCCAATTAATTAATTCCTATTAGATTGTGTTTTAGTTTTAGAGTCAAAATAGGATTTTCTTTATCAACAAGTTCACCTGTATATATATATACATATTTTTAATCTATAATCTATAATAGTACAACATTCTTACAGGACATTTTCCAAGAAACCGTAAATAAGTGACAGACATTAGTGGTTCACCGCATGGCGGTTCTTTTGCTTGTATATTATTTGCACAGTTGAAAGGATATATCCATGAGAGAGCATCTTAAATAAGACATTTTCGTTGCATTTTGTCGTGAAAACCTGAAGTTTTAAAGGTGCACTAAGTAACTTTGTGTGTGTAAGAGGAGTAAACATTTTCTAAAGGTATATTCTCATAACTGAATAAACAAACTCTCCTCACAGGAAAATGTGATCCCTGGAACACAGTTTGAAGCTAGAAAGCTTCCTGAAAAGTTACTGTTTCACAGCAGAGCCCAAAGTTTGGTTTACAAACATATTCTAGTCTTACGTTTGGTTCCAGGTTCCTCAAAATAATTTTGATTTATGATGATGGAATTATTCAATACTAAGGACTATATGTAAACTAACTGCAGGCTCTGCAAATCTAAACAAGTCCCCCTCCTCTGAAGCTGCATAGTGCACCTTTAAAAATAGCATTTTTCTTAATGTCAAATTTTCCATTATGTAAATATTAAAGCGTTGCTTGTCAGACGCAGCGACGTGATTGGCTGATCGGGAAGAACCAGACAGGACAACAGAAGAAGAGAGAACAGGTTTTTGCTTTCTTTACACTTTCAGAGTTTCAAACATTTCCAAATAGTCTTTCATACAAACATGTGCCATTGCTTTATGTTACATAATTTAAGATATAAAGGGAGTTTGTGGATTTTTTAAAAGGCATTGTTATGAACTGGGTAAAAAAAACATGGTGTATGATAATATGTATGATTGCGCCATCAAAGCATTCAAAATAAATGCAAAGAAGCAAACATTTAAAAGGCAAAAGTCTGAGAATTGTAAAACATATCGTTGAGGAAGACATGATAGGCGGCAGGTGGAGTTTGACACAAAACATGCATTGTATAAAAGCTGCTCTCAATGTATGAGCATTACTCTAAGAGCAGAACAAAGCTTAACTTGATATTACAGGCATTGTGAATGTGGAGAGGATTTTCTTTCTTTTTACATTATTCAAAGGTGCTCTGAGGAAATTTTAAATATTTCTAAAATGGTATTATTTTTTCTCTGATGATCATAAATTACATGTAACCGCAAATGAGACCATCAGTGCAAAAAATGCTATTTTTTTCAATTGTTTTTCTTAATGCCTTTGTCATGGGTACGCTCACCAAGGAAGAACAGCTGGCGTGGTAAAAACACTACCGCTTTTGTCCAAAGGGGGTGTAAGAATTAACACAAACTGAAAGTTCCTCGGAGCACCTTTGAAACTATACAGTTCATAAACAGGGACACTAGTGTGGAAATACATGCCAATGTCTTGTGTATGCTCATATCATATACTGCACAGGTTCACTGTATAAGTGACATGATTAATACCATTGAAATTAAGTGAATAGAAGTTTGTCTTGATGTTAAATCAACACTATAGGATCGGTTTAGATACATTTATGAAAACTTTAACAATACATTTTTAAACTGAAGTCGACATAATTTTTGCTGATGTTCAAACACATAAATTCTACGGTTTTCAAGGGGTGAAAAGTGAAATTTGATGTAATTTATCTGCTAGGCTGATATTGTTAATAATACATTTGTACAACAGCACATGAATTGCAAGGTTGAAACCAATGCGAGGACAACAGATGACAACATGTTCCCAAAAATGTACATTGATAATAAACGAGGGCTTTGTTCAGATCAAATGAGCATAGTGTGAAAAACCGCAACAAAATAAAACATCCTATAACGCTTCAAGTATGGTCTTCCATTTAATGCATGGATCTACAGTGTATATGTATTTTAAAACAAGAGAAATACCTAGAACACCATGGTCCCTTACACAGCGCTGTTTTGGCCTGAACTGAATGAGAACCTTGTAATTAGGTTAGAACCTATAGTGAAGATGGACATACTAAAATCCAATCGCTTGGAATTAAACGGCAGCAAATAAAAATCATATGAAGTTTGTCGTAAGGCCAATGTTGTACCTATAACTACACAATGAAGACAAAGGCTAAATACTGAGTAGGTCAAGTAGTGTAACCCCTAGTCTCCACCAAAAGCGGTTTTACGTGCACAAAAAAAAACTAAATTAAGGAGGTACTGAATAGATATATTTATCTACATTTTGCAACCTAGTTTGAACTTTGATCATATTTTTATTTATCTGACCTACTGATGACCTGTTTTCACCTTTATTGCTGTTCATTGCAGCAGTGTTGATAATGAATACTCTTACAAGGAACACTGCTCCCAGCACAGAAAGTTCGGCTGTTGCTTAGTTGTTCTACGCTTTATAACAAGCTGAAAAAACAGGAACGGTAGAGACAGTCTCTTCAGTGGTGTGTTCAAGTGCGCGTGTAAATTTCTACGGACTCACAAGACGCTTTTGGTGGAGGCTAGGGGTAATGTAGCTCTATAGAGGGAGAGGCTAAATATTACCTCACGTGACTTGGCTTTGAAAGCATGACAACAGGGATAATGTCTGTTGTTGTAGTTTGAAGAACAGCTGTGACCGTACGCTAATAACAAAGTCCTTTGGCCGTGGATAAAGCTGAGAAAATAACAGAGAAAATGTTACAGTGTGGTGCCTGGACCCTCAGTCATTTTCAAGTTGATGCGAAAGTTAAGCATCAACTTAAAATGAATGACAAATTGCCCATAGAAGGCCCCCCACTATTACAGTAGGGTCCTTGCTAGCACATTCAGCAAACTGCTCTCTACATCAGCGTCCCACATGCACAGACAGTGTCACAGTTCAACTGTCATTAGTGGGCGAAATTGCTGAGACAAGCCATATTTTCAAGTGAACTTTATGTAATCTTGAGACGCCATGCCCATCAAAGAGTGATGTAAGGCACCTTCTTACAAGTGCTACTGGTTCACCTATTGTCAAATAAAAGTGGCTGACTCATGACTACATACAGTATATATATATAATAGGGAGGTTTTTACATTAATGATAACTGGCCCGCTGTCATAGTTACAGCACCATTTTGGAACATTTTTTTTTTAAAAAGAGATAAAATATTAAAACATAACAATATAAAAAAAAGACCTGATTATTCTCTTTTGAAACCTAGGAAGCAAGTAACAGTCTTTTGGTTTTTAAAGGAACCAGTTGTTTTTGCATATGAGCAGGCTCAGAGAAGAAACTGTGATTTAAAAAAAAACTATTTAACAGCGAAAATCTGACTAAATAAAGTCAGACAGATAAATAAAAAAATCAAAAAAAAGCAAATCATCTCTGTGGTATGATACATGTCACAGTATCAATCATTTGGAGTTTGTCTTTTCAGAGAGGGGGTCATTATTACAGATAAAGTGCGACCCCCCCTCCCCCACTTTGATAAATAAGGATTTTCTCCATGATAGTGCCTGTAAACGGGCCCTATACAATATGTTGTTCTCAGGATATTCCCACAATAAATAACTCAGGCAGAGTGTTCAGAAGTCCTTGAAGATCTCTAGCTCTTTGGGAGGTACAGGTGGGTCTTTCTTCCACTCATCTTCTGGGTAAACGTCAAAGTTAGAAGTGTCCCCCTCGTGAGAAACCTTCGGGACTATGGTCGGCTGTGGAAACAGGGGAACATTCATTACTGATTTGATTTGAACTTTTTTTTAAATTAAAGATGATTTTTTTTTTTGGCATTTTTGCTTTTTTATTAGACAGTTTGGAGAGACAGAGATGAAATGGGGCAGAGAGGAGAATGACATACAGAGAACGACCCGGGCTGGATTCTAACCCAGGTCTACTGTAAAGAGGACTGAGCCTCTATGAAGGGGAGCTATGGGAGCGCCACCACTAAAATGAAGACTTATAAAAACAGCTCTCACCTTCAGTTTCCTGAGAGGAACTAACTCCCAGTCAATTGACTTGAACCACCGATGCTTCTTCACATCATCTGCGCCGTTCTGAAAAACAAAACATCTAATTAAAGCTAGGGTATATGATTTGGGAGAAAATAGCAGTTTGGATAGAGATTCGAATCCAAATACCTCAACCGCTCCACTTGTTCTCTTTGGTCCCTCCCTGACAAGCTTTACCTGCTGTAGCTCCTTCCTCCGAATGACAGTTATGTGCGTTCATGTCTTTTCAACTAGTGTCTTTCCCGGTCTTTCCTCGTATCCTTGCTGTCTTAGCGGTGTAAGCACTTGTTGTTAAACGGGAAATAGGTCATTTAGGGGCCGTTGATTGTAGACATTGCGGTTTGTTGGCTGCCGTAGTGCCAAACTGTCAGACTGCTAGGGTCGTGAACGCTTCCCCAACTGACGCAACAACGCCGGTGCCAAAGTGAATGGACAGTCCTAACAGCCAATAAGAACGGAGGATTGGAGCCTCGCTCTGATTGGTCAAAGTGTACATGAGCGGTGGCAATTTTTGGGGGCGGCACACAGAGGCAGGGGAAAGCAAAGTGAGATATTCTCAGACCACTTCACCTACATGTAGCTGAATAATATGACATTTTTGCCAAATATTACAGTGAAAAGGTTACCCACCTCAGCTTTAAGCTTTATATATAAAGCAAAAATTCATACACAAAAAAGGCAACACAAAGTGCTACCGTCCTCCCGCCTAAATCCACAAACAGTATTCCATAAAATAAATTAGTAAATAAAACCCTAAAAGACTAAGAGTTGGTAGTTAAATAACTCAATAAATACCATGGCTGTATACACATATACTGTGTGACCCAGTTTGCTTTGGGTAGTAGTGTCTACAATGTTGAGACAGGTTATATTAAAATGCTATCAGCAGCCTGTCAGAGTCCAGTTCACATATGGGGATTAGTTTTGACGGCCACTGAGTAATTTAATCATTATGTCAGATGATGTGTGGGCAGTTTGTGTGGAGGGACTTTATTCAATAAGTCTGTCAGTAGTTTGCCTTTCAGAAGACACTCACTAATACTATCCTGGGATGTATTAAAAAAGGGTTTATTCGCTCAACCTAACATCAATAAGCCTCTGGGCATTTTTAAACATCAAAAAGTGATGAAAGAAAAAATCATGAAAACCGGTGTCGAAACAAACAACAGAATATCACATAGAATGTTGGAAGAGCTGGAGAAATCTACTTGTAACAACAAAGTCTCAATCTATGTGATATTCTCTTTCCTACTTTGGTTTATCACCAGTTTCAAAAGGGGAGCCACTTTGTTTACATTCCCTTTGTCTAAATACCAGTTTATAGAGCCTAGGCTGTGTATTAACACCACAGCGCGCACACTGTATGGACAGATAGCATTGTGAGGAGATATTCACTGACTTTGACATAGAGGTGATTCGTCAAATAAACATACTCCAGAATTACCTAGGATGCCTTTAATACGTTTATTAAATCAATGTATTTAAAAAGGCTATTAGAATTGTGATAAACTAAATTACATATAAATTATGCATTAATATAAAAAAATAAAGAAATAATACAATTCCAACAAACATTCTTTTTTTGTGGGTCTTTAACTGATAACACAATCATTTTATTTCAAAACGCAAAATGAAGTCCAATAAAACTGTGTGTGCTATGCCAAACCCAACAGTCATCTCCCGCTAACACATAACAGTTGGCCAATCAGAGCTCCTGCTGCTGCTCTGTTGGTTAGAGTTGATTCTAATTCAGTTCCATGTAAGTGGTCTGAGCTCCAGGGTTTGTGTGTGTGTGTGTGTGTGTTTTGATGAGATATTATGTCCGATTATGAGGCTACTTTGTTCAGCTTCATCCCTACAGCTTAAGCTAACCGGCTGTTTAGACGCATTAGTCTAATGTCTTGTCAATACTCACAACAGGAGGGGAGACATTAGTGGAGAATGTAGCTTTCTGCTCTGTATTAGCAAAAACTGAGTGAGTGTTGAAAAGTGGATTTTTTGTGCAAAGTTGAAGCCTCTGGTAATGAATAACTTTTGGATGAATTACCATGAAATATCCATTTTATGAGGGTGTTATTTGTGAAAACTAGTGGTGGCTGCTATTACATCTATGGTGCCCATCATCTCTACCATTGTGTCCTTGAGCAAGACACTTAACCCCAAACTGCTCCAGGGGCGCTGTACTATGGCTGACCCTGCGCTCTGACCCCCTCTGGAGTGGTAAACTTGAGAGGGGATATGAGAAAAAGACACATTTCAATGTGCCCTGTGAAAAATTGACTACATTTACTTTCTTACTTAATGAAAACTGTATGCGTTTTATTGCATGATCACAAAAACAATGCAAGTTTTTGGTTTAAATTACATACAAATCAAAATAAAGTGATTTAACCTCTGCTTCAACAAATAAAAAATTAAAATCTATAAAACTTTAATATGACTTCATTCTTCAATACTGTATAGGTGTCTTTTCAATTTATTATAGTGGCACATTCCACCCTCCAAACATCAGGGAAAACATTAGCGTAATGTTAACGAGCAGTGTGTGATTGATATACACAGGAATATTGGCAGAAACAAATCGATATCATCTTGATTTGGGATTATGTGGAGTTAATCTGTGGGTTTAGAGAAGTGTTTGTTTGATTGAGAGCCGCCCACGGTCTCCTGCTCCACTACTAGTGTTAATTGAAATGCTCCAATCCTCCAGTTTTGAAATGGGAATCAACACAAAGCCTCCACTGATATTTACTTTATATGGACATGGTGTACCTTATCTCCACACTTTCTATCTGCACTGTGTCCTTGCACTACTGTTGTGTTTATTTGTGTCTCAGGTGTTGCTCTCTTCACTTGTGTGTTTCTATTCTACCTTTTCTTCTTCTATATCACATTGTTGAGAGGAGCCCATGACTTAAGAATTTAATTACCAATGACTTGCTGCTGTAATTGTTAATGTGCATATAATGAATAAACCATCTTGAATCTTGATGACTGATGAAGTGGCTCTCAGGAACATTTTAAAACCTTCTGCCATTATAGAAAGCATGAGAGCCAACTGCACATTAAAGGAATAATTGAACATTTAAAGCGCTTTGACTCACTCAATATAAGTCGACAGAAATCGTCCCTGTAACTGTGCGTGCATTTTTTTTAGAAGTTAAGTCACTTACAGCAAGAATATAAAATAAATAAACAAATCACTAAACGCTCCTGTGTGCTTGTTGTGACTCTTTATTTTACCACATGAAAATGTCAAACTATTCCTTTATTGTGTTGCTTTTTAGAGTGACTGAAACAAATATTTGCCTTTTCTTTTTTTTTACATCCTCAGTAGCTAAGACTAATGGAGTATAACCCAACCAGTCCTGCAATACATCCTACTTTCATTTTGATCTAGAGAGGTGTTGATTCAAGATAACGTTATGTTGCTTTTATTAGGGGCTAACGCGATTTAGATGAAAAGATATAGAGGCAGCCACAAACAGGCATCCATCATACTCTATCCACCCAAACAAGCCCGGTGCACATTCTTCTTCATTTGGGACTTAATTGGAAGCGTATAGGGGTACCGTAACACTGTGTTGTGGGCCCTCTCCTTGTCTGCAGACTGCTGTGCCGACTAACTATTGTTTTCTGTTTTGTGAAATCAGGTTTTGCAACTGTTTTTGTTTTGATATTTAAAAGGCATACGAGGTGATACTGGAAACTGTTGTTGACAAATCACTTTTACTCAAAATCAGTGAATATCTCCACATAATATGCTAGCTGTCTGTACTATGTGTGAGTGTGTGTGTGTGTGTGTGTGTGTGTGTGTGTGTGTGTGCTGAAAAAATAATTATGCAAATACAGACGGGAAAGGTAGCAGATTGTGAGGAGATATTCACTGATTTTGACAGAGGTGATTTGTCAACAACAGTCTCCAGAATGACCTAGTATGCCTTTAAAATAAATGTTAAAATAGAATAATTACTGCTACTACCTACTGAAGCTATGAAATATGTCGCATTGCCATGTGCAAGTCTAACCCACTCACCTTCATGTTGCCTAGCCGTCGGGCTCGGTCAATCACCAGAAACTTCTTGATGAGGTCTCTGGAGAGGAAACGTAAATGTCAGTGAATTCAATGCAGCACAGTCTCTCTCTCTCTCTCTCTCTCTCTCTCTCTCTCCTCTCCATATATCTCTCTCTATGTCTGTCTCTCCATCTATCTATCTCTCTGTCTGTCTGTCTCTTTCTTTCTCTCTCTGTGTCTCTGTCTTTCGTCTTTCAGCCATCAGCCTGTGTTTAACTCTGCATTGTAATGAATTTTGTTTATTAATTTAAATTGCTGTATTGTGTGTTATGTGTAAAATGGTCATTAATTGTTTCATAGAGAATAAAGTTAATATATAAAAAAATATATTCTCTCTCTCTCTCTTTTCCCTCAATCTCTCTCTCTCATACAAGGAGAAACTGTCAAAAGGTCGTCCCAGTTCCAGCACTTGTCAAAATGACAAATTGTTCTCTACCAAAGGTACCGCTACAGCCCCTACAAGGTGACGAGGGCTCGCTCACTGAGTTGTGTCCCTTTGACAATCTTTTAATTGAAGAAGTGAAACAGAAACTTCCTGACACTATAAACGTGTCTATAGGTGATGGAAACCTCCAAGACATGATTCACAGGAGGTTTTAAAAATGCCAAAGAGAAGCTTTGTGATGAAATGTGATAGCTACTGACGAACACAGCACGTTGGTTAAAGGAGCCAGTATATCTCTTATCTGAGGAGCGTGCTGACAGACTCATAAATACAGTCGCTGGATGATGACATGTCAGCTTCTTCTTCTACGCTTTTTTCAAAGTCTAAATCCTCCCTGTGCACAGAGACAGGCCTTTGGAGAGATATGTCACAGGGGGAATATTTTAATCAGCTCAGAGGTAAAATACTGGTATTCATGGCTTTTCGTTGAGTTAATCTGGAAAGGATGCTGTCAAAATGGGGAGAAGAGAGTGAGGATATCAACAATAAAAAAAGTCTACCCTATACTTTCCAATTACAATTCGGTGAAATTGGGACAACAGAATTGATAAATAACGATTTTAATCACATTGAGCCCTTCCATTCTAATATCCATTGGTTGTTTATGTCAAGAATTTTTTTTCTATTCACTGTAACATTTACAACCTTACAAACATATCAAAAAATATGGCAGCTCTTTCAATTATTAATTTTGTGTTTTGGGGACATTATATTGTCTAGACAGGATGAGTTGTGGTTTTGTATTATTCATGCTTCACGCTCAGATGCTTTCAAAGTTTTACAAAAACATATTGACAACTGTTGACAAACTCCACTGTTTGGGGGTGTATTAAGAAAAAGCATTTTGACAGTGGTACTCGTTAAAATCTCTGTAACACACGCTTTTCAGCTTGCTTGCTTGTCACACTCCACACACACACACACACACACACACACACACACACACACACACACACACACACACACACACACACACACACACACACACACACACACACACACACACACACACACACACACACACACACACACACACAGCGGAGGAAGACATGGAGTTGGTGCAGAGGGCATAAGGTCAGGTCAAAACGATGTCAACATGCCAATAACAAGTCCTTTAACAACCAACTAATTTTATGACCAATGCCTAACAACCCTTTTACTGCTAGGGTCACCGCGGGACACTTCTCTAGTCTGTGTGATGTCTATGCTGGACAGACACTGCAGCCTTGGACTCATTCATTCATGGATTAAAGGGCTTATTGGTTCAATGTAGAGTAGTATAAAACACAACCTTATTATACGGTACATGACATTACATGTCATTTAGCAGACGCTTTTGTCCAAAGCGACTTACAACTGGAACACACATTCATACACCGATAGCAGTAGCTACCACGCAGGGTGCTGGCTAACTATCAGGGGACATTTAGGGTTCAGTGTCTTGCTCAGGGACACTTGGAAATGTGGCGAGGATTAAACCACAAACCTATAGTTGCGGGTCCACCACCCTATCCTCTATATGGCGGCTTGTTGTGTATGATACTACATTCTACAATAAAGCAATTTACTGTTTTAATTATTGATTGACTCTATAATGTAATAAAATCTTAGTAACAATATTGGGAGAGGAAAATATTTAGCTGGCTCCATAATGAATAAGTTGTTACATTATTGGCAGAAAGTAACTACGATTTGGTGCTCAGCATTTTGTAACATTGTCGACCAAGTTATTACAGTTTGGGTCGTTGTTACATTTCGGCCTCTTACAAGCCTGTCATCCTATGAAAGGCCCTTGACTTCTTGATGGATGAGTGTGTGTGCCTTGGCCCGTAGAACTGTGTAAGAGTGATAGAAATGGTGGAAATATTAAAAATCCTTCTGTCTGTCTGTCGGCGTAAGATAAATAGTCTTAACAGTGTGAAGCTGTGAGCTCGCTGAATTATCAGCAGGAACCAGTGTGTGTCCGGGGCCACTGTGTCACCACTGATTGAGTGAGTGAGTGGACACACACACACACACACACACACACACACACACACACGCACACGCACACACGCACACACACGCAGAGCGTGTAGAGCCTGTAATCTTGCACATTCCAGCACCCTAAAGCTGGTCTAATAGACAGGGTCAAATCAGATGGGTGTGTGTGTAATTACTGAATGCGTGTCCACCTGAATCCCCTTTAGCTAAGGGCAGGTCATTGTCCTAGTGTCAAAAGGACATCCCAGCACTTAGACACCCCCCAATCCACGGTCAATACGGTCCCCATGTTCCTTTGAAGTATTGGGCTTATATAGTCATTTAAATGGGTGGTTAGTAGGGTGGAGTGTGCATCAGGTAGGGAGACTGGCATGTCCATCCTGACTGGCCAAAGTTTGGTTTGACATTAAAATGAGTGTGTTTAAAGGGTCCTGGCCGTGGCTCATGTATTGTGCTTCCCGTAGAATGGGGTGTAATTACCAACAGTTAAGGTGTGGTCACTAATCGATGCTACGGCAGGGACCAATACGTCTGTTACTGCGTTTAAAGCCAATTTGAACAAAGTATGTGTTTTGGCTCAAATTTGTTCAGACTTCAGTTAGTTTTGAAAACTGACGGACTCAGTACATGTAAAGACATTAAATATTAATGTATGTAACGCACACACTGGCAAACACACACACACACACACACACACACACACACACACACACACACACACACACACACACACACACACACACACACACACACACACACACACACACACACACACACACACACACACACACACACACACACACACACACAAACACACAAACAGATTGTGTAGTTGTAAATTGACCCCTGGCCTCTTGCTTACTTGACATAGAAATCCAGATGTCTTGGGAATTCCAGTTTTCCGGCCAGGATCTTCTGGTAGATTCCAAATGGATTGTCATCAAAGAATGGCGGGTAGCTGTGGAGAGTAAGGCAAGGCAAGTTTATTTCTATAGCACAATTCAGACACAAGGCCATTCAAAGTGCTTTACAGGGGCATACAATACATCAAGATATTAGACATTAGAAATTGCATTTAAGAGATACAGGCATCTCCTCCCTGCCACTGAAGAACTCTTTGCATACGGTCTGCGCTGTCACAACTGAGGTTCATTTGTGCTTTGCAGAGACTAAAATGATGCAAGGAACAAGTAAATGTAGGCAAGAGTTTACACACACACACACACACACACACAGAGGCATATACACACAGACACACACACCTGGATACGTTTGGACAAAAATGTTGCGAGTGGAGAGGTCACCATTTAAGGAAAGGGCAGAGCAGACAGAGCAGCCTTTGTGTGCACAGCCATTTGGACAATTGTGTGTGTGTCTGTGTCTATATACGTCTGTGTGTGTGTGTGTGTGTGCTGTCTGTGTGTATATGTGTGTGTGTGTGTGTCTTAGTGTTTCTACCACCCACAATCTGCTACTGAATGCTTTCACAGCTCTCATGTTCTCCCCTGTCTTGCTCTGGCCCTGGACAAGTCATTACCCGTAGATTACATAATGCTGCGTGGCCTCTAAACACATTAGTACCGGAGCAGACAGGCACATAATCACAGCAGTTTGTCACACGCCGCTACCCTTACCCAGAGGCAGGAGACTAGCTGCGAACCACAGACTCCAAGACAACTGGGCTACTAGTGCTGCCGTCATATATGGAAAATCTGGGTCATTGTGGCAAAATGGAACGTGGAGGGACAGCAGTGTTATATGAACATTTTCATGACTTAAATTGATGCTTTAACAGCAAACAATGTCATCTATGACTTTATGACTATATGTATATTAAAGCGTGTCTACATTAGTTCAGCCAGTATTGGATATAATCATATTGTATCTGTTTCCTCTGGTTGTATGATCTATCGATCTATTTTTTTCTTTAAATATTAGCCTTTCTACTATATGGAGTTCTTCTGATTTAATTATGTACAAAACATTTATTTAAAGCTCATGAACATATACTATCATGGATCACAAACATACAAATAATACCAAAACAAAACAAAGGCGTATTTCATTGAGAAAATACAAAAAATATTACTGAACCAATGGAAGATATTTTTCACACGCTGCAGAGTGATGTGGCTGCCAAATGTTCACAGCTATGGGGCCTCAGCAATCCACATTCTAAAGGCCTGGACTTGAACCAGCCACTCTAATGCCAAGCCAAATCCCTACACACTGAGCTACTGCCTCCACAAGTGGAAAGGGAAGAATGCAGCATAGTTGAAAAGCTGATGACTTCACTGACATACAGGATGTGTAGGGGCTTCCATAAACATCTATCTATCTATCTATCTATCTATCTATCTATCTATCTATCTATCTATCTATCTATCTATCTATCTATCTATCTGTCTGTCTTTCTGTCCCCACATAGAGGCTCAGTCCTCTTCACAGCAGACCCGGGTCGTTCTCTGCATGTCATTTCCCTCTCTGTCCCATTTCATCTCTGTCTCTCCAAACTGTCCAATAAAGCAAAAATACCAAAAAATTATCTTAAAAAAAAAACTAGCTCAGTTCCCTGACACTGGGACTTGGCGGGTGACAGTTTGGTGTTGACCCAATTAAGGTTGACTTGATGAGACTGACCGAGGAGAGGTAGCAGACGGGAAAGGGCTCGATTGAATCTTTAATGCAGTCAATCCAGAAACCAGGGAATAGACACGTTTTGATTAAAATTCCAAAGTGGGATTAGCCTTCACATTAAAATACTTTTCGATGCAATTTATTTCAATAATTAGCATGAAAGTGACCCTGAAAGGCCACTGGGACTGAGTGAACCACTAAAAGATTCTATGGCTTTCCTAGAAACTGAAGAAGGTCTTTCATTTATCTGGGGGCTGAAAATAAAATAAACACACACAAGCAGACGCAGACACACACACACACACACACACACACACACACACACACACACACACACACACACACACTTTCCATTAAGACTAGAAATCCCTCCCTGCAGGCAAGGATTAAGGAGAGGAAGACCTACTCTCAATTCTACTCCCTTAAGTTGACCTGAACTTTGAATGAATGTTTTTCCAACTCAAAAGACGTTGATGTACCGCCTGCGTAAACTTTTCAGAAGCGCCCGCTACATTCTTGCATTGAGAGGGACCTCAGAAACATCTGCACAATACTGTAAGATGAAGAGAGCTCTTTGTAAAGGCTCAGTCTGACAGTGGAGTCACTGCTAGGAGTGCAACACCTCAAAGCAGACCCTATGAACACTGGGACAGGGTCACATTCCTTCCATACATTTAAAGCTAAATATCTTCTTTACCTAGCAGGATATATAAGGGAAGCAAGTTCACACACAGGTGAAGTTCTAGTTGAAGTGGAAAAAGATGGTCTACATGAGTTAAAGCAGTATTGTATTATACTGTATATAAACAAATCATAGTGTAACTCTTTCCTCTGGTTGTACTGAATGTGCCTATGTAGGTTTATTTATACATTTGTTTACATATCAGTTTACAGAGCCTAGGCTGTGTATTCGGACACAATATGTTTTCAGCGCGCACGCACACACGCACACGCACACACACACACACACACACACACACACACACACACACACACACACACACACACACACACACACACACACACACACACACACACACACACACACACACACACACACACACACACACACACACACACACACACACGAGATTGTGAGGAGATACTCACTGATTTTTACAAAAAGTGATTTGTCAACAGATATTCTCCAGAACTACCTAGTATGCCTTTCATTTTATTCTCCCACACCGTACCATATTGGAGTGTTGCAGAAATCTCAGACAGACAGACAGTCTCAAAACCTAGTCAACAAAACCAAAGCTATATACATGCACAGCTACCTGTTAAGGGTATGCTCCTAATTGTATAAGAAATGTCATATTCTTAACACTAATAATTGTCAGCCAAATGTTGAATGAAAACAAAATACCTCTATTTTTCGTTCTTATTTCATGTATAAAAAAGAAATAAATTCAATATAAAAAATAAAAGCCATTAAAAATGACCAAAAAGCAACTAGCAAATCTTCAGGTAGGCCCATCCATGCTATTGAATGAATTGTATTAATTAACTGTTGACTGTTAACTGAAGACTTTTTTGTTTCCTTTTTAACTTGCAATTATCATTTTATTTGCTTCTTTTATTAAATCGAGTTTTAATTTCTATTTTATTTTTATTTGCTTCTTTTATTCGCTTTTAAATGTTTTATAATGTGTTTTATGTATTCTAATCTTGCCCCTGTAAAGCACTTTGAGTGGCCTTGTGTCTGAATTGTGCTATATAAATAAACTTGCCTTGCCTTGCCTTGTTGGATCCATACCAGACTAAGTTAATCTCGACCCAACGAAGCAGAAGGCCAATAAGACAGACACACACACACACACACACACACACACACACACACACACACACACACACACACACACACACACACACACACACACACACACACACACACACACACACACACACACACACACAATTATTATTATTCATTCAGTATGACAGTGAACATTAGAATAAGCCAGGGAGCTTTTCAAAGGAGGATCAACTCCAATGTCTCTCTATAACAATGGCTTGTATTCTATTCACACATTCATTTGTTTGGGGCCTTGCACTATCCAATAAGCACACAATGAAACGCTTTCCCAGACTGAGACAATAACAGCAAAAGATTAATTGAATAATTCCTTTGTTGCATGTACACAGGCTCCGTTCTGTCACTCACTTTGACTAGCAGTTGGCCGGCTGGCTGTTGTGTTTGATTTCATAGCGGACATGTGTTCATGCTGTCGTGTATTGTGTTGAGAGATGATCACCACATTTATTCCACACACACGTGAAGAGTTGCTCAAAGCATGACTGTGAGTGTGTGAGTGTGTGTGAGAGAGAAAGAGAGAGAGTGAGTGAGTGAGTGAGTTTTTTTTTTTTTTTTTTTTTTTTAAACCTTTATTTATACAGGTAAATCCCATTGAGACTGAAGACTCTTTTACAAGGGAGACCTGTTTTCCTTTCCCACGTTACCATTCACACACACATTCATACACCGATAGCAGGCTAACTATCGACATTCACACGAGGCAAGGTGGGTGAAGTGTGTTGCCCAAGGACACAACAACCATGACACAGGTAGCAGGGCGGGGATCGTACCTCCAACCCTTTGATCATCAGCCGACCCGCTCTACCAACTGAGCCACAGTCGCCCCTCAGAGTGAGTGTGAGAGAAAGAGAGTGAGTGAGTGAGTGAGTGAGTGAGTGTGTGTGTGCAGACATGTATCTGATCTCTGACAGGGCAGTTCTTGTGGACAGCACTATCCTATATAAACTTTGTCTTTATCTGTCCAACAGGTTCAAATCCAAATGCTCTTTAACACAAGCGTTGTTCAGTTCTGTTTTCACCTCAGTTGCTCTGAAAGAGGAGGCTGCCCCCTAGTGGATGAGTTAATAGTGCACATTGCACTATAACAGGAGGATAGGGGCAGACCAGTAACCATGAGGTCTCTGGTTGGATCCCCGGCACAGGACAGGAGGGTGTTAGTAGTAAAACTAGTGGTGGCTGCTATTACGTTATATCTACGGTGCCCAACATCTCTACCATTGTGCCCCTGGAGACACCAAACTGCTCCAGGGGCGCTGTACTATGGCTGACCCTGCGCTCTGACCCCCTCCAAAGTGTTCTAACTTGAGAGGGGATATGTGGAAAGACTAACTTCAATGTGCCTTGTGTAAATTGACTAACGTAAGTGAACTCACCCAGCTAGCATTTCAAAGATGAGAATCCCCAGTGCCCACCAGTCGACCGCCCGGCCGTGGCCTTTGCTCTGGATGACTTCTGGAGCCAGGTACTCAGGAGTCCCACACAGAGTCCAGGTCCTGACATACACACAGAAAAACACTTTTAATTTAAAGCCATTATACATTAATTAAAACAGGTATGAATATTATATTCCATTTCAATTATGTCTGTGCTACAAAAAATAATACGCCAATTCCTTGTACACACCTTAAAGGAATACTTCACCCATATATAGGCATTATATCATTATAAAATCAAACATTTTACCATGTGTGATGTCACACACGGGAAAATGTAGGGTTAGACAGTGAGACCATAAAACACTCTTTTTGCCTTTTCTCAGGCTAGGATGAACCAATTTCTAAAATCTTTGCACATTTACTACATAGGATCTCAGAGTTCAATACACCTTCATATTTCCAGCAGTGAAGTAGGTCTTTAATGATATTGTTTACGTAAAACACAGGTTGTTGAGTGAGTGGCTACTACGGTTTGAAAATGATAACCTTAAGTCTCAATACATGAAAGACTGTGTCTAGTTGCACAGGGACAACAGGCTTGGGTAAAGTGATCTGCCCTGAGTCACCTGACCAGCTGTGTCATATTTCATAACACTGAGAGTAACACTAAGTCCATCGAACACCAGAGGGACTTGGGCATAACCTCTGACTAATGCTCACAGTGGGAGACTGTTACAACATACACAACAGCTTTATCCTCATGTGTAAAATATAATAACATTCTTCAAATTAGATTTTACACAGGGCTTATATAACATCAAGCAGGTGAAAGAAAATAGACAATTCTCACTCCCATTTGTGTTTGTAATCAATAGTGTGTTCTATTCTGAATGTGAAAAAAAACGTTGAGGATGTAGGCCGTCTGTGTGTGTGTGTGTGTGTGTGTGTGTGTGTGTGTGTGTGTGTGTGTGTGTATATACACAGGGGTAATGAATCTAGAAGTGCCAGTCTGAATTGGCTGGAGCGACCGTGGGGGAGGAAAGTGTAGTGACGACAACCAAATGCAAGTATTGGACATTAAGTGACGGCCGCCTGGCAAAGTGTATAGACAATAACACAAAGTGTGAGTGAAGCAGATGATTGACTGAAACACACACACACACACGCACACGCACACACACGCACGCACACACACACACACAGTTGCCTGTGAAAAACCACTTGTCCTCTGTTGAAAAGCACTCGGCCCTGTTCCAGCCTTTTCATGGGCCCGTCACTGATATCACCTACGTAATAATAATGACCTCTTTGGGCCAGTTGCCATGGCCACGGTAATTTGTATGGAAATGATGTTGGACAGAGAGAGACAGAGAGAGACAGAGAGAGACAGAGAGAGAGAGAGAGAGAGAGAGAGAGACAGAGAGAGACAGACAGACAGACACAGACACACACACAGACACACACACATCTGTCAACATTAAGGCTCTGGTTGAACAGCAGGAGACGCTGTGGCAGCACGAGGGAGAGGAGCAACGGCTGTGAAATGGGGCAGAGAGGGGAATGACATGCAGAGAACGACCCGGGCTTGATTCTAACCCGGGTCTGCTGTGAAGAGGACTGAGCCTGATTATTATTATTTTAATGTGTTCTATGTGTGTGTGTATGTTGGATGTGAGTGGACCATCTGAGTCCTTAATAAAGATTATTATTATTGCTGTATAGAAGTTATTAGCAGGGTTTTAAGGTTATGGTTATTTGCTGGACTATTTGTTATATTATATACATTAATTTTTATATATAGTGGAGTCCTGGGGAAATGAACCTGTTGGGGCCTTTTATTATGTTTCTCTATGTTTTTTTCTTTGCAACAACTATTAAAATGATCATAATTTGTAAAGAATTCCTGTGTATTTTTTAAATAAATGTTTTATGAAAGTGTAACATGGTACAGGACAATGCCCTCCATTTCTATAAGTGAGTCACTGAAAATGTAATCTTACTGCGTTATGTTTACATGTCTGCGCGGGTCAAGGCAGAGCCGGCAGTATAGATATAAAGCTGTGTCTCTTCTCGCGTATCTTTTCAATTCTCCTGAGGTCATTCGGGGACCTCGCTCACTGTATATCTTATTCAGAATAAATACAATCACATTGTCCCTCACTGGCACTGCTAGGGCTTTCTCGGAGTTGGGAGGAGGGAGTTGGACACCCTAAAATTCACACATTTTGGGTGGGGGCGCTCCGTGGTGTAGTGGTTAGAACACCCCTCCCCCCCCCACATGGAGGCTCAGTCCTCTTCACTGCAGACCCGGCTTAGAAGAATCCAGCCCGGGTCGTTCTCTGCGTGTCATTCCCCTCTCTGCCCCATTTCATCTCTGTCTCTACAAACTGTCTAAGAAAGCGTGAAAAATGCCAAAAAATACTTAAACAAAAACACTTGAAGATATCCATTTTACAAAGACAAAAGCACTAACTCTTCCTTCATTAAAACAATGAATCCAATCTCAAAATTCTCACCAATTTAATTTTCTGCCCAACAATGAACCACAAATAATTAACCTATTACTTCGGTTCAAGTAAATCAAACAGACTGCTTAAACGTGTATAAATATCACATTGCTCCTATTGGATGACACCAAGTTTAAACTATAAATAACTTGTTATTGGATCCCAAAAAATAAAAACAAATTGCTTACATTGATTAAGAACACAAACAAAGTAAGTCTAAGTTTAAGTTTAAGTCTAACAGCTGAGCGATTCTTTTCAATCAGGCCTCTTAGGGAAAGACTGAAAATCAATATCCTCTTTGAAGTCCCTTTCTAAACGAAATGGTGTAAGATAATTTATTAACCGATTTTTATATCTCTTTCCTCGCTTATCCTCCATTCATTCTCAATTGGTTTTCTTTCAGGTCACTTTAAAGTAGCTACGAGGAACTTTTAAATACTTCTGAAACAGTCTCATTTTTCCTCTGATGATCATAAATGACAGCAAACGAGACCATCAGTGCAAAGAATGATATTTTTAATATTAATGCCTTTGTCATGGGTACGCTCACACAGGAACAACAGCTGGCGTAGTAAAAACACTTCCGCTTTTATCCAAAGGGGGCGCAAGAATTAACACAAACTGAAAGTTCCCTAGCACATTTAACTACTTTTTAAATACCACTTCAATTGTATGATGCGTTATATGGACCTGTGTCTGCAATAAAGCTTTATATAATTGCAGTTTTTAAAATGTTTTTACAGTGTGTGTATTACCTGTCTGATAGCTTCTTAGCAAAGCCAAAGTCTGTGAGTCTGATGTGTCCCTCACTGTCTAGCAGAATGTTCTCTGGTTTGAGGTCTCGGTATACGATCTCTTTGGAGTGCAGATACTCGATGGCACAGACGATCTCTGAGGTGTAGAAGAGGCCTGTGGAGTTACTGAAGCGCCCGCGGCTACGCAGATAGCTAAACAGTTCTCCACCAGGCACGTAGTCCATCAACATGTACAGGAAACGCTCGTCATGGTGCGTCCAGAACCTGGTGAAAAACAGGGGGAAAAACACTGTGTTACTATTTACACTTTATTTTAAGGTTGTTTTTTTATTTCTTCAAAAAAACAAAGACACATACACACAATACCCTAGCCTGGTCCTACCAGACCATCCTAATTCATTTCATTTGTACAGAAGGTCTGGAATCGCTAAATGGTAAATGGTAAATGGTAAATGGTAAATGGTAAATGGTAAATGGTAAATGGACTTGTATAGCGCTATATCTCCGTTTATCACAGACTCAAAGCGCTTTACATTGTTTTTGTACACATTCACCCAGTCACACACACAATCATACACCGATAGCAGCAGCTACCACGCAGGGTAGGCTTAGCACTAGGGTGCTAAGCTAACTAAGCTAACTATCGGGAGCAATTCGGGGTTCAATGTCTTGCCCAGGGACACTTCGACATGTGGCGGGGAGACGGTGGATCGAACCTCCGACCCCGCACACCAGAGGCGAACTTCCTACCCACTTCGCCACTGCCGCGAATTGACAAACTACAGGAGAAAATCCACAAATATACAGCGGACCCAGACTGACTACTGAAGGGAAATGAAAATTGAGCGGAAGTAGTTAGGCGGGCGGTGCCAGGCTAACAATACCTTACCAACAACACTAACAACAAAAACAGAAGATTAAAAACAAACGGACACTGATATGTTAAAATGGTATAAAGATTTTAACTCTGGCTTTATTCAAACAATTTTAAAGATGCAATTTTCCGCTCATCCAGGAGTGTACTAAAGGGCAAGGTTTGCATTTGATTGACTATGGATTCAAGTTGTCTTTTCTAAACAGTAGTAATAATGCTCGTTCTTCTTTCAAATGTTCCAGTCTGACTTTTAGGGATAGATTTATAACGCATACGCACAATGCACACACCCTACGATAAGTTAAAAAAACAGAATGCTGATCGTCTCTTCAATTTTTTTCAACCAGTGTTTTGATTATTACTGACAGCACCTCCTTCTCATTTTGGACAGAGCCAGACCCTCTTTCTCACTATGCTTCCCATATTTATGCTAAGTTAGGCTGACCACATCCTGAAAATGTTCCTATGAGCTATCCGTTTAAAATACAGTACAGAAGGGTACCGGTATGTACAAAATGATGCTCTCAACTGTAGTATAAACCTGTATTTCTGAAAGGAATCAATGTTTTGAAATGCACAGGCAACCACTATATACAGCTCTGGAAAAAATTAAGAGACCACTCCAAATGTTCAGTGTCTCTCGTTTTACTATTTATAGGCATATGTTTGAGTAAAATGAACATTTTGGTTTTATTCTATAAACTACTGACAACATTTACACAAAATACCAAAAATATTGTCATTAAGAGGATTTCCATTAAGTAATGTAGAGATGAAGATTGAAGAAGAATCCAGACTGTCTCTTTATTTTTTCCAGAGCTCTATATATGATTATTATTTAATTTGTATTTATTTTTTGTCATCAGGCCAGCAGTGTGTTAAATGCCCAGTAGACTCACATTATTATGAGGAAGGGGTGGTTGACCTCTGACAGCTATTTCTTAACATCGGCTTGAAAAGAAACGATTGCTGATCGTCCTTTCAACAATTGTATTGATTATTTTTTTTATTTTCAAAATGAGTATTTCTGTATTTCTAAAAGGAATCAATCAAATGCCCAGGCCACACTCTGTTTGTACTTAGTATGCGTCAGACTCACAGTCTTATGAGGAAGGGGTGGTTGACCTCTGACAGCACTTCCTTCTCGTTGTGGACGTGTGTCTCCTGCTTGAGGCGGATGACGTCAGTGATCTTCATCTGCTTCAGAGCAAAGAACGACCGACTCTTCTGGTCCCTCACTAGGAACACACGGCCAAACGTACCCGTGCCTTAAGACAGGGAGACGGGCAAGGTTATTTATATAGTCAGAATGCATACACAAGGCCATTAAAACTGCTTTACAAGGGCATACAAATACATCAAGATTAGACGTTAGAAATTGCATTCAATAGATAGATAGATGGATGGATGGATGGATGGATGGATAGATAGATAGATGGATGGATGGATGGATAGATGGATAGATAGATGGATAGATTTTCAATAAGAGAAATAAAAACTGATAATGCAAATTGTTAAAAATGTAAAACATTGCATTATTATACGATAAATAATAAGCAAATAAAATAAAGAGGATATTACAGGTTAAAAGGGAAACAGAGGGGAGGGTAAACAACCGTAACAAGCAACCACGGGACACAGGAGAAATAGACCGAGCCAAACAACTGCTTATGTTACACTAACTCTAGCACTTATTGATTAGGTTATGTGTTGTTCATTACTTATTTATGGACAATAAATATTAAGCAATATCCATATATCAATATCAGACAAGATTCCCATGCAAATGACTCAATCAGAGGTTGCTGATAGATGGATAGAGATTGAAATAGAGATAGATAGATAGATAGATAGATAGATAGATAGATAGATAGATAGCATACATAAAGTTATAAGTAGTATCTAAATGCATAAATCCGAATTCTATAAGCATATATTTCATCTAACAAAAAAAAAATTATTTGGACCAGCGCTGTCTGGTCCGGTTTGTCCTGTTTGAGTTTCTGCTTATTAGAAAGTAGAAGCAGAGGTGTGAATGCCTAGAAAAAAAAATGCAGAAAATATACAGTAATGTTCGGCATTACAACAATGTCTCAACACTGTTATTGCAGAGTTCATAGCCTTTACACGGGCTGATAGAAGAGAAGCGAATATAATAAATATTTTTATTTTTTTAATTTAATAAATATTTTTATTTTTTTTACTATGGAAAAGGGGTAGGATTAAATAAGTGTATACTTCTTCCTGCTCCTTTTCAGGCATATCTCAGAAATACAGATAATTTGTTTTCTTTTTTTTTTTGTGAAAACATAATTTGTTTATTGTATTTCCATGCTTTTCATTTTGTTTTGTATGTTTGATATGTCTGAAATAAATTGAATCAAATCAAATCAAATCAAATAGACGGGTATTTTTGACGTTTTCACCCACCCTCCTTGTGTAGTATAGCCTCCTTTTTATATACCTCTGACTGAGTGACGTAAGTGCAATGTCAGGCAAAAGGTAATCTACGCTATTAAACAAACATGATTTTGACATCTTTGCTTGCCAGCTGTCATTATGAGTGGCACACCTTGGCACACCTGTCCTGCATACAAGACTTTCACTTTAATAATTGTCATTTTACAAACAGTAGTGGGGAGCCGTCTATGGGTAATTTGATGTTTTAATTTCAAGTTTATGCAAAAGTTTCGTTGTCACTTCCTAATTGAAGATAAGGGTCTATAGAACAATTTTGATTAGTGTCACTGTCAAGAAACCAGACCAAGTCTTTTTTTATTTTTTTAATTTAAGACCTTCAAAAAAAATCAAGCCAAACTGTCCTTTACCTTTAAATTTAAATTGAGAATGAAAGTAACTGGAATAGCTGAAAAGTAAAAGTCCTACTAACTAAATATAGGGGATCCCTATGTCAATATTATGTGTGCTAAAAAAACTAAAATTAGTTGATATATTGGTGATTTTTGTTCGCTTGTGCTTGGATATTGGCCTCTGCTTCAGTATCAGGTTGTGATGAGTTGATGGCAGGTTGTTATTGTTGGTGTATGTTAGAGAGCAGTCTTCCAGTAAGCTGAGTGCCTGCAGGGCCCCACAGCCAATGTTTAGTTTCAGTTTTGTCTGGTTCTTTCTTATAAGACTCCTAGCTTTGCCTTTGACATGTAACTTGTGTGAACATGTCAGTGATACTCAATTAAGAATCTTTTTATCACATATGATCAGTAAACAACTTCTTTATTTTCGTTTCAGTTTTACTTTTAAAAAGATATTTACTGTAAGGCTTCAATTCATTTACAGTAAATCAAGTTGTCAAGGTGTTGTACTGATATTCTTAAATGATCAAGTTTGTCTCTCAACAGCAGAAAAACTTGTGGACAGGAGAGTGTTATGGTGAGGCATTGGAGTGGGCAGTTAACAGTTGGAAATCCTTATATGGTTAGTATACAGTCCTCTAGAGTATCTAGGCGATTTGACCCTAAAATCAATATCACGATTAATTGGACATTTTACCACCGATTAAGATTAATGAACGATTATCTAGTTTAAATATTGCCATAACTAGAATCTATAGTAAAAACATGTTTTAAATATCAATTTCATATTAAAAAATTTCAATAAATCACTGCTGATTAAGAGTAAAATAAAGGGGCTTGGACAGGGCCCACATCAAAATGATTGACATGCAAGTTTAAGTCGATAACAAGGTCTGAATGCTGGTTTTGATTAATTTTCGAGTGGCCTGATATCCCCTGAGCTCTGTGTTGTTGTTGATACATTTGGCATTTCGTCTGACAGTGATGAGCAGTGAGGGAGATAATAAATAGCTGATGACAGTATGTGATAGAGTCAGTCACTCACTCACTGCTGCAACGTCCTAATGAAATGCTGGCTGTCTCGTTCTGATGACATAATACCAACAATGAATCCTTGTCTCAGAGCTTTTGGTGTCGCCGTAGCAACAGAGAAACAGTCCCTGTCAGGTAGACCTCTCGTTTCTACACTAAATGTCAAACTTTTCAAGCAATGAAAGAAAAACAGCGCATTGGCAAAGGCAAATATATACATTGTGTGAACTGAAACTGAGAAATATTTCCGGAGTTCCAATCCCCATGCTTCCACACAGATTAGTATGCCAGAAAAAGGTTTAGGAATTGTTTCAAAACATGCAAGTGCAGTATCAAAAAATACCCTAATACATCCAATTGCATTTTGCAGTATATAAACCAGCATGCTTTAGTATGTAGTGTAGGAAAAAGAAAAGGTTTGGGATTTGGAACGCAGGAATTCTTTGTAATACTGTGTGTAGTACTTAATAGAAATTGAATCAAGTGTTATCAGTTAACGTGTGTAAGCTGTCAGTGAAGTTGGCTCAAGCAGATGGTGGTACAGCCTACACACACACGCACGCGCACACGCACACGCACACACACACACACACACACACACACACACACACACACACACACACACACACACACACACACACACACACACACACACACACACACACACACACTGGGCAGAACACTGGCAGGGAAAGGCTCTGTGGTGGGATGGTTTCATAACTGAACTACGAGCAGGACACTTGACTGTGTGGAAATGTGATGACTTCACATTAAACCAGCTCAGTCAGGCGCAGAACTAAAAATAGGAAATCAAAAGAGTACATGTTCTTTTGTTAGTATATTTTGTAACAGGCAGTTTGAAAAGCTAGCTCAACATTTACACCCCGAACACCTCAAAACATACTGATGATTAAAATAAGACAAGGTCCTCTTTAGGCATTTAATACAATAACATGAGACAGACACCATGCAATACATGTTAGAATAACCAACAGGGATACATTTATAACTCAGTGTCGCACATGGCTGTTCTACAAGAAGAAAACCCAAGTTAAAGGAACAGCCGTTGCTTTATGAAGATAATATATAGTTTGAGCTGTCAGGTATCTAGCCCCTAACACTGCTGCTCTGCATAGCAACAAGCCCATCGGTGTAACATTTCACCTGCTAAACAAACCCCTCACTGCACAAGGCTGCATTGTTACAGGGCCTCAACACTAAGGGGGTTGGAGAAAAACAAGATAGGCTATTCTCACTAAGAGATGGTCAATCATAGGGCTGCTTCTGTGTCACACTCTGTATCAGGGGTAGTGAGTGAGATATCTATCTATCTATCTATCCATCCTGCTTTTCTGGGCTTTGGAAAACAAATGGGCTAAATGCAGCTTTTGAAATTCCTATTGTACAGAATGGGTATAACTTTCATAAGACAGAAAACACATTTACACAATAAAACGCTACATTTCATATTGGGAAATTGGGATGTGTTATGAATTAAAATTTGCTGTGACAGGACAGCAGTTGGTGTTGGTGCTTTCAAGTGATATTCTGCGGGTCACACAGCGCTAGTAGGACCACAGCATGTGAAATAAATAGAATGCCGGCCAGAGAGTTAACTCATGATTTTAAATTGCATTGACAATAAACGAACAGCAGGCAGATAACGAGCTTCAGCTGATTTGTTTTAAAGCAGCAAATCCTTCTCATCAGACAAAATGGCTTGGAAAATTAGATTTTTATGTGCTAGGAGCCTCATCCCAATAGCACACCATGAATTCCTAAGAGTATTAGGGCCTGGGCCTTGTAGCCTAATGCATATTACTGAGCTGCATATTTTACATTTGTTGTGCATGAAGAGCTAGTCATATGTGTTTGTCCAAACCTACATGTAATCTCTAAACAAACAGGCTTTTACTCTACTAAATAAGCTAACAACTAGTAAAAAGAAGGAAACAAACAAAATGTGTCACTCTGAGGACATAACTGAAACATAGCTAAAGCTTGTTACATACTCTGCGAGAAGAAAGACTAAAGTTCTCGGTGACAGAGCTGTGAGAAGAAAATTACGTAATTTTCTTCTCGCAGCTCTTGTTCAGCTGTCCTCTCAGCTTGTTCTTGACACATCGTCCGGGTGGAACTTTCTTCTCGCAGCTTGTCCGAGAACTATTGTAATTGGTCAGTCTGAAGACAATGAGGGAAATCAGCTGGCGCTACTATGGTAACAGCGCATGACGTGTGCTGCGGTGAGGAGTTCGGCACTTGAGTTCTTGTGAAGTATGAAATGACAAACCAGGAAGAACTTCTCGCAGCTCTGTCAGCGAGAACGTTGTTCTTTCTTCTCGCGGAGTATGTAACAGGCTTAAATGAAAATGCTGGCAATTGTACTTGAATCATACCTGGCTGTGACTTAAATGAGTACTCAGCTTCAAGTCTATATTTAGTTCTCTTCAGTGAGACTGAGAACAAAGAGTCAAACTTACAATGACGTCCATAAAAGACCAATCATGTAATTATGACCAAATTATACTGAAAGTCAGTTTTTCTCTGAAACAACTATAAAATAAGAGTAGAGCTGTGCCGCCGAGAGGCTTATTTCGACTTCTCTATTCACTAATAAGCTGGTGCCATGACGACCAGTAATACACAGGCTTTTACTGGCTGCCACTTGTCCCTTCAAGGTGCACTATGTAACTTTGTCAGAGAAGTGAACATTTTATAACGTATATTCTCTTAACTGAATAAGCAAACTTTTCTCGCAGGAAAATTGGATCCCTGGAACACTGTTTGAAGTTAGAAAGCTTCCTGAAAAGTTACTGTTTCACTGTTGTTGTTTACAGCAGCAGGGCCCACAGTTTGGTTTACGAGCATATCCATGTCAGATGCTCCCATGAAACTGCATAGATCACCTTTAAATGAAGCCACGTGTCTGTGGTCTTGTCTTCCTTTTTTTTTTGGTGTTTATATAATTGTTAATTTCACTATTGAAGAGTCACAATCAATCAATCAATATCCTTTATTTAATCAGGTAAAAAATTCATTGAGATTAAAATCTCTTTTTCAAGAATGACCTGGTCAAGAAGGCAACACCATGAAAAAATAAGCACAGTCAACCACAATTCTCATACACAACATTCAGCATTGATTAAAGTACAAAACAAGATCAGGGACAAGACCATACAGCTCCGGAAAAAAATAAAAGACCAGTCTGGATTTTTCTTAAATCTTAATCCCTACAAAATTTAATGAAAAAAAAATGTATTGGAGTTTGGTGGAAATGGTGTCAGTAGTTCATAGAATTAAACCAAAATGTTCATTCTACTCTAACATATGCCTATAAATATTAAAACAAGAGACACTGAACATTTGGAGTGGTCTCATAATTTTTTCCAGAGCTGTATATAAAAATGTAAATGAGTACAGTTAAAATTAAATATATAAATCAGAACAGAACAAATGAATAATCAAAAAAGAGCTTTACAAAAAATTGCATTGACCTTGCATTGCATAAGAGGCGCTACCTGGCCTGTAACCTTGCGTGCTCCCATGTGGGTGTGTCTGTGGGCCTGTCCTACAGTGATGAATCACTTCCTAAAGGGCAGGTTTGAGCCTGAACATAAAGCTTTCTCTGAACACTGTGTGACTAACTGTCCAGTATACACTCACTGTCTCTGACTCATGGAATGTGTTTCTGTTGCGTCATTGTCTTCAAGGGAATCTGCCAAACAGCTGATCCATCAAGAATCAGGGTTTGGATTTATATATACTGCTGCAGGCTCTGGGTGTTGCTATTTGGAGTCTAAATTACTTTGCTGACTTGCACAAAGAACTGTCCCTGCGTTCCAAAACCCATACTTCCCTACTATTTAGTATGCCAGAAAAAGATTAAGGATGTCCCAATACATGCACGTCAATTGTAGTATGCTGAAAATACATAAATGCCCCACTAACTCCAATAGCATTTTGGAGTATTCGTCTTTATTCTTGGGATTTCTAGACATAATGATTAAAAAAACTTCCTTATCTCTTTTATTTTTCTCTCTCTCCTGTATGTGGCCCTCAAACTCTTCTGTACTTTAGTATGTAGTGTAGTAAAAAGAAAAAGTATGAGATTTGGAACGCAGGGTGTGTTTTTAAAGGTGCACTATGCAGTTTCAGGGGAGGGGGGTTTGTTTACATTTCCACAGCCTGCAGTAGTTTAAAAACATGGCATTCTTAGTGATGAATAATTATATAATTATAAATCAAAACTAAATTATTTTGAGACAACTTGACCCAAACGTAAGACTAGGATATGATTGTGAACCAAACTGTGGGCCCTGCTGCTGTAAACAACAATGGTGAAACAGTACACTTTCCGGCAAACACACAATACATACTCTGAGTCACTGTACAGTAATAGGATGTCTCCCTTTTTGCCCTGCAGTATTTTGATACTAGAACAGGACGGGCCGTTTTCAACACATAACAACATATTTGGTACGATTATAATAAGCAGATTGTGTGTGACCAACCTAAGCCAGAAGCAGTGTTAACTTTTTTACAAACAAAATTAACATAAAGGACAATCAGAGATTAGTTATAAAGTGGGTTAGCTCTGATATTGATTAAGTTCTAAGATGCTGATACGAGACAATCAGTTGAGATTCAAGCTAATGTGCATCACACGCACACACACACACACACACACACACACACACACACACACACACACACACACACACAAACTCATCATGAGCTGTGATATTATGTCTGTACATGACAATGTGTCCGGGTGATTGGTTATCATACTGTCAACAAACTCTTTGTTATGGAATTTCAAGAAAGTCAGGAAAACCAAAGTAAAACAGTTTTTAAATAATGACAGTAAATCAATGGATTAATTGGTTGGATGGAGCGATATGTCATCCATCCCTAAAAGGAAATTGTATCATATTCTACTTATTCTAATTCAGAAATGATTGAAAGATTACTTGAAAGTGAGCGAACACAATCACACCATGTTAGGCTACATTTGATAATTTTTAAACACCAAAAGACAATGTAAATGCAACAAAAAAACGTTTACCGAAGGAGCCAATTCTGACTGATGAATCTATAATGTACATTATCACTACAATGCATAATATTGTACTGTTATTTTACACAATGCACTATCACTACTCGGAACAATTCATGTGTTTGACAGTGACTTGTTCTCAAGTTCAACTCACCAACTGTAGCAATGGTGTCCAGGTCATCTAGGGAATATATCCGGTTGTTTGGTGATGGTTCCCCACCGGAACAGCTGCCGTTGCTTTTACTTTCTTTCAAGGAGTTGGACTCACTGTGGACCTTTGCTTTGGAGGACGCCATGTTTTGTATATATATATATATATATTTGGGACGAGTATTGACTATTTGGGTTTATGAATTCTATTAATATCCAGTGGGTCACGTGCAGCAGAGTTCATACCATACATTTCTGGACGGAGGATTACTATCGTCAGTCCATCTTCTTTGTCTAGCTTTGACAGTGCGGGTCGTTCTCGAGTAGCTTTGTGGGAAGAAAACGAATGATAAAAGTACAAAAAAAAGGCTATATTTACAAGTTCCCTTTACTAACAGAAATTAGGGAATTATACCGACTTGAGTAAGACAGGTGCACTCACAGGACTAGCAGTATTAGCGTCTCCGGTTAGCGTCTCCGGTTAGCAGCAACAGCCCATAGTGAGCTAATAATAATAATAGGAGATGCACCGGAACAGTTGAGGTAGCCGTTGGGACAAGAAAAACCCCCGTGAAAAACGTCTGTTTGTCCACGACGTAGAACGGGAATTTAAAAACCGTATTAACCCGATGAAACCGACGGCTATTCTGACTCAAATGTTGCTAGTTGGCCCCATTATGTACTCAGTCACACAACAACAGAACCTCACCCAGCAGTGTCCACATCAACCAGGAAGAGCTACCCTATACACTGTCCAAAAGATCTCCGGTCACCACTTTCAAAATAAAACATATTACAGCCAGCATTGCGCCATTTAACTGAGTAAAAGCACAGTTTCTAATGTGATGCCGTTATTTTCTGAAACATTAATATGTTAAACACGTAAAACAATGAATACTGAAGTAAGAGAACGGGCCATTAGTTTCAAAAAAATAAATGTTTTGGGGTAAATTTGTTCAACTTCTGGTATTTTCTACGTGACTGTTTTTAACTTGACACGGCCGGCAGACAGGAGCTGCGTGTTGACAAAATGCAACCAATGAAAACGAAGACGTCCCGGTACATGAACCAATCATAATTGAGGAAGGGTGTGGCGATAGAGACCGGTCTGATGAACGACCATGATCCAATACAAACCAATACAAGGCTACAGTCAGTGAAATTAACGAGGATAATAATATAAAATTTATAAATAATAAATTCTATATTCAATACTATTTTTATCCAGAAGATAGGCTACTTTAATGAACTGAAAGTTACTCTTAATGAAAATTCCATATGATTAATTTAGTATTTTTAGATAAAATTAGTGATTTTGATACAGACAATTTCTTGCCTTTTCCATCCACTAAAGTAGTTAAAGCCAAATATGCCAAACATGTGTTGGCCTATAGACATTTTTCTTCTTTTATGCATTTGTTGACTCTTTGAAGTTGAACCTTGACACAGTTCAAATCCATTATCTTAGCCCACATGGTCCATGGCAAATTATCTAAAACATTCCCATGAAGATTGGAAACACGTTCACGCTCTACCATGTGATCCAGTAACCTCATATAACTTTTCTGTAGGTCAGAATATTCATTATAACATGTATAACACATTATAACACTTTTTTTTTTGCTTTTCAATACTCATGTGAGTGTAAGTCTATTTTAAATAGCCTATAGGTTATGTAGGCTAATGATATACTTGGATACAGGGTTAAAATAGTCAGTAGGCAAAAGAGGAAACTCAAGACAGACCTATAAATACACCATACTGAGTCAGCAGCCGTCAGCACTCACTACATGTCTACAGTCAGACTTGGCCGAAGTGTGTGTGACATACATTTAAATATGGCTTGACATGTACAGCTCTGCTTGTTTGAAAGTCTTGTCTGTCTGTGTGTCTGTGTGTCTGTCTGTCTTTGTGTCTGTCTGTGTGTCTGTCTGTCTTTTAGTGTGACATTAGCCTCTTCTAGACTAAATAAACCAGCACTATTCCTCATCTTAAAAGCTATTTAAAAAGCTTAGAATGTTTGTCAGAAGAAGCACATTCATTTGAATCTACCACACAATTCAGATTTATCCTAAATTTGCATATTCAGTTATTTCGTTCGTTTTTAAGTTGTGTGAGTGAGTGTGACCTCCATTAGCAATGCAAAGCAGAGCAGAACTGCGATTAGCATTCATGACGCTAGCTGTTTTTTTGACTGTCTGTCTGGCTGCATGAATAGAATAAAGATAGGTTTGATTTAGTCAGAGGTGGCTTAACATTTGCACTGGGCGCTCTCGAAGCAGCGAAACTATTTGGCACTCTGCTATGATCACTGCAGCACCCCTCTCAAGCAGTCACTATGTGCCAAAGGAAAGGAGAAATGCTTTTATAGTGTGGTGCCTGCCTGGACACTCAGTCATTTCAAGTTTCATTTTAACATTTAACTTGAAGGTAAGGGTCTTTAGAACAATTTTGGTGTCAAGAAACACAACCAAATATTTGATTTGATTTGATTGCCTATCTTCCAAAATGTCCACAATCGAAAACATATATTTGTGAAGCTTTAAATTCAGGTTTAAAAAAAATTTGGTCTGGTTTCTTTACAGTCGAACTTAAATTGTTCTATAGACCATTACCTTCAATTTAGAAGTGAATTCAAATCATCAACTTGAAATTAAAACGACAATTACCCATAGTTGGCCCGAGGGTTTCAGTGTTAGAGATAAGGTTTGGTGGAGTGTATCTATTTCACCTGATGTGCTAGGAAGACTTATCTTGATGAGAACGACTTAAATTTTTCAGTGATATCAGATAACCATGACCTTGGTTTATTAAAATGACTCCAGGGATCGCAACACTTGTTTGCTATGACATTTTATTAATTTGAACTTTTTGGAATAAACATGTATTCTTTAAAGGAGTTGAAATCATGGGCTATTGACTACAATGTTTTCTGTTCAAGTCCCCTCCCCCTCCTTTAAAGCTGGAGTCAGCGGTTCTGTAGAACGCTTGTTGTCAAAATCCCTTTTTGTCAAAATCCGTGAATATCTCCTCACGATCGGCTACCTGTCCATACTGTGTGTGCAGTGTGCACTGAAAAAAAACAGTCTTAATACACAGCCCAGGCTCTGTAAACAGGCATATTGCTAGCTACGGCGAGCCCCCTTTGTTTACATAACCTTTGTTTACATACCAGTCCACATACCTGATGATAATTTAAATCATAGATTCTGAAGCAATTGATGTGCTAAAAGTGTTGAAGTACTGAGAGACAGTCAGATAAAAACAAATATATCCTGGACTACTTTTATATAATACATGTTTGTCTGTGTGTCCTTCCTCTTGAATAACTTGTTGTGAAAGGTCTCAGTGATCTGTATGATTATGTTAGAGTGAATTAGATTAATACCTACTCTTTGCAAATTACCGTTTCACAAGTTAATAATTAGTACATTTAGTTAATCATAACGAACTAAAGATGAATTCGTTTTTATGAATGCTTACTCACTGTTACACTTCCAACAGATAATTATATTAATTAAATGTTTTTTCATCCTTGCATGACTTTACTGAGGGCGCACAGTGCTAGTTATTCAGCGTCAAGTGGTGGCGGAGTGCTTAATTAATGTTCATAGCCTTCTCCTATATGCTTGAGTGTGAAACATAATTACATTTAAATGTGTAATGCCAGCGGTGGGGTATAAAGTAGAGTAAAGCAAATAGAACTAAAATAGCTTTCCAAATCGCATACTACTTTTTTGTAGGCATATGGATGTTTTTAAGCATACTTAATCTGATCACAAGAATTGGGACATCCTACATTTTTTTCTACCATACTAAATAGCATGGTAAAATAGCCTCCTGCCAAGGGGGTGAGTATGAATGAACAATCAATCATATTTCTAAATGATATCAATGGTATTCTGCAGTCTGCATGAAAGTGAGTATATCAATTATAGATATGCACGCACCTTCCTCGGTCTAGCCTTAACACAATGCAATATTTAACCAGTCCACTCTCTCCACCTCTCTGCCAAGGCTACTCAGCTCCGACAATTCAAATTCAAAATGTTAATTTGGCTTTGTGATCACAGCAGGGTGTAGTCTGAAAACTGCAGAAAGGCCTTACACACCTCACGCAAGAGTACAAGTTTCTGAGTGAATGCTGATTCCAACATGAGCATTATAACATTTAGCTTTGCCCATAGCATGCATCTCCTGGTCATGCAACAAAATCGTGATGGAAGCTGGAAACACAAAAAAAAACATTTCTCAAGAGGCAGACATCTTGTTGGCAGATCGATTGGGTCGTTTAACTGAACACGGGGCTCTGTGTTCTAGCTCAAAGCTTTCTTCTTTACACTAAATTAATTAACTGGATTTAAAATGCACCTTAAGCCCTACGTAGAATTTATACGTAGCACTGTGTATGATACTAAATATTACGCAGAGTAAAAGGTAGGTGTAAAGTCCTGGGTAGTTTCCAAGGAGACAATAGAAAGGTGGATAAAGTGCACCAGATTTGGGGATAAGCGCATCTAATAAAGCCTACAGGATCAGCAGGCTTTAAGGCTTGTAATAATAATGAAAGACCGCAATAGTGCCTGTGTGTTTATATATGGAGGAACCTATTCACCTGCATAGCTTCTTAAAGGAACAAAATGTGACAGCTGTCCAACTTGCTGTGTGTGTGTGTGTGTGTGTGTGTGGCAAACTGCTCTGTGCTCGTCTATATACACAATTAACCAAAATCACATCTACAACAGCGTCACTTTATAACTTCCTATGAATAGCAATAACAATTTTCAACTGCGAATGAAACGGACCATGCTGCATGATATCAGTGTTATTTCAAAAGCACACAGGTGTAATATTAACTGTTATTACTTGAATTGGACAAACTGCGCTTCATGTCAATACACAGTAGGGCAGAGATCTCAGTGCAATAGTAGAGCTGACAGACTGACAGAGCCTGGGGCGAGCAATTCTCATTATCCATCTGCCTCAATGTGCCCCGAAAAAAACAACATTTTCTATCACGCGTTCCCATTACCACAACAATAAGAGAGATACTGTAGTAGATATGCAATCTATTGGCTGCATCAAATCAGTCCCTATTTTTCAAAATCTGGTTCCAGTTATAATACAGAAGCAATTTAGGATTATGATAATAATGATGACAATGTTTTTGTGCATTAAAAGTCTGTTGGACATTTTTGTGATGCTGAATTCTGATACAATACATTCAAAGGGACCTTGAGAGTTTTTTTTCATACTGTATAAATAAGTTTGTTTTATAGGCATGAACATAACTGGCTCCAAGGTATACCGCGGTTTGAAAATCACTATTATTTATCGTCATACGGTTCTAAGGTGTTGGTGTTTAAGGTTATATACTCTACTTATAATGTATATTTTGGCTCCTTGGCCAATTGGGGAAAGAATGCTCTAAAACGGAAAAAGGTATTCATGTCTGTTCATACACAGTTGCATTCATATTAAACTTTGATTCTTCCCTGAAAAAAAATTATTGTATCAGTCTATTAGAGTGAAAATGGTACAACAAATCAGCCTGCAGTGTGCCAATCATCTTCATATTGTATGTTTTGCACATTTATTCAATATATACCATGACACATTTCTACGTCTGCCTTCTTCTCTAACTCTAGATGAAACTGCTTTTGTTTGTGAACATCTAGCCAGCGTTTGTTGTGTTGCCGACAATTGGAAAACTTAAATTTCCTGCAATTTGGCAACCGGGAAGAGTTGTTCGGCAATCAGACAAAACCATTTGGCCTCAAACACTTTTTGCTAAGCCTTTCTGACTGTGGTACACACACATACACACACACGCACACACACACACACACACACACACACACACACACACACACACACACACACACACACACACACACACACACACACACACACACACACACACACACACACACACACACACACACACACACACACACACACACACACACACAAACATTTGAAAGAGCAGCAACAACAGTTATTGTGGAATTTGTTTTGTCATGGTAGCAGACTCTAAAAGGACACCGTTAGTACATTGTGTGCTGTGATTCATTCTTGGCATTTATTCTTCATTCTGCAATGAAGTCACTGAGTTATTTTCCCTTTTCATTTTGAAACAAAATAAATGATTAACTTTACCTGCCCGCTCAACACTCCATAGAGCACAATGGGATTTTAATTAAATAATTATAGCTTGCAGTGAGTGCACCTGTGTGGCAGCATCTGTATTCTGTCATTTATTCTGGTTCTTCCCTTTTATATGCCACCTGTGTGTAATTTGGGGTTTAATTTGATTAACAAATATCTGTTTTCTTGTCTGGGTTGAACAATTGTGAAATTGTGTAAACTGTAAAAATCCAGAAAATCGCTCCTATTTGTACTAGCCAAAATTACCTGTGTTCACTACACCTATTTTCCTGAAGGCCACCATAGCTTATAAAATATGTGTTCTCAGGAGGGTTGTGTCCATTGTTTGATACATTTTCCCAAGAAACACTACATTTTTACAAGAGGACACTGAATGCATCGTGATGAAGTTACCTTTGTCAAAAAATACTTTTTACTAAACAGCGCTTGAACACATCACAATGTTACTCAATACAACCTACATTCCAAACAAAGGAAAACGCTGCATGTCATTCACTTGTGAAGTATTTGAAGCTACATTCGTCTTTGCTGGTTTTCCCTTGAAAGCCAAAATGTAGACAAACTGCAGCAGTTGCATTTTTTGGGGGGACCAACTGGTTTGCGTTGGGCATATGTTCTTTCTAATGATCCTTTCTGAGAAGAGGCTGTCATGTGATGACGCATAGCAAGTAGGACCAATTTGTCTAAATAGCTTTGTAAATCTGGTGTTAATACACAGCATAGGCTCTATAAACGGGCATGTTGCTAGCGACAGTGATACCTTTTGTTGTTTACATACCAGTTTACAGAGCCTAGGCTGTGCATTAACACTGGATTTTTTTTCAGCACGGATACAGTACTGACAGGTAGCGGATCGTAAGGAGATATTCACTGATTGACAGAAAGTGGTTTTGACAACAACATTCTCCAGAATCACTGACTGCAAAGATATAAAAATGCTTTTTTTTTAAACTGTATAACCATCCAACCTCATAGTCCTCAGCATGGCTATACTCTGCTGTATTTTACGGCACTCTAGCTCCACACAATACGACCTCTCTATGTCCTTTCTGAGGGGCAATTTGAGTTGGCCTATATCTTGACAAGAAGCACTTGGTGGCTGTGGCGCAGAGTGGCCATTGTTTCAGTAGCACAGTAATCTTCTGGCCATCTGTCGGCTTCTGAAGGAGAGATAGGGTCTGACACCAAACCCCTGATGTTTAATAAGCAGCGCCGCTCAGAGCCTATAGAGTCAACTGTCCTGTCTGCTCTCAAACTGCTTCACATTTTTCATTTTCATTTAACCTTTATTTATACTCCACAGATCAATTGAGAAGTGAGTGACCCTAATTTTGAATGATGTTGAGTCGAATAAATGCAAAGCAAAAACAACAACACAAACCCAATGCAAATACAATAACCAACAAGCTGATAGAGAGACAAAAACAATTGAAACATTTAGACAGCGATGTAGAATGGCTGCAATTAAAATTATTAAAACAGTTACAGGTAGAGTTTGGCGGATTTCAGAATGGCTCTTGGGCCTAATGTGATCTTCAAACCCAGACGGAAAAGGTAGAAAGATATGAAAAAATATACAGTTCAAAAACTGCCTTAGAAATATAGATATAAAAGAGTCCCCTTTCATAGAAAATACACTTTACAATTTGGCATAATGAAATGACATATAAAAACACATAGGGTGCAATGTCTGCTCTGAAACAGCCCCGAATTGCTGAGGGGCCATGAGTGGTTTTCAGAGCGTGTTTGCTATCCGACCACCTCTCCAGACCAATGCTCAGATAAGAGCAGAAGTGTTTGATGGGAAAGACACTCTCAATTCCTTTATCAACATCCAACAGAAGGGCTTTTCTTTATATTTATACATTATTCCGTTATGGCCCTTAACTGATAAGGTGTGGAGTGAAGTGGAATAGACATATTGTGCAGCCACCGTAGTTTGCAAAGATAACATGAAGCCGAACCACAAAAGGTCATATGGGCAAGATTCAAGATTCAAGATGGTTTATTTGTCATATGCACATTAACAATTCCAGCAGCAGTCATTGGCAATGAAATTCTGAAGTCCCAGGCTCCTCTCAACAATGTGATAAAGAAGAAGAAAATGTATAATGGCATGGTGGAGCGTGCTGAATGAGTCTTCTGTTTAGGTTGCTCAATGAAAATGTCCAATGTTTAATTCTAAAGCTTTATCAGAAAAATGTCCTGTGAAAAACATCTACCCAAGACAAATAGCCAAGTTACAGCAATGTGGTTAGTACCTGGATACTATGTCAGCTAAGAATTAAAGGTACATTACAGGGAACAGAAAAAAAAACTTAAAAAAAAAAAAAAATACAGAATTTTTTATTCACTCAAATTATTAAAATAAATTATGCATCCTTGATTTAAACTTTTCTAACTGCATAACCAAGAACTGTGGACATGGGGCAACTGCTGCAAATCACAATTCAACTTAGTAAATTAAAACTAGACTGAAACTAGTAAAACGTTTTGTCTAAAAGCCCAAATTAAATTTATAAATGCTGCCAAAATTACTACAGAAGCCGAGAGTGGCCATGCTTTTTCTAAATTATGTTATCTGGTGATCAAGAGATAAAACTCTTTAGCACTCATTACTAAGACTATTGCAGGCTGTTATCTGTAGATAATCACCCCATCACAGCTAAAGACGGCTTCCTCTTCTGTTCATTATCTAGCGATCTCCACCAAACAAAACTCCATTTCTCCTGGAAACGATTCATTAACTTCTGATGTTGAGATAACAGCAAAAAAAAAAATATATAGATTATACCCTATATACATTTATTTTTTAGTAAATGTTTTAATTTATATTTTATTATTTTTATTTTATACAAACACACAGACACACACACACACACACACACACACACACACACACACACACACACACACACACACACACACACACACACACCCCACACACACACACACACACAGACACTTGCTCCTCTAAAGTGAGGTTTTGAAACTTTTGACTGATGTGTGTGTTGACATCACACAGAGAAGGAGCACAGTGAGAGCTAAACAACCTTTAATCATTTACAGAGTCTACGAGCAAAGCCCTGATCTGCTGTCATGCCCTCTGGCAACATTGTGGGAGAAACACAAAATGTCAAAAAAAAAATCATATCTTTTTTTCTACATTAAAACAAGAGCTGTTTGTAAAATCAGCTCACACTAACAGTGGAGATTCTGTCAGAGGAGACTAGACTTCAGTTGTAATGTTGATCTGCTTCACTCACTGTCATCACTACAGATATGATGGACACAACTGATTACTTATGGTTTGAAAGGTTTATTTTGAACTGCTGTGCTTGTAAGACAGTATAACCTAAAGACATTTTAATATGACATTTTGATGTGAATGTCTGTGAAGTAAGTGTTGTGTTATTATTAATATTAGACATTAGGCTTAGCAGTATAGGCATAAGTATAAGCAAGAGTATTTTTTTTCAGGATTTTAAAAAGGTGTAGAGTGTAGAATATATTAAAAAATTTCAGAACACTGCCATGTTTCTACAGTAGCACAAAACGGACAAACTTAACGGCCTTACATGTTTTTCGCTATAGTGGGCGACCTGGGGAAATGCACCTGTTGGAAAGCCAAGAAAAGTACTATAGAATAAATAACTAAATGTATATTCACCTCATTACTTGATATTGTGGAAAGACATGAGGCAGTGGTAGATGATGCCATCTTTAGTAACTAGCTTCTTGTCCTTGAAGGCCACCGTAGCTTCTGTAAATAGTCCAAAAAGGTAAGGGGTTAGCAAGGGAGCTTTGACATCTACAATCTCACCACTAGATGACGCTTAATACTCCGTTATTAGACATAGGGTCGCAGTCAAAAGGGCGAAAGAGAGATATCTCATTTAAGAAAAACAGAGCAAGAACAAGAACAAGTGCAGAGCTGCTCCCACAATCATTTATTTCAGGCTAAGAAGAAGAAGCACCTCACAGCAGCACAGATGAAAGCAAAAACCTCCTGAAATAATTTGTACTCTGGGCTTTTAGGCGTTTCGACGGCCCGATATCTCAAAAACACCTGCGGACAAGCCAAGCTAATGATGAGAATATTTTGTAAATTTTCTTGCTGCCTGTGTGAAAAAGCTTCTCAGACAAACACAACACGACAGTCCAGGTTCCCGCTGAGAGCCAAGAGATAAACCCTGCATTCTGAATCGCATACTTTCTACTATATAGTATGTAGAAAAAAGATTTAGGATGTCCCGATTCTTGTGGCCGGATTTAGGATGGTTAGAAGTACCTGGATGTCCTACTTCATCCGGCCAAGATTGTTAGTGTTGAAAACTGCATCTTATTTGGGCGATTCTGACCCACAATCCGGTGCGCACGTGAAGTGACGTCACATCGACGAAGCCTCCATATGAAAACAAACAGGGATATAAAGCAAGAGGCAAGATCAAGGGGCAATGTTATGATGAAATAAAATAGTAAAAGTAGGTCCCAATAGTATGCCTAATGCATCCTAACTAGATTATTTTTATGGTCGGATGTAGTATGTAGAATAGAAAAAAGTAGTATGCGATTTGGAATGCAGGGAAAGATATTTCTGAGAAAACTATTTAATCGGCTCCATACAGGAAGCTGTCAGAGTTCTGCTAAGATAGGGAGCTGTTGCCCTGATGTCTTTTTATCCACTGTTCTGCTCCTACACAGAAATCAATGTGATTCATGTTCAGCTGCTTAGGAAATAAGAGATTTTGCTCCCCAGTAGTTGCAGATTAAGAATATTGACTCTCCTTTCTTGTTTCTACAAGTCAAATTGGTTAATTCTTCATGGTAATAAAGATCAAAAACTCAATAAAAATACTTCACTTCCGTTGCTCACTGGATTTCAACACTAAAAATCTCCACCGGATGAAGAAGGTCATACAGGTTTTCTTTTAAACATACTAAATCTGACCACAACAATTGGGACATCCTAGATCTTTTTTTGCACCATACTTAATAGGGCAGGGTGTCATACTGTATGGTATGTAAATGCCCACTGAGGCAAATGTCTATTTGTCTAATGTCTATATTGGGCTATACAAATACAAATGATTTTTGATTTGATTAAATAGCAGAAAGTATGGGAAGCATAAGTTAACACAGCCACAGTCTGCATTTTGAGCAGAGTGGTCCTCCTGCTTTTATCCTGTTCACTGATCGAGAACACCTGAATGTGATTGAGTGACTCACACACCTGCTCAGCCAATCAGTGACAGACCAGGAAGTGGGAAATGAACACAAAAAAATCTCTAAAGCATCACAAGGCTAGACAGTGAAGTGGGTTGCACCATTGACTCATATGCATATTTTATGGGACACCAAGGGTTCGAATCCCAGTCTAAACAAATTGTGATTTTATGACTTTGATGTTGATATATATTTTTTTCCTCACAGTGGCCCTAATACGCTGTTGTATTAATAAACCAAATTACTTATATTAATGAATTCAGTCAAATAAAGGTGATAACATTTACCAAGTGTCAAGAAACCCAATAACTATCTGCATAAATATCTTGACGTATTCCCATCCCTGTCCACCTTTACACAGGGCTTTGAAGTCACCATCTTGACTGTTTAGAGAATAAACTGAATAAAGATTTAATTAACAAGCCAAACGCTCAGTACTGAAGATGGTCCAGGGGTAAAGACATCGCCTGGAGACTGGTCGCCGTGGGTTCGAATCCCACTTCTGGAAAACTCAGGTATGCAATAACACAAACATCCGCGTTCAATCGTTCCTCCAAAACCGTTCAAAACTTGCGTTGCGCTCCGTCATTTCCGCGTCGTCGAATTTCAAACTTCAAACCTGCTTCACTGGCTTGGTGGAAGCCTGAAAGTGAGGCCTTTTTTAAAATCGAGCTACATTATCTTTTCTGTGAACAATTGTTTTTATTGCAAATTCAGGGAATACATTTGCAAAACATATTGCTTAAAATATTTTCCTATCTATCTATCTATCTATCTATCTATCTATCTATCTATCTATCTATCTATCTATCTATCTATCTATCTATCTATCTATCTATCTATCTATCTATCTATCTATCTATCTATCTATCTATCTAAAGAAGGAGCAGTGGATCTCTTCAACCTAATCTTGCTGTCTGCAGAACAATGGCCCCCCTGGCTGGATGCTCATCAACCAATCAATATCTCTGGAGCACAACTATTATCAAGTTCCAGTGTTGGACTAAAAATAAAGATGTAGAAGAAGAGAGAGGAGTGCTGGGTGCAGACCTGTCACACAGTTAAACTCCCTCATGTGAAGTCATGCTGAGAAATGATTTTACAGTTTTATCTGGAATCATGCAGCAAGGAACATTACAATCACAATGTGTGTGAGTCGCTGAATACTAATAATCAAGCCATTGAGAGAGTGAGTGAGTGAGCGATTGAGTGAGTGAGTGAGTGAGTGAGTGAGTGAGTGAGTGAGTGAGTGAGTGAGTGAGTGAGTGAGAGTGTGTGTGTGTGAGAGTGAGTCAGTTTTATCAGTAGTCATGCAGTGAGGAACATAATCCCAATGCGTGTGCTTTTCTGAATACTAATAATCAAGCCATTGCATCCTGCTGTCTCACGGTTACATTAAAAGTCAAGTGTAAAATCTATTTTCCAATTTGCATTTTATTTAAACTTTCTGTTCGCCCACATCTGAACCCACTTTTTAAAGCAATGTGAAGCAGATTAGTGTGTGTGTGTGTGTGTGTGTGTGTGTGTGTGTGAATATAACATTCTCTGCATTTCCTTCTCAGAATGATCAGCCTAAACCATTTAAAGTATCATTTTGGTGTGTGCTTCAGTGCAGTTTTCTCATAAAGGCCAAGACTTTTCAAGCAGCTGTAACTAACATTAACCATCAGATAATCGATGAGGAAATTTAGCAGATGCTGTTTCATAACATTCAAAATTCAAAAGTGGGAGAACTGCAAACTGGTTTATATGTTTTTAAATGAGGCAGCTCAATGTCTATCTAATCTACATTTAATTTAACTGTATTTTTCATTCTACTTTATATTTATACGGTGCACCTTATATCTACACTTTCTATCTGCACTGTGTCCTTGCTCTACTGTTGTGTTTATTTGTGTCTCAGGTGTTGCTCTCTTCACTTGTGTTTTTCTATCCTACATTTTCTTCTTCTATATAAAATTGTTGAGAGGAGCCTGGGACTTAAGAATTCCATTGCCAATGACTTGCTGCTGTAATTGTTAATGTGCATATGATGAATAACCCATCTTGAATCTTGAATCTTCCTCACTAAACATAGCAAAGTCTTTATGGTTGAACTGTGCGTACTGTGTGCCTTCAACACCTAGCACACAGAAAGCTTGCCTCTCTTTCCCCTGTCTTAGGGGGCAGTTCCCTTTGTCGCCATGTGGGGGGGCTGTGGAGCTTTGCCTTGCCTTGATCGGTACACACACGCACGCGCACGCACAGACAGACAGACAGACAGACAGACAGACAGACAGACACAGACAGACAGACAGACAGACAGACACTCACTCTCACACACACACACACACACACACACACACACACACACACACACACACACACACACACACACACACACACACACACACACACACAGCTCCCCCCCTACACACACACACCCCCACATACAAACTCTTGTTGATTCTGCTTCTGCACTAAAGCTCTAAATTAAGCATTAAACAGAGGAGGAAAATGAGAAGCGAGGATCGGAGGTATAGAGTGAAATGAAAGGGTGACAGAGTCTATTCATGAAATGTCTACATCTACTTTCTCTCTTTGCAAAAACTCTGACATTCACACAGTAGGAGGATGATTCAAAGCTCATCAAAGACATTCCATTTCAGCACAAGATGATGAATATTATTTGGGCACCTTGAAAACCCTTTTAGTAATAGCCTCTGTTGGATTGTAAATATATATATATGAGGCCCAAATACACTCAACAAAAATATAAACGCAACACTTTTGTTTTTGCTCCCATTTTTCATGAGATGGACTTAAAGATCTAAAATTCATTCCAGATACACAATATTACCATTTCTCTCAAACATTGTTCACAAATCTGTCTAAATGTGTGATAGTGAGCACTTCTGCTTTGCTGAGATAATCCATCCCACCTCACAGGTGTGCCACATCAAGATGCTGATCTGACATCATGATTAGTGCACAGGTGTGCCTTAGACTGTCCACAATAAAAGGCCACCCTGAAATGTGCAGTTTTGTCTCACAGCAAAATGCCACAGATGCCACAAGCATTGAGGGAGCGTGCAATTGGCATGCTGACAGCAGGAATGTCAACCAGATCTGTTACTCGTGCATTGAATGTTCATTTCTCCACCATAAGCCGTCTCCAAAGGCGTTTCAGAGAATATGGCAGTACATCCAACCGGCCTCACAACCGCAGACCACGTGTAACCACACCAGCCCAGGACCTCCACATCCAGCAGGTTCACCTCCAAGATCGTCTGAGACCAGCAGGCGTATACGACAGCGTGCACCACTTCCCACTAATATCCAGCAACTTCGCACAGCCATTGAAGAGGAGTGGACCAACATTCCACAGGCCACAATTGACAATCTGATAAACTCTATGGAAGAAGATGTGTTGCACTGCATGAGGCAAATGGTGGTCACACCAGATACTGACTGGTTCTGAGTCCCCAGACCCCCAATAAAGCAAAAAAAATGCACATTTCAGAGTGGCCTTTTATTGTGGACAGTCTAAGGCACACCTGTGCACTAATCATGATGTCAGATCAGCATCTTGATGTGGCACACCTGTGAGGTGGGATGGATTATCTCAGCAAAGCAGAAGTGCTCACTATCACACATTTAGACAGATTTGTGAACAATGTTTGAGAGAAATGGTAATATTGTGTATCTGGAATGAATTTTAGATCTTTAAGTCCATCTTATGAAAAATGGGAGCAAAAACAAAAGTGTTGCGTTTATATTTTTGTTGAGTGTAGATGGTTATTTTAAAAATGCTGCAAGGTTACAGACTCAGAAATCCAATTCACCCTTTCGTTATATCTAACCAAGCAATGTTCAAGCGCTTCATGGTCAATTTTGAGATTTATTTCGCTTCCATAACAGGTCTAGTAAAATCAAAGGTCCAGAATGTACATTTATGCGAATATTTGACTAAACCTTGTCTGTTTGTGTCTGTATATTTTTCCTATACCACCACCTTTAATGGTGTGTAATTTTTTTCTCAATACTCTGAACCAAAAATCTCAACTACTAAAGCACTTTCATCAACTACACATAACTAGTTAGATATTGCCAAATAAATATTTTTGGTCTGTAAAATATTTAGTTTAATAAATAACTTTTAATGTAGGTAATCAACTGGCAAAGTATGATTATATAGTGTAATTGTTTACCCTATTCACCTGCAGTGTATTTCCCTAATCACTGGCTCTCTGGGTTAACGGTTATATATGTTTTTGAATTTTTTTTATGACAAATGCAGTAATTTTTTCGCTTTCTTTCCCATTCTAGGGCCAAGTGTTATGTAATGGAGTGGCTGAGTGTCAAACGTGTTACAGGCATGAGGGAGTGAGTGAGTGAGTGAGTGAGTGAGTGAGTGAGTGAGTGAGTGAGTGAGTGAGTGAGTGAGTGAGTGAGTGAGTGAGGGAGGGAGGGAGGGTGGGAGGAGTGAGTGAGTGAGTGAGTGAGTGAGTGAGTGAGTGAGTGAGTGAGTGAGTGAGTGAGTGAGTGAGTGTGTGTGTGTGTGTGTGTGTGTGTGAGGGGATTAATGCAGTGGCTCTGAGCCATGCAGACAGTTTGTAATATCGTGACCTTGTCCACTAACTGCCAGTCAACTCAGACCTCCGAGGGGCTTTCTGCTTTCTTAGCTTAGTATTCTGTGTTACGCCACGAAATACCCCAACCCCTCAAACACACACACACACACACACACACACACACACACACACACTGGAGAGGACACATGGCAGGTAGGCAGCTAGAAAGACAGACAGTTTAAAGGTGCTACGAGGAACTTTTAATTATTTCTGAAACGGTCATACATGTCATGTAACAGCAAACGAAACCAACAGTGCAAAGAATGCTATTTTTTTTCAGCTCCACAAAACTCTATGTTGAGTTTCTCCGTATGGCAGCCGTTTGTCCCCCCCCACCCCCGACTCTGGCAAAGGAGCTCAGAAAAATCCCAAGAAGAGCCCAAGAAATGTTTCAGTTGGTGATTCTACTGCTTAGAAGAAACCTGGACGTATACAGCAGAAGGAATAAAATCCATGTGTCATCACTTAAGGCTTCACCTCATGTAGATGTACCTACAGTGTTGTTGTAAATACTCAGAATTCTTCACGAGGGGCGACAGAAGTTACGCACTATAGCTTTAAGGAAATCTGCAGGGGACAATTGGAGGACTTACTCACAGACACACACACTCTTATTGTGTAATAAGGGCTTTTGCTAGAAGCGTCTATAGTAGAAAGTGAATAAATTAAATCGCATTAGCTATAGCGTCTTTAAGTACTTGACACCGCGGCCCAATTAAGATCTGTAAAGGCCCGGAGCACAGCGCACACTGAACCAGCCTTTAGCTATCCAAAAAAAGCAAATATATGACAAAATCGCAATCCATTCCACTTTGATAACCTTGCCTTAATTACTAGTGTAACATGGCCGCCTCCTAACCCACTCTGACTCTCTTTGGTGCATTTAAAAATGTAAAAATCAGCCCGGTGCCATTTGTTCAGCGCATAACGACAGCTTTGAACTTATGTAAGGGGGAGAAAAAGTATATGCAAAAATGGATCCTTTGATGTGTGGCAAAGTGCGCTTATTAAACAATTAACATAGTTATTCTGGTGCTAATCACCCAGAGAGAATGCAAATTGGCAGGAGAATTTAAAAATAGTCCTGTTTGAAAACTGCTGCGCAGTGCTTAATACACCTGGCAGTCGTGCCCAGGGGCTAAAACATTACAGCTATACTGTGTCCCTCTCCACTTGAAGCTGGTAAAAATACAGATAGAAATTCATAATGGCATCAATATAGGCTACATCTTCATTGTCTTTAACTACATTTTGAATTCTCCTGTTGCTATTCTAGTCAATAAATGAATGAATGTTACACAGACACGACAGCAGCATCTCTCTTTGACTCAGATAGGGATTTGCCTGATGAAGGTCTATAGCACCAAAACGTTGCAGCTGAATACATCTTTGCCAGTATGACAGTGTGGGGTAACCTTTCTTTTGGACTCCGTTGGGGGTCAAATACTGAGAAGGCAGCAGCTTTTATGAGTCAAGATAGTTCAGTGGTGGTTTTAGCTACATCACATATTACAGGACTAGTGCTTGCTTGGTTGGTAGGATGGCCTAGACAAAAAGAGGGGCCGACCAGTAACCATGAGGTCTCTGGTTCCTCCTCCCAGTAACCATGAGGTCTCTGGTTCCTCCTCCCAGTAACCATGAGGTCTCTGGTTCCTCCTCCAGTAACCATGAGGTCTCTGGTTCCTCCTCCCAGTAACCATGAGGTCTCTGGTTCCTCCTCCCAGTAACCATGAGGTCTCTGGTTCCTCCTCCCAGTAACCATGAGGTCTCTGGTTCCTCCTCCCAGTAACCATGAGGTCTCTGGTTCCTCCTCCCAGTAACCATGAGGTCTCTGGTTCCTCCTAGTAACCATGAGGTCTCTGGTTCCTCCTCCCAGTAACCATGAGGTCTCTGGTTCCTCCCAGTAACCATGAGGTCTCTGGTTCCTCCTCCCAGTAACCATGAGGTCTCTGGTTGGATCCCCGGCATCGGACAGGAGGGTGTCAGTAGTAAAACTAGTGGTGGCTGCTATTACATCTACGGTGCCCACCATCTCTACCATTGTGTCCTTTCCTTGAGCAAGACAAATTTTCACATTTGCGCATTACTGGCATTTTTTGAGAGTTATTTTGTAACATTCAAAGATTTCTGCTCAGACACTTTTGAAGTTGTAACAAACTGAGAAGTAAAAAAGATGGATCATGTTTTATGGAAAAAATACATTAACTGAAACGATTTTTTATTTTGAGTACTATCACAAATGCTACATCTTAAGCTAAACATAAAAGATTGCTTTATGTAAAAGTGGAAATGTCAGTTGCATTATTAATAGTTCACATTAATGATAAACACAATACACTAGACTAGACTAGATAAAGACTAAAACAATTAAATAAAAGCACTACTTAATATCTCTAAAAGTTTATGAAAAACTATTTAACAGGAAAAAATTATATTTTTCGTATATTTGCCGGATGTTTCAGTACTGGGCATTGTCTATTTTCACTGAGGGGAACGTAAGAAATAAATCCTCTATTAACTATGCCTCTATATTGCAACCCTGTGGCCACAATGAGGTACTGCACCTACAGGTAAAAAGTAAAGGTGAAGTTAAATCGGTGTAGTATTGAACGCACGGACAATATCGCTCCCTGGTGACCACAATGCGGTACTACGCCTACAGTTTTATTATGGAGTCAATCAAATCGTTCTCGAACATATTTACCGTTTCAAAGCATCAATGTGCTAAACCAGTTAATTTCTGTGAATTGAAACAGACAAAACAAAACCTTTGTTTCGACGAGGGACACTTTAGAAACTTTATTTTAGAAGGAGGAAAGTAGGCTATATACTTTGTTAGCTTCACTAGCTTAAGCTAACGGTTTGTAACGTTTGTATTAAGCAGTTGGCTTATAATCAGGTTTAGTAGAGCAAAAACTATTGTCACTAACTTCTACATAAGCAAAGATTACTCTCTTGTAGTAACTTTACACAACACCCAAGCGAAACTTCAGTCCATATTGAACCACCCATAATAACCGAGTCAAAAAAGTAAATGTGAAATTAAATCGGTATTCTATTCAAATCACTGACGTTGTCGCCCCCTTGTGGTCATATGCCATAACTACAACAATGTGTAATACTCCCGGTTAAACATTTCAAAATAAAACGTTATAAAACTAGACATATTTACGTACAAGCAATACTTCCCGTAGATCAAATAAAAGTAAGTTAACGCATTCACCTCCAAACGCCAACTAACTGTCCTGACCTTCTGTCTATTATATAAACATTATTTGCATACTTTAATACGTTTTTAGTCTGAAAATTATGTGGGGAACTGGGGAGCATAACCATCGTACCATAGAGAATGAATAGCAGAACGCGTAGCCTGCGGACACTTCCCCTAGTCAACAATACCGGTTTAAAAAAAAAAAACAGTATAGCACCAAACACTTCAGCGATCGGTTGCAAGCAGGCTAGCAGACATATCCAGCAATAGAATTTGCAATGAGCCAACTTTACCTTTCATTCGTTGTTGCTGGTTTGGAAGTATCGCACAGATCCTTTATCCAGCCCAGAGCGGCCGTTGTTCCGACACAATGTCCAGTCCTTTAGTTCTCTCAATAAAAAAACGTTCCCAGTAACTTTCTACAAAGTCTCATCTAAAATAGAAGAAATCTGCCATAATGCCTTCTATCAATGGACAGCCAATGGGGCGAGCTAGCTGTAGTTCAAGTATGCTACTTTCCCTCCCGATGGCGCTAAACGAAAAAATAACTGTAAGCTGGAAGGCCGTGTAAAAGGATACGACCAACTAAGAAAACTCGAAATCTGATTGGTAAAAGCATTGTCTATTGTCAGTGAGGGGAACGTCTATTAGCCCTCCTGTGGCCACAATGAGGTACTACATCTACGGGTGAAGAGTAAAAGCAAGGTTAAATAGGTGTAGTAAACCACGGACGGGGTCGCCCCCTGGTGACCACAATGCAGTACTACAGCCGTGTGTAAAGCCAGGCGCAATCACATACAAGTAATGATACTCCCGGTTAAACCTTTCAAAATAAAACGTAGTAAAACTAGACATATTTACATATAAGCAGTACTTCCGGTAGATTAAAATAAAATTGAGATAAACGCATTAACCTGCAAACGCCAAGATACACCTGTAGTTCTTTCTTTAGTGTCTAAAGCAACTGCTGCCACTCCTGTGTGTGTGTGTGTGTGTGTGTGTGTGTGTGTGTGTGTGTGTGTGTGTGTGTGTGTGTGTGTGTGTGTGTGCTGTGTGTGTGTGTGTGTGTGTGTGTGTGTGTGTATGTATGTGTGTGTGTTTGTGTGTGTGTGTGTTTGTGATACATGTTTGTGTGTGATTATATTAAATCTGTATATCAGTGGAACGAATAATTGTTTAATATATATTTTTTATTTGACTTTTTTTTAAATGGGAGATTGTATGCATGGTTGGGTCTTAAGAGACGCAGCGGTGCAATTGATTGAATTGGTTGCTAACTTTTGGCAAAAATTCTGGATTGATGCGACAGCTCTGTGTTCATAATTACAACAATTATGACTATGACGATGAAAACAATAAAATATATTTATTTCACATTTGCGCATTACTGGTATTTTTTGTGAGTTTTTTGTAACATGCAAAGAGTTCTGCTCGGACATTAAAGTTATAACAAACTGATAAATAAAATAGATGGATTCTGTTTTTATTTAAAATATTATCAGTTTAGTTTAGTTTATTTATTTAGCACACATTAACAATTAATGGTGCAAGGAGGGAACGAAGCCCAATGGGCTTGTACAGAGTTCCACCCCTATCAATAATCACAATGAAATCATATTCAGGCTAACAAATAAACTCTAGAAATTAAGGAGACAAAGTACATAAATACTCCAAATAATCAAAAATAGATGGAAAAAAATGTGATAAATACATGTCAAAGATAATGAAAAAATTAGAAAGAAAAAGAAAAAAACAAAGGAGAAGACAGGAGGTTATTAGAAGATTCACAAAAAGATAAGGTGTTTTTTAAGCTGCTTTTTAAAGAGTGAGTGGGATGATATGGATCTTATCACAAACGCTATATCTAAGTATTAATAGTTCACTTAACACACACAAACAGACACTGCACTAGACAAATGTAATATAATAAAATAAAAGCGTTCTTGATTTTGCCAAAAAGCAGCAACCGTTCCATGCATAAAATCTCTTGTTTAAAAATAGTAAAATAAAAAATATTTATTATTTATTATGCATTCCACTAATATACAAATTTAATATAATCACACACACACACACACACACACACACACACACACACACACACACACACACACACACACACACACACACACACACACACACACACACACACACACACACACAGTAGTTGCTTTAGACACTAAAAAGAAAACAGCAGGTGTATATCTTGGCGTTTGCAGGTGAATGCGTTTAATTTATTTGTTATCTATCGGAAGTATTGCTTCTATGTAAATGTTTCTAGTTTCATCACGTTTTATTTTGAAAGGTTAAACCGGGAGTAATATTACTTGTATGTGATTACGTCTAGCTTTACACACGGATGTAGTACATCATTGTGGTCACCGGGGGCGACACCGTCCGTGTTTTCAATAGTACAGCGATTTAACTTATCTTACTTTTTTGACTCGGTCATTGTGTGTGGTTCAGTGCAAACTGAAGTTTCGCTTGGGTGTTGTTTAAAGTAAAGTTACTACAAGAGAGTTATCTTTGCTTATGTTGAAGTTAGTGACAATAGTTCTTGCTCTACTAAACCTGATTATTAGCCAACTGCTCAATACAAACCGTTAGCTTAAGCTAGTGAAGCTAACAAATTGTAGCCGACTTTCCTCCCTCTAAAATAAAGTTTCTAAGATCTGTTTTGTTGAAATCAAGGTGCTGTTCTGTCCGCTTTCATTCACAGATATTAACTGGTTTAGTGCATTGATGCTTTGAAACTGTAAATACGTTTTTACAAGCAAGTTTATTAACACAACTAACACTTTAGCGAACTATTGGACTGACTCCATATGGGTGTTGTACCACATTGTGGTCACCAGGGGGCGATGTTGTCCGTGCATTCAATACTACACCGATTTAACGCCCCTTTTGCGTTTTAACTGGGGTGCAGTACGTCAGTGTGGCCATAATATGAAGAGATTTATTTCTTTTACAGGCAAGTTTCCCTCACTGACATCCGGCAAATATACAAAAAAATTAAATATAATTATATTAATTTATTTATCCTTTACACATTTTTCATAAAGTTTAATGAAAGGTAAACTAAGAAGTGCTTTTATTTGGTCTTTATCTAGTGTAGTCTCTGTCTGTGTGTTTGTTAAATTAACTAATTATACTTCAGATATAGCATTTGTGATAATATTTAAAATAAAAATACAATCAATCTATTTTATTTACCAGTTTGTTACAACTTCAGTGTCTGAGCAGAAATGTTTGCATGTAACAAAAACACTCACAAAAACATGCCAGTAATGCCCAAACGTCATATCTTTTATTGTTTTCATCGTCATAGTCATAATTGGTGTTTCTACATTGTTGTCAACGGCCGGTAAAACAGAACAACGCTCGCTGCCAATTAGTGTGAAAAAAGTGTTAAATTGAGGCAGATGAGTCATGAGACATCAAAATTGGATGAACTGGGTTGCTCCCGTGGCGTAGTGGATAGAGTGCGTACCATATTGGCTCTGGCCTTCGTTGCAGTGGTTGTAGGTTCAAGTCCAACCCACATACCTTTAGTGCATGTCATCCCCCCTATATTTTTTATAATTTTATTTTATTGCTCATTACTTTATATAGAAACCAACACAGTTGTTTATAATTCAAGCCATGGAAACAGTTTGCCTTACTCATCAAGACCCCTAAATACATTTTATACATTCAAACAGGCCAATGCTGACTGAGCCAATGCTGGAACCAAATAAGTCTATTTTACCTTTACATACAATATGTTGGTAGTGTTTTAAAATGATGCACCTAACACTAAGTTGTTGGTATTCTGATGGTCTTTAAACATTCATACTTGGCCTATACTCTAAGGGCAGGAGGGAAAGTGTTGCATTGCACTATTCAAAGGGTGTAATAATGAGCATATTAAATAATTTTCATTACCATCCCTAAGCACGTTTGCAGGGCATATATGTAAAGTATATGAGAGTCTGTGTGTGTGTGTGTGTGTGCCCTCTCCATCACTAATGCATAATACAGACCGCTCTGTGTACATTATCCGTGCTGTGGTGGTTGTGAGCTAGAAATCAATGCAATCTCTTTGCAGTCGTCACCGCACAGCGTCTCCTCCCTGTCTGACAGATGAGCACTAGTCTCTTTATGTAGCACTGATTAGATCCAGGGGCTTCCAGAGACATCAGCACCTGCATAGTGATGTGTTCCACTTCACACCGCTTCACAAACTAAGTGAGAGATGATTCTGCCCTCTGTATTGAAGGTAATATCATGCATGGCTATATTCGGTCGTTTAAGAACTACACACACACACACACACACACACACACACACACACAGTTGTATTGCGTTTTTATTTTACTTTTTCTATACATTACCTGGTTCATACTCAGCCCCAGTTTTATCATGTATTGTTTTTCATGTGCTTTCATTAACCTTTTTGACCTTATTTATTAAATGTTTACTGCAGACTCCATGACCTGTATTATTACGTACGCTCCATAGACCCATTAACTATCAATTAAGTCATTACTTTAACCCAAATATTAGTTTACAGTGTTTTCACATGTAGAACTTAGATGTCACTTTCTTGCAGACCTTTAACCGGAGTTATGAAAGTTCTGAATTATACTGTAGTTTCATAATTACATTTTTTTTCACCATGTTTGGTATTTACTTATGAATCAGAACATTTAAAGCATTAAAATGTTGACAGATAAATGAGTGTTGTGACTAGCTTTCAAAGAATTGCATCCTGTACTCTGGGATACTGAAACTCCCCCTTTACTTCCATTCAACTGGATTGTGTCTTGAAAGTTGTGAATTATGTTCCAAGCCCGTCCAAAAAAACAACAACAACCCACACACTCCAACCCTTCCATAGACAATGCTTTGCGTTTTGACAGGACTGCATCTGTGTCTGCAGCAAAGCGGCGTCTTGGGATGAGAGACCTTTGTAATCCTGCAGTATTAAAACAACCTGCGGGAAGAGGAAGAAGCCATGATTAGATTTGTTAGTCTGAGACGGGGCCCTTTTTACATTTTGTGAGTAACCCAATTTGGCCTGTTGTCTGCTGGGGCCAGAGAAAAACAACTGCTCCCATCCAGCACTGCCTCCATCCAGCCAGCTAGCAGCCATTAATCATCAGTGTGTTTTCATCTGGCGACAGAGTGGCAGCGAAAAATATCACCCAGCAGAAGCACTGACCTCCTGGATGTCCTATGTGCTATTCCATCAGACACAGACACATTTCCTGCTTTCCAAATCACACACTCGTTCACTTTATTTTTTCTATTCTACATACTTCAACTGACCAGAAAGATAATCTAGTAAGCATGCAATTGGGGCATACTTTAGCATGCTGATTTCAACACTAAACATCTCCACCAGATTTAGTATGGCATCTGTGTATTTTTCAGCATGCTGCATCTGACCACAACAATTAGCACATTCTAAATCTTCTTTCTACCATACTGAGTAATAGAAAGTACAGGGATCGGAACGCAGACACACTCCCTATTCTACACAGGCTAACACAGCACTATACAGCTCTGGAAAAAATTAAGAGACCACGCCAAATATTCAGTGTCTCTCGTTTTACTATTTATAAGCATATATGTTTGAGTAGAATGAACATTTAGTTTTTTTAATATAAACTACCGACAACATCTCTACCAAATTCCATTTTTTTTACCAATAAAAAATTTACAATAAGCTAAGTAGAGATGAAGATTTGGAAAAAAAAATCCTGACTGGTCTCTTAATTTTTTCCAGAGCTGTATATAGACCTGAAGCTGTGTGCGTATCACATGGTCTGTAATGATCTTTAGTGCCTCACAGCTGCTGTTTCATATGAACACCGACCGCACACGCCGTAAAGATGAACATCAAGCTAAACAAGAACATAATGTTATCACAACATGATGTGATGATGGTCCTGTGTAATGTCCAGTCAGAGCAGAGAGAATGGCCCCTCCATCTGTAATGCTGTTATGTAAAATGGATTGATTCGTTTCTCTCTATTCATATTTTTCATTCACTTTTCTATAGTGTGTATTCTTTACTTGATGTATTTTAATCTCGCCCCTGTAAAGCACTTTGAATGCCTTTGAGTCTAAATTGTGCTGTCTAAATAAGCTGGCCTTGCCTAAAAAATGGTGTGTATGACGTGCACCGAAATAATAATAATAATTAGCCTTTGTTAGAGTGTGACTGCTCTGAATCAATGGGTAAAGTAAAAAACGCACCAGAGATACAATCAAACTAAAATAAATAGTTTTTTTGTGAATGCTTTAAGGTGGTTCACTCACATGCTGAATTTAAGGTCTGACAACAGAGCCTAAGCATTCAGCCGCCACATAGCATTGACTCCATGAGCTCTAATGTTAAACCCAACAGGAAATACAAAAAGTAACCAGACAGAAATGCATGTCACCATATCAACCAGTTTAACATCATATTCCTTACATGACCTCATTTAGAATATTGTCCTAACCAGAATATGGAACTCCATCAGAATGTCCCAATGGAGGTTGGTCACCATTCAAACAAAGTCTGCAATTACAAATGCACATTGGTTAATGTTGACGTAGTTGGTGTAACACAACTTGCATCAATAAAATGGAAGTTATTTGATTAAATTCAGTTTATTTAAGAAGGGGACAGTGCAAATTAATAAAACACATGATCATACATGGGTTCAAAATGCCAGAATTAGCCAACAGGCTATTTTTCATCTGTAGTCCCCTGACATCAATGTTAAAAAGAAAATACAATTAAACAAGATATAAAAAATAAACCTAAACAGGACGGAACCCAGAGCACAAAACGTTACCATTGTCTCTTTCTTCTCATTTAACAGGCATACCTTTGGATTTTCAAAATACAAGCGCTCACTATCCAACATGTACAGAAACACAAGCATGCAGCTTGGAGGGGGTCAACTCACAGCAGAGTGTTCAGCAGTTCAGATCGTGTGCTAATTGCACGGTGGCGCGATGTGTGTGCTAATCAACGCCTTAGCTGTCACAACCACACAGCCAACTCATGTACCAACAAACTCGTGCTAGGTCTGTCATATCTGGAGGCACTAACAACACTTCCCGGACACTGCAGGAGATCAGAAGAGTGGCATTAAAAAAGTAAACTATAGCAGGTTGGTGTGAAGGCTATGTTGAAACTTGCCTGAAGCATAAAAAAGGGTATGTGTTTCTTCTCACTCCGAGACACTGGTCCTTCCCCTGAAAAAGTTATATTCTGAGACAATGAAAAGGCTTTTTTGTGTGTCTTTTGTGTCTTACCACATATCTGCCTTTTGGGGAATAGACAGACAGACAGACAGACAGACAGACAGACAGACAGACAGACAGACAGACAGGGACAGAGAGATAGGGACAGACAGACAGACAGACAGACAGATATTGTTAGAAATAGGCAGCAAACAATGTTGTCTTGCGTCCTGACACAATATTGACCCATCAACCCCAACCTGTCCTCCTCCCTATCACTGGAGTGTATTATGTTGTTTTGGGGTCTCTGCTGAAATGACTGACTGTAGTGTGTTTTTTGGAGGGCGATGCCAATTCACAATTTATTACCTGAATAACATCCCAGCACTTGGACTGTAACTCTGAACATTGATGTGTTTTTCAGTAGGAGACATTTTCTTCTTTGTTGTCTAAATCATTTATGGCCTCTACAGTAGCTCTGGTTCCTATGAAGGTTAAAACCAGTTATTTGTGACTCATTTCTAAACAGACACACACCTGTCTAACTTAAAGGCATACTATGTAATCCTGGAGAATGTTTGTTGACAAATCACTTTTTGTCCAAATCAGAGAATATCTCCTCATGGTCTGCTACCTGTCTGTACTGTGTGTGCGCTGAAACAAAATCAATTAGGCTCTGTAAACTGCTATGCAAACAAAGTGGGCCTACTTTGTTTACATCTCCTTTGTTCACATATCAGTTTACAGAGCCTAGGCTGTGTATTTGCACAACATTTTTTCTTCAGTGCAAACACAGTACGGACAGATTTGTCAACAAATATTCTCCAGAACAACCTACTAGTTAAATGTAATGTTGATTTGCCCCATACCTCTGAAATCACATTAGTCCTACCTTAGAAAATACATACAAAATACAGCAAAAACAATATCTTACAAAGAGAACAGGCTTTAAAAAACCACACAAATATGAGTCAAATATATCTTCTGTTTTTACCTTATTCATATAAATTTGCATGTTCAATTACGCTGTTTTCAGGAAATTGTGTTTTATGCGCCTTATGCCATTCAAAGCGCCATTAAATGAAACAGCACTTAAGTACTCATCCTCCCTGTGTGCCTTTGTGTCTGTTTTGAACCATCTGAAAGGATTCTGACAGAAAGACAAGCTTTTGAATGTGAATATGATTTTAACTAATAGTCCTGCTGCATATTCAGTATTCACTCGCCAAGCATTAAGTACAGTGGAAATGTCAGACTTTGAGCAGTCACTGTCGGGCTGAATGTGTTCAGGAAAACATGAGAGCGGTTGGTTGACAGATATAAAGACATGTTACAAAGAGACTTAATTGTATTGCGTAACGGGCCTTTAAAAATGTATGACATCTTTAATACTGATTTCTCAATAAATTATCTTAACTTTTTTATCCAACATCTAGATTTTTGTCAAATTTTCATATCTATTCAAGCATTTCGGGGGAAAAAAGTGTTGCACAAAATGTGTGTTAATTTGTATTATGATATCTTTAAGTTACAAATGTTACCCGATTCACCTGCAGTGTCCTGCCTTGGGAGGAACCAGAGCCCTCATGGTTACTGGGAGGAACCAGAGACCTCATGGTTACTGGGAGGAGGAACCAGAGACCTCATGGTTACTGGGAGGAGGAACCAGAGACCTCATGGTTACTGGGAGGAGGAACCAGAGACCTCATGGTTACTGGGAGGAGGAACCAGAGACCTCATGGTTACTGGGAGGAGGAACCAGAGACCTCATGGTTAGTGAGAGGAACCATTATGTAACGTCTAACTAACAATACAAACAACTTATAATTTGAAACCTTTGCAAAGCTCAAAGCACTCCAGCGCAGCCCCACTCCTGACGTAAAACTGTTATTGATTTATTGAAGCCAGTAGTTCACCCACTTCAAACATAAACAAGAATAAACTAGTTTCATGTTGGAATTCTCTCAATTATTTAAGATCCCAAAATATTTCGCTCTTGGAACTTCAGTCTCATTTTCAGATGTGCTTCGTATTGTGTGTGTTGTGGCTGGGTGTTACATAATATAAGGGGAAAAACCTAATAAATGTTTAATGAAAGCAGCACAGCCTCTCAGTTTCTTCAAAGGCTTTTTCAGATCTCAGAGATAAAGGTCAGTTACCTTTTCAGGGCTGTGCCACACCCCGACATGGGCAGAATGCAAACATTTGATTTCAGTGGCCGCCCCCTCTCAGCAGGCGTTCCAAATCTCACACTCTTTCTTTTTTCTATTCTACATACTACAGCTGACCATAAAAATAATCTAGTTAGCATGCAGTATGGGCTACAATTGGGACATACTTTTACTTATTTACTTCATCATCCCTCAAAATCTTCACTGGATGTAGTATTTTTGTAGTAGGCCCACTATATATTTAAGCATACTAAATCTGACCACAATAATTGGGTGATCCTAAATCTTTTTTCCACCATACTAAATATGGATATATTTTTTAATACTAATAATGTATTGTGGGCTCATGTTTTTTGTATGGGTGGGATATGTAAGTATATATGTGTTGTGTTGTGTGTATATGTATGCTGGCTGCTGGAACACCTACATTTCCCTGCTGGGATGAATAATGTATATCTTACCTTATCTTATCTTAATGGGATGCAGAGCTATTGTCAGTCTGTTCTGAGGACAAGTGATGCATCTCTGTCTCTTACTTAAAGCCTCTAGAATAAATGGAAATCCAGCTGTATGAAATATGTCATCCAGCTTTGAAAGGCCATTAGGCGATATTATGAAGTTTCTTTGTAACATGCAAGGTGAGAGCGTCTGCAGAACACTGTGTGCGTCACGGTACACTGCTCCAGCTGCAGTTGCTTTATTAGAACACATTTCCCACAGTTAACTACGACCTTGATGCTGTTTACAGGCTGAGTGTACTGCACACTCAGTGACACGCTGCATACTGCCCACAGTAGCTGCACACAGTAGCCCACTACAGGGCAACAGAGAGAGGCACGGTACATTGAGAGACCGTAACATATTGAACACACTGACAATGGGACATAACCATGAGAATAAGAAGAATAAGAAGAATTTCATTGTATGACTGAGAACATGTTTCTTATATGACACTAAATACTAAATACTCAAATCAATACCAATGGATTATGTTAGCAGCACGTTAGCTTAGCACTATAGTTGAGAGGTTGGGGAATGTTTACGGTACATCTTCCCATGTGTGCATTATGTTTAAAAGGTGCAATGAGGAACTCTCAGTTTTTCCCCATTCTTGCGCCCCCTTTGGACAAAAGCGGTAGTGTTTTTACTATGCAGCTGTTGTTCCTAAATGAGCGTACTCCTGACAAAGGCATTAAGAAAAACTATATAAAAATAGCATTCTTTGCACTGATGGTCTCATTTTGCTGCAACAAAAATTAAACTGTTTCAAAAAAATGTTATAGCACTTTTTAGAAAGCAGAGTTACAGCAGCAGTCTGTATATTACCATGATGCATTCAAGCACATGTATCGAGTATAGGACGCCCACACATTTTGGTAGCACAATCACTGTAGTTACTCGTATAAAACAGAAGAAATTGGACTTAGAGGCAAAACAATAGCCTTCAGTTCACAGTAGATCATTCAAAGTGTGTCTTAAGGGAGCTGTAATGTGGCCTGTGTAGGCTGAAGGATTGATTGAATCTCTTCTGCCAGACTGACTGACTTTCTGCACATTTAGATCCACAAAGAATGGATTGAACTGGCTAATAGCACCATGATTTGTTTAGTTTAGATTTATTTATTCTTCACATACACAATTGCACAGGGAAATGCGCAGTGAAATTCTGCTGTGCCGATCCGGCTGTAATTAAACTATATAAGTGCCACTATATTATATTATTTTTCCGTGGAATTAGAATGGGCTCTCTAACCGCTCTAACCACTACACTACTTTTTAACAATAAAATGTTTAGAGCTGGATAACACTAGCAAAGTTACCAGAGCGAACTGGCATTTCGATGCATTTCATTTTATTCAGACCATTGTGCCATATTCTTTCTATGCAGGAAGATGACCTTCTAGCTTTTAATCATGCTTACAAAGATCTATTTCATCTGTTTTTGTTATTATCCGACCTTTATAGACCAACGCCAGATCAATTCGATTCACTGAAAACAAATGCACCTTTTATACAATGTACGGACTTGGTGGACTATTTATATCTTTCCCAAAGTATAAAACATATCTCAATAGTTACCAAACAGTTTCCATATGTAACAAATGAGGGACAGTACATACGATCGCATAGGAAAATGTATGTGTGTACTGTACACAACTGTTGAGAACAAATGTCAAACTACATTGTATCGCAGGAAAAAATTTTAGTATCTGCAAAAACTGTATTGAAGAATTTAGGGTTTGCAAATATTTATCAAAGATTCCTTATTTAAAAGGTTATTATGGGATGGTTGAAGTGGATATTGAATTGGGTGGATGTGTATGGCGCGTCAGTCGGCTGTTGTATCACATGCATCACTTGGTTTCCACGCAATTGGTCTTTAATTTTATCTTTAAGTATATGACTTCATTGTAAAAGCAGAAAGGGCTCGGACTAGAAAAGTATTCATACTTCATCCAATGTCCCTTTTTGAACCTGATATTTGTGTTGATAAAGAGATTTTGACCAATGTGTTTTATAAATCCATGTCTAGTCTAGTCAATCTTCAGCATTACACAATATTTCCACTGGCACATAAACTTTAGATCAAACATAAAAAATATATAAACTAGAAATAATAAAAACACTTGCACCAATATAGATAAATGATTTATTCTGTATTCATGCAATATTGCCCTTACAGGGACAATTTGGGTTTTGAACGAAACTACAGCAACAATGACACACTTTAAAAAGCAAACTGTATCACCGAAATAACAATACAATAACAAATAACAACTTTGTGAGAAATCTCGCCAACGTAAACAGGATATTAATAATATGAGGTGGAGGATCGAATGCCCTGGTATAAAGGTCTGGAATAATGAGACTGCTTAAAGTTCACTCCAACAATTAACGAGAAGGTGATGGTGGGTCTACAGACTTGAAAGGTCAGACATCAACGTATTGCATGATTAAATATAATTTGTATTATGGTATAGAAGTGTTAGTTCTTGTCCACATTGAGTGACTAGTTTAATACAGTTATTTATGAATGTTAGTACAGTATTTAAAGCTATAGTGCGTAACTTCTGTCGGGCCTATGAGGTATTCTGAGTAACTACAACAACACTGTCGATGCGTCTACATGAGGTAAGCTTTTGGTGATCACGCATGGATTTTATACCTTTTGATGTACATCCAGGTTTTTTCTAAGCAGTAGAATCAACAACTGAAACATTTCTTGGGATTTTTCTGAGCTCCTGCACCAGTGTCATGTAAACACTGCCTGAGAAATACAGAGAGCGTTGTGGAGCTGGTAGTAACACTCTTACATAGTCTAAAGCTACCTAAAATTGGGACAGCTACTGAATTCTGATGTGTTTGGTGCAGTAGCAGATCTCTCAAAACAGCAATAATCTTGTATGGTGCATGATAGCACTTTGCCAGCATATAAAGGATGGGGTTAGGATAGCAAGCAGGAGAGGTCATACACACTGACAATGGTAAAACCAAAGATAAAGCTTTAACAACTGGATTTAATGTGAGGTAAAGAACACAAAAAAACAATAGCTTGCCGCAGTATTACATAAGTGAAACAGTTAGGGAAACTGCCTAAAGTGGTAAAACCTGCATTTTTATATGTGTATGGGTTGCCTCTTGCTCAGAAGCAATAAAGACTTGCGAGGGACTAGGAGAGATATGGTGTCCCAGTATTTCATTACAACCCTTTCACAGACACTAGCTATAGCATCAGGTTTTATGATCACTACGACAGATCATATACATGAAACCATAAATGTCTTGTATGATGACGCATTGCAATAATTCAGAGATTTTCAAGCCTAGGCTCTGTATCAACTACAATTTTGTTTTCAGCATGCACACAGTACAGACAGGTAACAGATTGTGAGGAGATATTCACAGATTCTGACGGTGAGTTTGTCAATAAACATTCTCCAGAATTACCTAATATGCCTTTAATATATGTAGTTATCCCGGACTGGAAAAATTCCAATTCTGTTTAAAAAAAAATACAAAAAATGTGGGTAAGCTTCCCACTACAGTTCCACTCAAACACACTCTAAAAAAGGCTCAAAAAGGACAATGTCCATCTGCAGAACAATCTGGTTCCATCAAGCATTATTCAAATTCACAAAACTTTATTTTAAGCTCATGTGATGCAATGTTAAAAATCCCATAATTTCCAAATATTACAGGACAATAACCTCCAAAACAACCCGGTTCAAAAACAGTTTCATTCCAACTGCAATAAAAATTCTGAACGCAGAACGCTGAGGATTAAGCTGATGTATTGTGTAGTGTGTCTGTCTGTATGTACATATGTGTTGTATGTTTTGTAAGTTGGAACCTGTACCAAGCTGTACTGACAACAAATTCCACCAGCCTGAGTGTGTGGTCAATCAAACAATCAATCAATATACCCAATATATTAGCCAGAATAAAAGCTTTGCCTTATAAAAACACATACTACATCATTTGGCCATCCAGCATCAAGGCAACACAACAAGGCAGCCCAACCAAGACCAAAACACTGGCTTTTGTGACAGAACGTGAGCACCGATATAAGCTGCCAACCGCGTCCCGCTTGAAAACGCAAAGACGAATTCTGCCGCTACGTAATGTCGCCCAAATGTTAACAAATGAGCTGCCAGCTATTGCAAGAGACACCGGGCTGCAACGCAGACAGCAACACACATGAATCATAATCCATCAATTCACCGATCAATCAACGATTTCCGCCATACGCTGGTTAGAGCCTTATGCGTGTGTTTGTGTGTGTGTGTTTGTATGACTGTGTGCATGTGTGTGTTTGTATGACTGTGTGTGTGTTTGACTGTGTGTGTGTGTGTGTGTGTGTGTGTGTGTGTGGAGTCTTGTAAATGATGCAGTGGTAAATGAGTCCCGCTGTTGGGTGTGCACTGGACCAGCAGGTATAATACGGCTTCAGTTGGAGTCCTGATACGACCATCTCTCTCTACAGACAGGAAGAGCTGTCTATAGCCACAGCTGCCACAATTACTCCGCCTGTCAAGCTGTGTGTGTGTGGTGTGTGTGTGTGTGTGTGTGTGTGTGTGTGTGTGTGTGTGTCTAATAGCCGCTGTCACGTATGCAGACACATTAAGACACTGCAGGTGAATTGGGTAACATTTCTTATACGTAGATATCATGATGAAACTTTGCCAGTTGATTACTGACATTAAATCTACTATTTGTTGTGTTACAATTTTTTAATTCCTAGGCAAATTTGGCAATATCTAACTAATTATGCATAAATTTGCAACTTTAAAAAAAAAAAAAATTCCAGATGTTGGATAAATGAGCCGTTAAAGATGGTTTTATAGGAGAAATATACAGATGCAAGCAGACAAGATTCAGTCGAATAAACACCTTAATGTACATTTTTGGAACTTTGATTTATACTATATGGTTCTCAACCAGTGCTTGTAATAACTATGTTTTTGCATGCAGTGTCTAGCCTTGAGAAGTATGATTTGGGCAGTATAATCTGATGCCATTATCACAGTATATACTGTAGTGTATCGAGCAATAGACCAAACACAATTAACATTCTGTGCCATCTGTTGGTCGATCAGTTACTTACATTTTGATTCACCATTAGTGACATGGAGCAGTTTAGAAAAAAACAGCAACAGACTGCGAGGGATCTTTTGCTATAATCTCCTTAATTCTCATTTATCTTCAGCAGGGCAAGTAGTGTGTGTGTGTGTGTGTGTGTGTGTGTGTGTTGGGGGGGTATGGGTAATTTGTTGTTTGCATTTCAAGTTTATGCAAAAGACCACAATTTGTTTTATCTAGCTGAATTAACAAAAAAATATTATAATTCAAAAATTAATTATTTCTGTTGTGGCTTCAATTTAGAAGTGAAAACCAAACTTTTGCATCAACTTGACATGTCTGAGGGTCCAGACTAAAGGCATTAGAGGCAACATGACTGTGTGTGTTATATGAGAAGGCACTGTCAAAATGCCAGGCAGCAAACAGGTGGCTAATATAATCTACTCGACAGCAAACAATATTTGAGATGTGTGTGTGTGTGTGAGTGAGTGAGTGAGTGAGTGAGTGAGTGAGTGTGTTAATGTGTGTCTGTGTGTGTGTGTGTGTGTGTGTGTGTGTGTGTGTGTGTGTGTGTGTCCTTGTCCATCTCCATCTCTGTCTTATTGCTTTTGTCTACACAGACAACTTTGTGCAGTGGCTTGTATGATGTGAATTTACCATTTTGTTTGTTGCCCTGACAACAGTGCAGCGCTCAAAATCTGAAAAGTGTCAGGTGAGCTGTGATGTTACTTCTCTATATACACAGGTGTACTAACGCATACAGCACTCACTCATTCAATGGTACAATGAGATATGGCACCACTGGTGAAAAGAGACTGAAAAAACTAAGATTATTTGGTCTAAAACAATGCCAAAAGAGTGAAAATAAAAATAATGTTTAATATACTTTTTGTCGCTCTTTCTTGCAGGGGGCAGCAGTAATGTCACGGACCATTAGTCAGGAACCTTGAGGAGAATTAATAAAAGAGTGGAAAAGTTTTAAACAGCTACATCAGCCAGTCTCAGCACAAACTACATTGTAACTAAGTCTGTTGAGACCTGCTGTGAATTACCAAGGTGATTGCTTCAAAATAACAAGGAGGCTGTTTCTCTAGACACCAGCGCTGCAACACCAATTAAGAAAGACATTTGTCACAATGATATCTAATCCAGTTTCAGGTTCAGTAGGATTACATTACAGACTAAATGGAACTGTCTGTAAAAAATTTATTAAAATATGGTGACTAAAATAGTCTCAGTATGGAATGCTTATTTTGGTACTCTACCCAACTTTTGACAATTGAAACACAAATATTTGTGTGCCGTACCAAACCGAACTGCACAACTCAGTGGAAACAAGGCATTAGCTCCTGCAGTAAGTTAATTGAATTATACCCGTCTTCACCAATAGTGAACAAATATTACTCAATTACTGCACTGATTGAAGTTTTCTGGCGCACAATAGCACATATACTGTACACAGCTGGCTTTACGGCAGGTTATGATGCAGTGTGGCTGCTGATATGTTTAGCCACATTAGCAGTGTGACTCTAGAAATGGCGATGTTTGTCGGTCTATCAGTCCATCAATTTGATCTGGACTGAAATAACTCAAGTAACTCATGGAGGCGGTCTAGTTTCGTAAATCTGTAACAAACGTCATGATCCCCAGAGGATGAATTTTAACAACAGTTAAAAAAATTCTCAGATACTGTCTCTCAACATTGTCTTGATAGGTTTGGTTCAGATTGTGATGGTTCCCAGATGATACAGTTTAATGGCTTGAATGATCCCCTGACTTTTCCCCTTGCACCAGAGTGAGGTTGACCTTTTGGATGGATTGCCTTGAAATATGTTCAGACATCAATGTTGCCCTCAAGATGAACTCTCAGGAACCCCATCACTGTGCCCGAGTTCATTAATACTTTATTATTTATTTTCATTGACATGTCCATGCCTTATTGGACAGGACAGAGAGAGAGACACTGTATAAAAAACCTCCAGGTTTGACTAAGTCGTATTTATTTATCATAATAAGGAACAAAGCATTACAAAGATAGAGACTCAATCTCAATCAAGCGAGATCATGTAATAAATTAAGACATATCAATCAGATATTGCTAGCTATGTTGCTTTGGATTTTACATTGACTGACGTGAAATATAATAGCAAGTTTAAAATACATAAATTGCAGAAAAAAGATTCCTAGCATTCTAGCATGGATATACTGTAGATCAATCTGAACACAAACACTCATGAGAATGTCCTCGACCAAGACGATTTCTTTGATGTCTCTCAGACACTGACGCAGATTCAAAATATGAAACAACTTGCTGCTTGTATAAGATTCAAGGTGTTCTGACTGAACACACTGCTAGGGTGCTGCTAGGGGGTGCATGTTGCTGCTAGGGGGTGCATGAGATGAAAAATGTAATGGCGTTCTGATCATTACACAATCCATATTGGTACGAGTGTAAGTGGGTTTTATTTTCGCGGAAATAGGTCGTAAAAAGTCGGGTTATGTTTTCCAAGTTGTGTTTATTTTATTTTTTTAATCGGGTGGAACACTGGCTGTGCTCTTGGAAGCGGCCGGGGCGTTTGTGCGCTTGGAGAGAGAACGCATTGTGTGGAGAGAAAAAAGAGGCACGGGACATCGACGAAGCCGATTCAAAGCCTCAAATCATTATGTTGCGAGTCAACGTGTCAGGCAGGAATCGGCAGAGCGATCGACTGTGGCTTTTTAGCTGCTGCACATGTGCTGAGGAGATGCCAACTGCGCTGTCCTTTTACGCACCAGCACTGCTGCTGTTATGTTCAGATTTCATCATTTGCGTGAAAGCCCTAATGATTTTAAGAATGAGACGCTTTATTTAAACGCTGTCCATGTGATGGTGGTGATTGTCACTTTGTGAGCTGTAAACTGAAACCAAGGGAGATCTCGGAGGGCTTCCCCTCGACAACGTTAACGTGCCCCGGTTATCATTTCAGCCTTAAACCATGGCGTTGATAGCTTTCGTTTCAGCACTAGGCTATGTGATTAACTATGAGCATTAAATAAATGCTGCGTCTCAGATGCCAAGGACAGCAGCGAGGATGACCCGCTATGCACGACCGAACCAGAGCATAGGAGAGATGACAGCGAGAGAGATCACAGCGGGGCAGAGGAATTTGCGTGTGAAGAATAGTCTGTGGTGAACCCATCAGAGTTCGGTCTATTTGCACTATCCTACTGTTTATTTGCAATGAAGAAAAGTGTTTTTTTCAATGCGTTTTTATTTTCGTACATTATTTAAATAAATAAAATTGATTGAGTTGAGTTTTGAAAAACGGGGGGTTCGTCTTATAATCGGGGTTGTCTTATACTCGGACCAATACGGTACAGTGTTTTTTCTCCACACAATAAAGACATGTAAATAAACATTTCCTTTGTAAAATTTAGAATCAAAAACTTGAATTTTAATTAATAAATAAATGGAGGCTATTCAAAATGAAGCGAAGTTATCTTCTTCTACGCATATGCGCACCTAGTTTGTGGCCTCTACATTAATTCTCGCAATGTATTTAAAATGACTGGCGTTCTAATTTTATTTCCATAACCTGTTATGATGACGGGGTTGTTTGCTCCACGGTCATTTAAACTTGCTGCAATTGTTGCTCAACGTGACTCAAAATATTAGGCTATAATATTTTCCCCATTTTATCTGCTTTCTGCCCCTTGTTGGGATCGTGATTATTTTATTATGTGTGTTCTGGTCATTTGAGCACGATTGAACATGCCACCTTTAATATGTCTATAAAAAAGCTTGTTGCATTTTTTTTTTAAGGTGTGGGGGTGCGTCAACCCGATTGGGACATAGAAGGGGGTACGTGGCTAAAAAAGTTTGGGAACCGCTGGTCTAGACAGAGCTTTATGTGGATGTCTGGGTGATATGGAAGAGAAATGCAGTTTATGAGTTCATCCTCAAACCTTCCCTAAGACACAAGACATGTCAAACAGGGAAATAACAATGGCTACACATCAAAGCACAGCAAAAATATCATGACATTTTGCACATAAATGATCCCTGAATTGACTTTCGGGGGCTTACACGCATATAATTATTCCAAATATAAAACTGCATGTTCTTTACAACACAAAAAAGTGAGATAAAAACGTATTGAAAGATTATGCGAGAAAATCATGACAAATGAAACCAAAAGAAAAAGGTTAGCCTACAAGGAAAAGTGATTTTAACAGTAGAGACAAATCATTTAGCTTTTCACATAGGGAAGATCTATGGGGAGTTAGTCCATTATAGGCTAGCTTAACACCAGTCTGGATGCAAGCCAATTTGCATTTGGTTTGTTGCTCATTTCACTAAGTGTTCCGTTCTAATTCATATTGGTATGATTCTAAAAATGCTCTCGTACCGCGGTGTCTGTTGCCTAGGGGACTGACGTCGCTGAACTTTCTGTTAAATGAGCAGCAGCAGCAGCAGCAGGGTTGAACTGCTCAACTAAAGCTACCAGACACTAGAGATACATGTGAGTGGTAAGGGGTATACTGCTAAATATATGTGTTTAAAGTAGCTACGAGGAACTTTGAAATGTTTCTGAAACAGTCTCATTTATCCTCTGATGATCATGAATGACATGTAACAGCAAACAAGACCATCACTACAAAGAATACTGTTTTTATATAGTTTTTCTTAATGCATTTGTCACTGGTATGCTCACCCAGGAACAACACCTGGTGTAGTAAAAACACTACTGCTTTTGTCCAAAGGAGGTGCTAGAATTAACACAAACTGAAAGTTCCTCGGAGCACTTTTAAACACTTTAAAACTCATGGAGTTTTGAGCTAGATATTCCTGGAGACTAATAGAGCAGAGAGGCTGATTCCTCCTGCCTATGGGACTGACTACATGAGGTAATGGGCCTGTTAACTGCTTCTGCAGTGACTGACATCTTGAAGTGAACAGAACCAAGTCAGCATATATCTCATAATTGGAGTCTGTGTGTGTGTGTGCGTGCGCGTGTGTGTGCGTGCGCGCGTGTGTGTGTGTGTGTGTGTGTGTGTGTGTGTGTGTGTGTGTGTGTGTCAGCAGGATGGATAAAAAGGCCGGGTTAAGATGGTGATGATCTTGACCTCTTCCTTTATGTTTTGTCACTTCCTGGCACAAAGCCCTGTAGCTCATTTTATCTTTTCAATCATCTCCCTTTTGACCTTTCTGTCGGTGTGTGTGTGTGTGTGTGTGTGTGTGTCCATTCACCTCTCTGTTGGACAGCCTCCATCAACTTCTTCCCCAAGTACTAACGCTGCTGCCAACTCTCTGTCTCAGAACTCACATTGACTTGACTTGATTCCTCAGTGTGTGTGTGTTTGTGTGTGTGTGTGTGTGTGTGTGTGTGTGTGTGTGTGTGTGTGTGTGTGTGTGTGTGTGTGTGTGTGTGTGTGTGTGTGTGCTATTGCTGAATAGCCTCTTTTCATCCTCTGTCTGAAACACTATGTTTTAGAGCATGTCTCTAAAGCCACGCCTTCCAAAACACCTGCACTTATTGGCCCTAAATCAAGGCTCAAATTGTAAACTACAATGAAGGTTCAGTATAAATTCAAACTACTGTCTTGGCCAGTAATGTTTTTCCACATAAACTAGGCAACTAACTGTCCCTATATTGAGCTGCCTGTGTTCAAAGGGCCATTCTCATGTTAAAAAGGACAAGAACAAACAAACTGTTGACACAAATGCCCTTCTTCCACTTGTCATTTCAAGTGTGTTGCAGAACTGTTGATTAAATTAAAATGTAATCCTAGTCGCATTAGCAACATATTTATATTTCTCCGTTGGCTAAATCACAGATCTGATTACATCAAGCTCAGTTTTCACAGCCAACATGCAAATCGGGCTTGGCACTACACCCCAGTCTGTAATGGGTGGTAATGAATCTGAAGCTGTTTTTTCTACCAATAAAAACACCCAAAGAAGAATGACTTGAAGTGCACTTCTTCTTCTGCAGTTTCATTTGCCACAATAAGAGTTTGGTCAGCGTTACAGTTAAACACAAACACACACACACAGTCATGAACTACAAGCTAGAGTTTTCAATTCTTCTCAGTTGAGCGGCTCCTTACCCATACACATAACTGATCTCACACACACACACACACACACACACACACACACACACACACACACACACACACACACACACACACACACACACACACACACACACACACACACACACACACACACACACAGTGATCAGAAAAACGTTATTACATCCATATGTATTGATTCATCTGTTCATCGCTCAAGCAGTTTTTTTCCCTGATGCCTCAAAGAGGACCTATGATGCTTTTTGACTTTTATGACCTATAAACGTTGTTATGATGATTCATAGTCATGCTTAACCATACTAAATTATCAAATAATGACTTACATGCATTTCGACGTATTCCCTGCTGACCGTCTGGGGTGTCTGTGCAGAGCACTAAACACTATTCTAGCCAGTCGAGAAGTCACGGTCTACCCTTTCATAATTTGTGACGTCGCATAAAACTTTGTGAAGTCACCACGCGGATGTTTCCATGTATGGTAATACTGTCACTTCCCTGTTCGCGTCTGCCCTGCGCCCTTATAGGTCCATGCTCGCGCTTCCCACCACTGAAAGTGTTCCGGAAGGAAGGTAACCAATCACAACGGAGTGGGGTTTGCAGGGGGGGGGGGGGGGGGGCGGAGATCGCCGAAGCACAGGCGGAGGGAGAGGAGATGCCCGAAGCACACACACTCAAGTGTTGACAGGACGTGCTGGATCGCCAAAATAAGAGAAAGAGCTTCCCGAAAATCTACATAGTTTTTTGTGATGTGATTCATGTCAGGTTGCTCTATAGCAGTGTAAAACAAGAAATTAAGACCAGAAAAGTAGTATAATAGGTCCTCTTTAATAAGACAGGAAGAATGATGGCTTACTTTAGTCCAATGTCTGTGCTGTGTGACTATAGTAGCAGTTATCACAGATATGGTTTCACTTGTGACAAGTAACTTTTATATTTGAGCCTTGAATAACGTGTCTCAGGACTTCTTCCAAGGTGTTTTGAGTTTTTTTTATTTTATAAAGCACACTAACACATACAACGAATCTCAAGGTGCTTTACAAAAAACTGGGCAAATCCAGCAATGCAGTTTTATATAGTAACATACAGCTCTGGAAAAAATTAAGAGACCAGTCTGGATTTTTCTTCATCTCTACATAACCTATTAAAAATGCTCTTTAATGACTTTAAATGAATTTATTGGAATTTGGTAGAAATGTTGTCAGTAGTTTATAGTATAAAACCAAAATGTTCATTCAACTCAAAGCTATGCCTATACATAGTAAAACGAGAGACACTGAACATTTGGAGTGGTCTCTTATTTTTTTCCGGAGCTGTATATTATATCTAAAGTTTCCTCAATAGAAATCTGAGCCCTTTTATCCAGTCCTGAGGCACACGTGAATAATTGACACAATACAATGTTGTTCCAGTTCCAGTGGCTACATGAGGAAGTGAACAGTGACCTTTACTACGGAGCCGTGTGAGCTGGGCTGAGATTAACATGTCTTAACGAGGCGCTGAAGCAGCTAGTCAGTGGATCAATGAGACTTCCACTGAAGACACAAACACACACACACACACACACACACACACACACACAAACAGCGCAGAAGTAGGTACACACACACACACACACACACACACACACACACACACACACACACACACACACACACACACACACACACACACACACACACACACACACACACACACACACACACACACACAGAGAGCATGGACTCCCCACCTCCAACACTATACACAGCAGCATCCTCATACCATTACTATGCTGTCTCTCTCTCTCACCTGAAAAAAACCACCCCATCCACATCTTAAAGGCCTAGAATAAAGAGGTTCCTCCCAGTAACCATGAGGTCTCTGGTTCCTCCTCCCAGTAACCATGAGGTCTCTGGTTCCTCCTCCCAGTCACCATGAGGTCTCTGGTTCCTCCTCCCAGTAACCATGAGGTCTCTGGTTCCTCCCAGTCACCATGAGGTCTCTGGTTCCTCCCAGTAACCATGAGGTCTCTGGTTCCTCCTCCCAGTCACCATGAGGTCTCTGGTTCCTTCCAGTGACCATGAGGTCTCTGGTTCCTCTCAGTAACCATGAGGTCTCTGGTTCCTCCTCCCAGTAACCATGAGTTCTCTGGTTCCTCCTCCCAGTAACCATGAGGTCTCTGGTTCCTTCCAGTGACCATGAGGTCTCTGGTTGGATCCCCGGCACCGGACAGGAGGGTGTTATTGGCTGCTATTACATCTACGGTGCCCACCATCTACCATTGTGTCCTTGAGCAAGACACTTAACCCCAAACTGCTCCAGGGGCGCTGTACTATGGCAAAAAGCGATTTGTCAACAAACATTTTCCAGAATTACGGATTATGTCTGAAAATAACAGGAGACAGCCAATAGATTCAATGTTATGAAAGGCAAAACGCATTTTCTACTGCACATTGGGGGGGGGGGGTGCGGGGAACGACAAATTGGTCTTTTCAGTAGTGGGAGACACAAAACACCCCCACACAAGCAGTGGTTTAGCCCATCATACTCATACTATTACTATGCTGTCCCACCCGCCTGAACAACAACCATGGTAGAGGTCAGCATGCTAGCCTCGTAACACCCATATCTCTGACAGTCCAACTACTTCAGCCACACACACACACACACACACACACACACACACACACACACACACACACACACACACACACACACACACACACACACACACACACACACACACACACACACACACACACACACACACACACACACACACACTCGCACCTCTCAGTCAAGGGCCCAATTAAAACCACTGTCTTTTCTTTGTCGCTGTTGAGAAATCACAAAACGCTCCGAGGCTTGATCCTAGCAGTAAAACATGCTGAAAAAGCTGTGCTAGACCCCCCCCCCACACACACACACCCAAAGGTTTCACAAAGGTGCCCCAACACGAACGCACCGACTATCAATTATTTAGTAAAAAGAAAATGTGACTATTTCATACACACACTGGGAATACAGAGGTCAGGTCCTGTGGATGTTTGCAGAATAAACATTTAAAGATCAATATTTTATGTGTGTGAAAGGGAGCGAGGCCTTAGGGGGAATGGTTGGGGTGTACGGATGAAAGGCAAATAGTGACTTAGGAGGGCTATGGGAAGGCATTTAGTTTCCACATAGAATATCTTCTGTAGCTAAGGTGTGTAACTGAGGTGTGTTTTCTTTATGAATTAACAATTTTCTATAGTGTAGTTTAAAGTAGAGAATGGAGAATGGATTGGGACTTCTGTGGTCTAGTTCTGCACATTGTTATGCCCTTATATTGTACACTTTCAATTTATTAACTTTACTGCATATTGCACAAGTTGTAAACAATCTTCCTCACTTTGCACATTTCACATTTAGTTGACATGACTTCTCCGATTTGTTCTCGAAAAGGAAGCCTTATGTCTGTCTGTCTGTCTGTCTGTCTGTCTGTCTGTCGATTAGTATCTATCTATCCATCCATCCATCCATCATTGATATGTCTTTTCAAATCAAATCAAATAAACGAAGGCCTAGGTGTGAGCGCTGAATATCCCCACCCTGCCAGCTTTAAGACGGAGATAAAGTGTCCACTCGCCTGGCTTGGCTTGGCTTTGCTCTCAGTGTTCTGTGTCACTTGATATTGGGCCCAGATGTTCAGGGATTTATCTGCATGAAGCCGAGCACATCCTCACCTTCAAACTTAATTAGAAATCCATTCGATTGGCTCAAGAGCAGATGTTGTTTCTCGGGCTGGTGGTAATTTGAAACGGACACAGTATTTGATGGGTTATTTGTTTGGCTTTTTCCATCGCAAATTATTTAATCCACTTCCCCTGTCAATTTCACATGGTATAGTTACTACTATACCATGTGGTCTGTTTGTTTGAGGATTGGGTGTTTATATGGGGGATTATCTCTTGTAGGTGGGGCATTTTTTTTTTAGCTGCATGTCCACAGAAGACAGACCTATAATACCAAATTATCACATTTTGCAGACCTAATAATAAAGCCCTACACATATTACATATTGGCATATATTGCACTCCTATCTGCCTGTCTGTCTGTCTGTCTGTCTGTCTGTCCATCAAGATTTGAATAAAAGGCACTTGTCACTCATGACTAAATGTCTGATCCCTCTTTAAAACCAATTTATACTTGACAATTATTACATGATTCCTAATTAGTGTCAAGCAATCAAAGTGTCCAACTTACAAAAAATATAATGTATAATTTTACGCAGTATACTATATATTTAGTGAGGACTAGCACTCTATTGCGTTAATAGCTGCAATACAATTTACAATAAAAAAAAAGTTTATAAATAAATGTAAATTCGCCTCTAGACTGACAACTGTAATGTTGAACTGAGAGGACCCACCTGCTGAATTATAGAGTGAGTGAAAGTTGTCATTATGCTGTTTATCCAGATGGGATCGGGCAGTCGTCTAAAAAGCACTTAAGCAGTCATCTAATGTGCAATGCGTATAGAATGATTGATCACAGGCGTAGGATACTCTACATCTGTCTCCAGTTAGACATGATTATGATGTATAGAAACTCATGCATTATGGAGAATGGAAAATGTTTTTTTGTGGAATTATTTTTGTGGAATTGTTTCAGTCTTCCACCATAAGGATTTACATACATACAAAATGGTGCAGATTTAGCACTGTAGTTATCCTGTGTTGAGTGGGCTCCGTTCGCAAAGATCATCAAAAAGAAACTGCAATAAAGGTTGGATTTTGGACTGATTTACATTGTATTAAATGTGTCTTTTTTAACATAGCTAGTCACAGTTATTTTAAGGGAGACGATAAGATCAATACCACACTCTATACTTTCATCAGCTCAACTCTACTCTATTTTATATACGTTATATTTAATTCCTATATTTCAACTCGCAATATTTTGTCTTATTTCTTTGATTTTTTTTCACACTTGTGTTTTTCTCAAGCAATTTTTGAGAGAGTCTGAATCTCCCAAAATGTCAAATTATACTCATAACATTACGAAAAAGAAAAACAAACACACATTGTATGTATTGTATGTAAGAATGCATCAACCCTAGATTTATGCACGCTATGATTTTTTCTTATTTAGGCACGCTATGATTTTTTCTCATTTGTCATACTGTATCACATCATGGTCACAAACTTCTTCTACCACATTAAAACCTATCTTTTCAATATACAAACAGACAATAAAAGTCATGGACCGGAAACCCATGAGATGGCATCACTGTGGCATTCTAAAAAAACACGACCTTTTCACCTTTGATAACTTTATTAATTTGAGTAATCTTAAATTGTTTTTCAAGTGTGTAAATAACCATGTGTCACCACTGTTGTCTGAATTGGCCATCAGACGTCAGAGCTCTCGTCGGGCAAATACACGAGCCTCCATCAATGGTGATTGTCTTGTTCCAATGCACAAGACATCTTTCGGTCAGTCTGTTTTCTCTGCAAAGGGGGCAAAATTGTGGAACCTCTTGCCCACTAGTCTAAAACTAGAGACTAATAGGAGCACTTTTAACAGAGAACTTAAACAACGGCTCAAATCAAATCAACAGTGCTCACACAAATAATTTACAACTGGTGTATTGTTTGATCATGCTGCCTTTGTTTTACTCTACGTAGCCTATATATATATATTTGACTTATTATATTGCTGCTCTGTACTCCATTGTATACTGCATTTTTACTCTTTTAATTTTCAGTTTTTATCAGTATTCTGATCTTGTTTTTGTTTTGACTTGTTTATTGTGTTGTTTTTAAAAGCCTCCTGTGGACAGGTGTTGTAAACTAGCATTTATGCTAATACACTGAAAACATTGCATCTGGTTTGTCCAATGTCATTGTCATGTCCATAAACAAATAAAATCAAATCAATCAATCAATCAATCAAGATAAGTGAAAAACAGAAGAAGACAGCCCTCTAAATGTTCATCAATAGTGTATTGGTCTGGGTGCAAGCCTAATGACTTTACAGTGGCTACATGGGTTCTTTTTTCTCCAGGGACAATCAGGAGTGTAGCGATGGTGAATCATAAGGCTCATTTAGTGCTGCCTTTGGTCTGACACTAAAGGACCCTCATTTACATGTGGCAAGGTGATCCTTAGCCCTCTATCGAGCGACAGCTGATGTGTATAAATTGCGTGTGTAACAGGTATGGACATTTGATTTCAGGCTTTGTTACAGAACTGAATATGTAAGCACTAATGTGGCGGCAGGTCGATCGTGGATTAATTTTTTCCCATTTAGGACGGGTCTCTTCCGATTATGCTACTTGCAATGAGAAGTCCCTTTTCATTCTGTCATCTCAAAGTCAAGCTGAGCTAAATATGTGAGAAAGAAGAAGTGAAATGTAAAGAGGTGACCGGCGTGCGAGAGGCATACAAATCAAGATACAAGGACAGAATAGTTGGGCTGTTTCTCTCTATATATACTATTCTACTGTATCTGTCTGTCTGTCTGTCTGTCTGTCTGTCTCTTTCAGGGATCATTTCAGGCTTAGAATGAGTTTCCATTATATAAAGACTGGCTGTCTTGATGACAACTGTTATTTCAAAAAATTTGACTCTATCCTTTTTGCTTTTTTAGCCTCATATCCACTAACGTCCATCCAGGATGCCTCCAAGGAACGCTGCTGAAAGTTTGACAGGCGCTAAAATGGCTCTGCGAGGTTATTTATGAAGTCCCTATACATGTTCTTTCAGCAAAGAAAAGTTTTACACTAAGAATGCTCGGACTTAATTCAAAAGTGTTCACCGAAAACAAATGGTTATGGGTTTGAGTTGAATATTACATAGCTTGGTAGAGTTTGACAAACTCCGGTTGCACTGAAAAAGGCTTGAGATATGTATGGAGAAACTGAAAAACATAATAACATTAGAATGTTGGTTTTGTTCTGCTCAAACAAGACTATGTGCCTGCCTATAAGATATACAGTACATGGTAACTAGCCACTACATCATTCTGAAAGTAAGTACCAGGCTCTTTCAGTTGTTGATTCTAGCGCCTCCTTTGGAATAACGGGGTAGTGTTTTTATGACACCAGTTTCTGCTGTCCCAAAGATCTTTGCTAACCCGTGCCGGTGGCGAGTGCTTTCGTTTAGGAAGCGAGTGAATTTACATGAAGAGAGACTGCAGAAACATCAGCATTGTTTTTTGAAAATATATTGCAACATATTGGTCAGTTTTGGGCAGCTAACTGTTGTTTTATCAATCACAGACCTATTTTAAAACTTCCAGGATGACGATAAAATATATTTTTCACAGATGAAACAAAATAAGATAAAATAAACAAGCTTTTACATTCTGACCTCAAGTATAGAACAAAATGTTTCGCCTTGACAATTTTGCATATATTTTGTGATAATTTTTCTTTAACCGTTAGATGCATGACCATTATTGAGCTGCCAGCAGGTTTAGTAATCAAATATAAATATGTAAATAAATATGAAGTAAAAACCTAGCGGAGTGAGAGGTAGCAGTCATAGCCTGTGCCTGTGATGACCCTCTGAGTATAGGCCCTGGCAGCCTCCTACCATTATCATTCAGCAGCAGTGAACCGCTGTGTTTGATATGTGCCAAGGTAATTTAGTGGGAAAGATTGAACAGCGCTTCTTTCTTTTCTCCCTCTCAGATTGGGACTGACCCCTCTCCTGCATATGGAGTGTGTGGATGTCTAAGGGAGCAGCGGCCGCACGGCAATTTGGAGAGCATATGAAAAAAAAAGCTCTCACAACTATTTACCTGACAGGTACTTTGGCAAGAAGATAGCAAGACCTTTCCAAGGCCAGGCTCATTGTGATATAACTGTTTTCTAGGTTAGACACTGCGGGCAAAAACATTGTGTTTCAAGAATTGGTCAATTTTTAGATTTTTCCATAACATATCGTCTTCCACACAATTACTAAGCTCATACAAAACAATGCTAAAATAACTATGCTTGGAGCCAACTTGCTATTGCTACCATGCTGGTTTTGGTGCAGCATGATTTCGAAAAACCTCTCCTTAAAGACGTTGTGTGACTGAATTATTCATAGATTATGAAATTTCATTTAGGTGCCAAAGACTCTAGACTCTTTACTTGAGTTGCATCTCTTTCTGCCATCCTCCGCTGTCATTTCAAATGCAAACGCGCCCAGAGTTAGCGATGCAGAAATGATTAATGTGCATTCTGTGTGGAAGGTGCATCGCTAGCAGACCTGTGTGTTGCGTTGGATGTGATGATTAACATGATAGAGATGCGCCTAGGAAACTAAACCTGTCTCCACAAGCCAAATGATACGTCGCTATGGTGATAGATACAGTTAGCTAAGTGAAGCCCTATTTAAAGCAGCATGGCACACAGTTCTATCACTATGACAACTGCCCCGGAAAAGTCTTGGTAAATAGTTTGTCGGAGGCTCCGTTTGCATACGCTCAAAATTCACACGCGCCTCAATGTGTTTTGCAGCTTGGATTAAGGCCAGACACGGCAGGTAAATAGGGAAGATTTGATAAATTCAGTATTATAGTTTATTTTTGGCAAATTTTAGTACCTCCATTATAAAGTAAATGTGGCTAGTTTGTGAAAATAGTGCCAGGCAATGTTTATTAGTTTATTTAAAATGATCCCACTATGACATGCTAAGTTATGCTAATGCAATGCTTAGATTATGGCCGTAATTATTGACTGTTAATATCCCTTATGAGATATTTCAGGAACTTTCAGTTTGTTTTAATTCTGGCGCCCCCTTTGGAAAAAAGCGGTAGTGTTTTTACCACGCCAGCTGTAGTTCCTGAATGAGCGTACCCATGACAAAGGCATTAAGAGAAGCTACGTATATTGAAATAGCAGTTTTTGCAGTGGTTGTCTCGTTTGCTGTTACATGTAATTTATGATAATCAGAGGAAAAATTTGAATGTTTCAGAACAATTCAAAAGTTCCTCGTAGCACCTTTAATGATTTTATTCACACAAAATATGTGAAAAAACATCAAATTTACATGAGGCCACTTGATACAAAACTCAAATGAACTGTGGGCCTTTAACCGGTGAGAATTTAAAGGTGACCTTTGTGTTATTATGGGATGCCCCGTGCCCTGCCACAGCTTGTAATTAACATCTGCACTCACCTCCCTCAGCTTGAACACCATTAGTGGAGAATGATGGGGACAGTGTAAGCCACAGTAAAGCCCTTTCATTTAAAAACTGCACAAGGGAATTCTGCACATTATATTAGCAGTCCCAGAGGCAAAAAGACCAATACATTTGGATCTGTGAGCTTGATCTGTGAGTGATGGGAAGTCCATGCAACTCAACCATTATACAGAGAGACCAGTCTGGATTCTTCTTCAATCTTCATCTCTACATTACTTATTGAAAATGCTCTTTAATGACAAAACATGTATTGATATTTGGTAGAAATGTTGTCAGTAGTTTATATTATAAAACTAAAATGTTCGTTCTACTCAAACATATGCCTATAAATAGTAAAACAAGAGACACTGAACATTTGGAGTGGTCTCATTTTTTCCAGAGCTGTATATATTGCAGATGTGTCCCTGACTACTAAACCATGCTGACTTAGATACACATAATATCCGGTTTTGGTAAATTTGGGTTAATTGCCCAAACCCCCTTTCACACTTATTAACTTCAGTAAGTAATTTAGTCTGTTAAATGTAATTTACAACATAAGTGTGTATGAGGGATGAGGTGCCCTTTTCTGTTCAAGCACAGCTCAGTGATTTAGTGATAAGGGTGTATTTTATAGTCCGGCTTTAAGAGTGAGGAGAATTGATGATGTGCTTAAATGATATTTGGTGCAGGATATTTAAAGGCAGAATATCTATGTGTTCCGACACACACACGCACACACACACACATGCACACATGCACACACATGCACCCACGCGCACGCACACACACACACACACACACACACACACACACACACACACACACACACACACACACACACACACACACACACACACACACACACAAATGCACACAGGCCCCCCCCCACACCCACACACATACAAAGGTCTGGGCAAACCCACTGCAATAGAGACTATAGACAATCTCAGCAGCGTTTTAATTTGTCCCCTCGATATCTTATTTGCGGAGCAGGGACCCTTGAGGGGGGCACACAGTGTTATTGGAAAAGCCAAGGATCACATAGAGGGCTGTGTAGTGTGTATTGATGCAGACAGGCCAGAGGAAAGTCTGGGGGGACATGAGGGGATGAAGAGGTACATGACCTACTAGATTTACTTTGGGGAAAAACAAGAGAGAGTCTCTACAAAGAATATAAAAAATATATATATAAGTAGCATTATACCGAATGCAACAGCGTTTTACTGGGTAAAACACAGTAAATGTGACATTAAATTAACAATTTTTTATATACTTTATTGTAGAAGCAAAAATATCATCAATATCAGTTATCATCTTACTGTTATTGTTAACATCTACAGCATCCTACACATTTTTTTATGTATCATTTTTTGTGCAAAGTTAATGAAAATCTTTAGGTAATTAACATGAATTTATTTGTTTGTATTCATTCTGGTAAGGAGAAAAAAAAGTTTGCAGTAGGGATAAGCTAAACAAGCCTTAGTTAGCTTTGCAAGTGATGCGAGTGATGGATCATCCAATGAATTTAATTTACAAGCTGCTGAGTGAATTGGGTTTGGGTGGGGAGGGCTGGAGCTGAGAAGTTAGTCTCATTTAATTATGTATTGGCTTAAAGCCAGAGAGAGGACAAGATGGAATCAGATTGGACTAGATGCTCTATGTCTAGCTAGCGTAAAAAAAAATATTAAATTAAGAAAAGATATACATTTAAATTTGAAACCTAAATTAATAGAATAATTAACAATTAACTATTTGAACCTTAAAGATAAGAAGGAACATAAAAGGCTTAATAAAAAGCTAGAAACTGGAAATCAAGGCAATAATGTACATTAAACAACAAAAGTGGGTCATAGTCCATTAAATATCCTAATAAGTTTACTTAAAAACTATAGTCGCGATATTCAACTTACTCTACTTGCTTATACTGTAAAAATATTAGATACTTATCTTACGACCTGTTCTCATTTGAAAACAATACAACTTTATTTGAAGATCAAGCCATGACGGCTTTTGTAAGTTTGCCCCAGAACAATAATCAAAATGTGTTTTTAAAATAACAAACACGTATTCATGAAAAATAAATAAAAAATAAATGGATAAAAAAAAAAGAAAATAATGTGCTAGATTTGCTAATTTCAAGAGATGGGGAAGGATCAGTTAGTTTAGGCCATTCATTCACTGAAGCTGAACGCCATTAGAGTGGACAGGTTGCTGACTCAATGCCTGGCTAAATCACCCAGGTAAAGCCTCGGCCGTCTGTTTGGTTTTATTGGACAGATTCATCAGTTCAAAGCAGTTAGAAACCGAACACACACTGAGGAACTAACACCGAGCGGTGAATCCAGGGTGACAGCTGAAGACACTTGAGCCTCATGTTTTAAAGGTGCTATGAGGATCTTTTAAATGTTTCTGAAACAGTCTAATTTTTCCTCTGATGATCATGAATAACATGTAACAGCAAACCAGACCTAGCCTGGAAATCCAGACCCATATCTGAAAAACCTTCAGTTTGTGTTAATTCTTGCGCCCCTTTTGGAGGTAGGGATTTTAAGACGCCAGCTGTTGTTCCTGGGTGAGCGAACTCATGACAAAGGCATTAAGAAAAACTATATGAAAATAGCCTTCTTTGCATTGATGGTCTCGTTTGCTGTTACATGTCATTTATGATCATCAGAAGAAAATTAGGCTGTTTCAGAAATATTTAAAAGTTCTGTACTGGGTGTCTGCTCTCCTAGCTTAAAGCGGACCTATGATGCTTTTTGACTTTTATGACCTATAAACGTTGTTATGATGATTTATAGTCATGCTTAACCATACTAAATTATCAAATAATGACTTACATGCATTTCGACGTATTCCCTGCTGACCGTCCGGGGTGTCTGTGCAGAGCACTAGACACTATTCTAGTCAGTCGAGAAGTCACGTGTTCAAAGCGGTTTGAGGCTTTGTAACTTCGTGTCGTCGCATGTAACTTCATGAAGTCACTACGCGGATGTTTCCATGTATGGTAATGCTGTCACTTCCCTGTTCGCGTCTGCCTCGCGCCCTTATAGGTCCATGCTCGCGCTTCCCGCCACTGAAAGTGTTCCGGAAGGAAGGTAACCAATCACAACGGAGTGGGGTTTGCAGGAGGGGGGGGGGGGAGGCGAGCGAAGATTGCCGAAGCACAGGTGGAGGGAGCGGAGATGCCCGAAGCACACACACTCAAGTGTTGACAGGACGTGCTGGATCGCCAAAATAAGAGAAAGAGCTTCCCGAAAATCTACATAGTTTTTTGTGATGTGATTCGTGTCAGGTTGCTCTATAGCAGTGTAAAACAAGAAATTAAGACCAGAAAAGTAGTATAATAGGTCCTCTTTAAACTAGAACTTACTTCAAGCACAACAACAGCGGTGGATAAATCGTATATTTTTTAGTATAAGTGTTGCTACTGGCTTTGTTCTGCTACATAAGCATCTAAACACCTTCCGACATACTCCCTCCCTCTTCCACTCACTCACAGTGCCAGAGTTAATTGACATGATAGACACCAGACCGTCTCAATGACAGGGGGAGAAGATTGCCTCTACTGACCTTAAGGAAAGACATGAACCTAACAATGGATTCTGACACCTTCTCTTTGAGGGTGGCCCCTTTTAAAAAGGGAAATAAAAAGGCTTTCCAACGGTATACGATTCATTGCAAAGAAGCATTGTTATAACAAAGAAATAACTGACAGACCCAACACAAATGTCCTTACTTTTTGTGTGCTTTTGTGACAATTATAAAGAAATCAATGTATTACAATTATACCTTTCATGTCTATTCATCCAGCACAATGTCATATTTAATATCTTATTTTGTAATATATCCAATCTGAATTTTCCCGATCTCTATCAATGATTGCTCATAAATAATAAATCTAAATTTTTTAGCGCCTGAGAGATTTAAAGCTTACAAAATATGTGTTGCCAAATAAAAGCAAATCAAAGTGCCTCATGCATTTGATAGTGAAAGTATCTCCCAAGGACACTGAAACTATTATTTCCCCGTGCCCAAATTAGTAGTTGCTCTTTCTTTTCATTAAAAGGTGCTCTGAGGAACTTTCAGGTTGTCTTCATTCTAGCGCCCCCTTTGGTCAAAAGCAGTAGTGTTTTTACCACGCCAGCTGTTGTTCCTGGGTGAGTGTATACCCAGAAAAAAGTATAAAAATAGCATTCTTTGCACTGATGGTCTCGTTTGCTGTTACATGCATTTTATGATCATTAGAGGGAAAATTAGACCGATTCAGAAATATAAGAAAGTTCCTTGTAGCCCCTTTAAGTTGTTATTCACTTTTCACTGTAGCAATCTCACCCTGTATGAAGATATTACATGTCAGCCCTTCACACATTCAGACTTTAACCCATCCCCTGCTCTCTACCAGAGGTGGAAAGAGTACAAAAATATTCTACTCAAGTAAAAGTATGATTACTTGGATGAAATTTTACTTAAGTAAAAGTAAAAGTACTGGTCTAAAAATCTACTGAAGTAAAAGTGAAAAAGTAGCTGATTTAAAATGTACTTAAAGTACAAGTTACTAGTTACTTTTTAACAGCGGGAGGGGGCAGGGGTCTCTTCAGTGTAGGGCTTTATAGACAAGGGGATATAAATCTTAAACTAGTTTTGTTTAATTAATGCAACACTTTTACAAATTAAAGTGCACAAATTAAACAAATGATGTCACCACACATGTATGGATGTATACTGTGTCATTATACTTTAGATAAGCAAATATGGAGCAAATAGTCTGTTAATGTGGGAATGGGAATTTAACCGGTCTACAGACCTAAACAGACTGCAGCTGCAGTTCTAATAATGTAATTGTGTATAATTGATCTAAACCATGGAAATTGCAAGGTTAGGCTGCTCGATTCTGACAAAAATCATAATCTTTATTATTTTGATTGACATTGTGTAATCACAATTATTATAGACAATTATTAATTGATTTAAGAACTGCAACATGCACTTAATTAACACTTTAAACATATCCTAATTTAACTGAAAACAAGGAAAATGCAAATATCCTTTGTAAAACATATTTTTAATAATTAAATTAAATAAGTGTCAAAATCAAAATAAACCGTTGCAAATGTTGATAGGGCACGTCTTTTGTTAGCAGGAATGTGAGGGCATATTGTATTTATATCTCATGGAGCTGGCTGGATAAGCAAGTTGCATTGTAGGTTACAGTGTTCTTAAATGATGACTGTTGTGGTGGCAAGAGTCAATGAGATTTAAACTTCCTGTGTTTTTTATTCCTTTATTGCTTGGTCATAGACCACTTGGATTTGACTTAAAGTGAGTAAACTAATTGGTCGTGATGTTTTGAGGTGCAGCTGGGTCGCATATGACTTTTTTTTATCTCTCTCTCACGGTTGCGCAAGTCATATGACTCGCGTGTCCGCACGTAACATATCTTGCACATTATTTTAGTCTATTAGTTTTACCTTTCATCTCGACCAAAGGCTGAATTTCTGCCGTCTTCTGGAAGTGTTTCAAAGCTCCCGGCAACACGAACCGTCTCCATCCTACTCTGAACTGTAGCTGAAAGCTTAACTATCAGATGAGGGAGGGGCCGATCGCACGGCTGGATGAAATGTTCGCTGCATTTAAAAGCCTTCACGTGCGGTACAATGATAGTTTAACTAGGATTATTTTGTTTTAATGATAGAGGGAAGCAATATTTGTTGTTATCATTTAGTCGCAATGTGTTCTCTCCTCCTGTCGATCATTCACTGTGTTAGTTTCCGGTATTGTGCCGTAAAAATAAAAGCCCCCCGCGATATTTCTTTTCTTTTCTCTCCTTTCCCTATCTATTTTTTTACTCAGTAACGCAGGTGATATAAAATGTAGCGAAGTACAATACTTCAAAATGAACATACTCAAAGTAAAAGTAAAAGTATAGGTATTAAAAATCACTTAAAAAATTACAAGTACACGAAAAAACTACTCAATTACAGGAACGCGAGTAAATGTAATTCGCTACTTTACACCCCTGCTCTCTACACTAGTTTGAAATACTCGTCGACAAAGCAAATCAATAACTAATTACAAGTCACACATTAGGCTGCTCCAACAGGGGAATGGAGAAAGGCCTTCCCTTCCTCTTCTAAAGCCAGGGTTCAATAACTCCTTGGGAGATTATTTCTTCAGACATCATTTGCATGCTGCTCCAGTAATGGGGCCCTCACTTTGAGAATCTATTACCATTTCTTCTTTGCCTTAAAGTCAGCACTTTTCAGAGGACGGAGATTTGTCTTGCTGCGGTCCATCACTCAGCCCTGTAAGCTGCCTTTCGATTTACACCAAGAAAAAGGTAATAACATCGCCATTGGAGGGGTGTTTGTCTTGCAGAAAAATTGTTTAACAGAGGCAGGGTTTGGTGTGATAATGAACAACCTATCTGCACTTACTCTCAATGTTTAAGTTTAAGTTATCTTCATTAGTCCATTTACACATAGGCGTATTGACATTTGTCTTTTCGCATAACGCCTCTCAAGTTTTCCACTTCGGAGGGGGTCAGAGCACAGGGTCAGGCATAGTACAGCGCCCCTGGAGCAGTTTGGGGTTAAGTGTCTTGCTCAAGGACACACTACTAACACCCTCATGTCCCCGGAGCATCTATATAGAAACAAATTAGACTTAAATGTGACATGTATAAAAATATTGAGAATCTGAATGCCATTCTTGCCTCATAAATCCTTTACTGTCTGACTGAGCCACAGCCAAAGGTCATTGTTAAAATTGGGCCGAGTGTGGGGGGGGGGGGGGGAGAGAGAGAGAGAGAGAGAGAGAGAGAGAGAGAGAGAGAGAGAGAGAGAGAGAGAGAGAGAGCGAGAAAGGGACAGAGACTTTTTTTTGACATTTCCAATAAGTCACAGCCGTCGATAGCGTATAGTATATAAAGTTCACACAGGCTTGGCTGAGGATTAAGCAGAGTACAATGGCGATCAGACGGCTCCATCTATCAAGCAGTAAAAGTGAAGCAGATATGCATTGGGTCATCCCTCTGGTTGTCACGCCATAAGAGAAAGAGAGCCACTCCATAAATCTTCACCCTGCTTTGCCACGGAGAATTAACTCAACGCTCTGCTCCCAACAGATGCTTCTCCCGATATGTATAAACGATGATTATACATGCTACATCATCTGATTACGCATGGCGACATGGTGCCCTCCACACAGACTGGCACAAGCCCAGCCGTTTATCTGGGTAAATATCAAGTCCCCGGCTTGCATGGACACTCTGTGATTTATGATACAACTGATATGCTCTGTGTATTTGGGACTGCTATGCACATGAGTCATAATGGGTATTTGTGTTTTGATTATTTCAGTCGTTATGTAACGTTTTTATGTTGAAGCTTTTGCACTCGCGGATACTGTTCTGTCCAGACAAATTAAAGGCATACTAGGCAACTCTGGAGAATGTTTTTTGGCAAATCACTTTTTGTCTAAATCTGTGAACAATTCCTCACAATTTGTGCAAATACACAGGCTACCTAAGCTGTGTAAACTGGTATGTAAACAAAGGGAATGTAAACAAAGCGGGCCCACTTTGTTGACATGCCAGTTCACAGAGTCTAGGCTGTTTGCACAGATATCTTTTTCACCACACTATGCCTTTAAAAATTTACAAAGATGCATCCTCCAAGCACATGCATTCCCTGTGTTACCAATTGGGCAGGAAAACACCAGCAATCGAGAAGCTGTTGTTACAAATACAATGAGTTTGGCATTTAACCATCAACCTTGACACCACTTCTCCCCAAAATCATTGTGCCAAGATCCCCATGAATTATTGATGTGTAGTGCTGGCAGGATGGGGCTCATGCCAGAGGCCTCAGAGGTACTTTAAACTGATGATGACTCAATTTGGTGGGACTGGCCCGGGTCAAGGCCCACAGCTCGATATGTCAATACCACAGACAGTATACTGAACCACACGTGCACTGAAAACACTCAAGCATTGGCAAGAGTGTCTCACTCTCTCACACACACAGACACACACACACACACACACACACACACACACACACATACACAGTGTCTCTCTCTCTCTCACACACACACACACACACACACACACACCGACATAAGCAAACACAGACACACGCTCACACACAACTGTCTGTCAATAACATCGACACACACACACACACACACACACACACACACACACACACACACACACACACACACACACACACACACACACACACACACGCACACACACACACACACACAATAAAAGGGCATGAAAATGTGCGGACTATAAATATGTAAAAAGCAAGGTAGCAAGTGTAACAACCACTAGACCACAAACATACACACTCAAAAAACTAAAAATGGTGGGTAAAAGTACTGAGTGTTTTTTTGTACTTCCCATTCCTGCAGTTAGTGTTACAGCCTTTCTGTTTTAGCTGTGAAACCTCTCAGCTGAGATAAGCCTTATCACTATGACATCATATGGGCTTTTTCTACTCAGAGAAAACTCTCACAGAACCACAGAAGAAGACACAATGCAACTGCCAAGAAAAACTATCACGGCAAGTGGTTGTTGTTTTAAAGCTTTTGATCATTTCACAAAATATCCTTCAATATCAATACACAATGTTTGCTCATACTGTATAACTCTAAGAAGAAGTCCTTAAAATTATGACATGAAACTTTGCCGTTCATGTAAATATATTTTCATATGCCCTCCTCCCCATCAATGTTTGGTTAAAGTAGCTACGAGGAACTTTTAAATATTTCTGAAGTAGTCTTATTTTTCCCCTGATGATCAGCTGTAGTGTTTTTACTATGCCAGCTGTTGTTCCTGGGTGAGCGTACCCATGACAAAGGCATTAAAAAAATATGTATATGAAAATAGAATTTGTTGCACTGTTGGTCTCGTTTGCTGTAATGTATGATCATTAGAGGAAAAATTAGACTGTTTCAGAAATATTTAAAAGTTCTTTGTAGCAACTTTAAATTGGTGGAGCTCCCCTTTAAAAGACAGTAACACAACGTTCACATTACATTATAGGCCGGTCCACAAATCTGAGCCTAATGCTTAATGGCAAACAAGCTCACACACACACACACACACACACACACACACACACACACACACACACACACACACACACACACACACACACACACACACACACACACACACACACACACACACACACACACACCTTACACTGTAACACAATCCGACATAAAGTGCATCTTTAGAAACTACAACAGCTATTGTTGCGTCACTGCCTCTCTCTCTGACGCACACTAAAACAAACAAAGATCATTAAAAGCATCACAGAGGACACATTTGTAGCATCAGGGCTTTATATAGAAAGTAGAATATGATTACTGTCCCTAACGTCCCGTTGCAAACGTGCTCGCCCACCCAGCAAGCTCATAATACGGATAAAAGAAAAGAAACTGACGCATTTGCTTAAGGACACACTACACAACCACAGTCGCTTATTTTACCCCTAGCATCTCTTTTGATTCCTGTAGGTCCCATTTTAAATATTCCTTTTGATAACTTCTTTTATATCTTTCCCTTCATCACAAATCCTTCTTATATGAGCCTTATTTTTGCATCTCCAGTGGGTGTGTAATTATCCATGAATCCGTGGGGGGAATAGCCCTCAGCGTAATATGGGAATCTTTAAGCTTTTGTGAGATATTTGTTTCTAATTCAAAGACTCAGAAGAAGTCCCTTTGTGCATTGCCACCTCTCATCTCCGTTGCTTTTACACGCTATTCGCCCAGTGTTTATTTTTTTATTTTTCTTAATTTCTTTTGCTTCAAAGCTTACAGCCTACTTGTGTTTACCAGCTACATTATCCACAAGAGGATAAGAGGGAAAATGTCCTTCAAATTAAGAAAAAGACTTTCAAAAATCTTCTATCCACATTTACGCAAGCAGTCTTCTTGTGTGAAGGCGGGACAAGTACATGTACTAATGTACTAATTACTTTTGAGATTTCTGTCTATTTGGCTTCCACTACATGTCTACTTTCATACTAGTATAAATGAAAGTCGAGAATGTACATTGATTGTTTATTTGACTAAACCTTGTCTGTTTGCGTCTGTATATTTCTCCTATACAACCATTTTTAACAGCCATTATTTCAATACTGTGAAGCAAACATCTGAACTTCTAAAGCATTTACATCAACTAAACTTTCTATAATCATTCTTAGCACTATTCTGAAGGTTATTACAGAAGGATTTGTTCATGATTTGTTAATTGATGTATGATACATTTTGTTCTTAAAAACATGCAGAAAATGCATATCATTAAGACCTGTACATAGTATTTTATTTATTTGTAAAAAGAAAAAAAGGCTTTATCAAAAATCTGTTCTGTAAAAAACTTTGGACACTAATATGCTGTACAATTGAAATAAATACTTAGTCCAACATCCATCCATGAATACATACACACATAACTAATTCAATATTGCCATATTTGCAAATGTATTCAAACATTTCTAAGGTAAATACATATATATATATATATATATATATATATATATATATATATATATAAAGATACAGTATATACAGTTTATAAGTTAGACATCTTACCCTATTCACATGCAGTGTCTGGACTTAGGTTGAGAGATAAGGTATCTTCTGCTCACCTGTGGGAGATAATATTAACAACATGATTAATGACGTAAACAGTATTATCAATGTCGCTACAGCCATCGGACATTGACATTCTGTCTGCCCATAGCATTGTTTACGCTCATTAAAAGGTAGAGCCAGCCACCAAGGTCATTCAAGGTTGTGTGTGTGTGTGTGTGTGTGTGTGTGTGTGTGTGTGTGTGTGTGTGTGTGTGTGTGTGTGTGTGTGTGTTTGTTGGGGAGAAGGCTATCTATCGCTATCGAGTAAAAAACGCAAAAGGAAAATCTATCAGTGCCTGTGTTTTTATAACCTTTTCCGTTTCAGAAATGAGAATGAATGAGTGTTAGCGGAGAGATATGGATGTCCCGCTGAGATAAAAGCGTGGCAGCTTGATGGAGCTTTTATGCACATTATACCAGTGTAGCAGGAGGGCGGCAGGTTGCTAAAAAGAAAAATTCTAGGTAAATAAATACAAAAATAAATATATAGCTATTGCAAAAATCAGTGTTTTATAGAAGTCTGCTTATATTGCAGTAAGTGTGGAACTGTTAGATTGGAGTGGGTTGGCCATTTCAAATGGAATCTAGTGTGTGCTCATTCTTTGTTGTGTTTATTTTAGCTGGTGTTAAAGCGATAGTTCAGTATTTTTGAAGTGGGGTTGTGTGAGCTACAGTACTTATGCATAGTTAGTCTCTTGCATTATGGAGATTGCCATCAGCCACTAATGAAATACAGTGCCAGAATGAGAGTGCAAATCACATATTCACTATATTGATTTGAGTTTGGAAATCAGATTGCAAAAAAGAAAATAATCACCAGTAAATGATATGAAAGCTACCCATGCCTAACACATTTAAGCAAATGATCATCTCCATGTTGCATGAAAAACCTTTATGCAAACTGCATCCATTAATTATTTTAATTATACATTTAGTCCAATCAACAGCAGCCCAAGATAAATCTTCTGAATGCAAATTAGAGTTAAAACAAATCTTAAAATGCCCTGACCCATTGATGGGATCCCTGAAAACTTTATGCAAAATCTACAAAAATCAGTCTTTGATTATTTGTCATACAGTATATAACGCATGTGTGATTATTTGTTATATAAAGCATGTTATGTGTGGTACCTCTGATATCTGCAAACAGCCTGATGAGAATCACTGATAGTTTGATGCATCCCTTCCACCAGTCTCTGTTTAAATGAAGCGGAGGCCAGATGGCACACAGACATAATAGCATCATATCAGGTTTCATATGTACACATCGCACCAGTCAGACACTGGGGACACGTCATTTGTCAGATGTCAAAGCTTCACTCTGCACTGGAGCGCGACAGCCCTCACACAATTAACAACACGTCAACTAAACAACCACATAATGACTGCTGGTATATGACAGTCAACAGCTACTATTGGATGGCCTAGAAGAAAGAGGTTCCTCCCAGTAACCATGAGGTCTCTGGTTCCTCCCAATTACCACAAGGTCTCTGGTTCCTCCTCCCAGTAAACATGAGGTCTCTGGTTCCTCCCAGTAACCATGAGGTTTCTGGTTCCTCCTCCCAGTAACCATGAGGTCTCTGGTTCCTCCGCCCAGTAAACATGAGGTCTCTGGTTCCTCCCAGTAACCATGAGGCCTCTGGTTCCTCCTCCCAGTAACCATGAGGTCTCTGGTTGGATCCCCAGCACCGGACAGGAGGGTGTCAGTAGTAAAACTAGTGGTGGCTGCTATTACATCTACGGTGCCCACCATCTCTACCATTGTGTCCATGAGCAAGACACTTTACCCCAAACTGCTCCAGGGGCGCTGTACCCTGCGCTCTGACCCCCTCTGGAGTGTGGGAACTTGAGAGGTGATATGAGAAAAGACTAATTTAAATGATTTCCACAATTCCATTCCCTTAACTGACAGATGAACAGATGTTTTAATTGCTATAAAACCATATTAAACATCAATCAGTAAACACATATATTCTAATTAATCATAATCAAACAAATAACTAAAATCAAATCAAATCAAATCAAATTAAAGGAACTATAATTAATATAACTTATTCAAATAACACATCTGGGACACAGCCCCTAATGGGGAAGCTCACATGAAGGCCAACATGTTGCTGCTAACATTGGAGCAACTGAACAGAGCCTAATCAGATTCAAGATTCAAGATTCAAGGATTTTATTGTCATTGTAGCACAACGAAATTCAGTTAGGCACTCTCCAGCAACAATGTCTAAAAATGACAAAACAAGACAATTGACAAATAAAACGATGACACAACAACAAAGACCAAATGACAAAAATGGTTTAAAAATAAATATATAAATAGTGATATGTAGATTTAAAAATTATCCCTATACATATTGTGCCATATATGCAATTCATATGAAGAATTTAATTCAGTTCCTCTTATTAGTCCAGGTGTGGCCTGTTAGGTTGAGGGTAACCCTGCGTTCCAAATCACATACTATTTCTTTTTACTACACTACATACTAAAGTACAGAAGAGTTTTAGGGCCACATGAGAGACAAAAAAAATCAGATAAGGAAGGTTTTTTTTTCATTATGTTAAGAATTGTCAAGAATAAAGACAAATGCTAAGAGACAAATAATTTTCAGCATACTACAATTGACGTGCATGTATTGGGACATCCTAAATCTTTTTCTGGCATAGTAAATAGTAGGGAAGTATGGGAATTGGAACGCTGGGTAAGTCTCACCCACCCAAGGACTGGTCAGGAGGAAGGATTTACAACATAACCATCTGGGATAGGAACATGGAAAGACCATCCCTTTGATTCACTTCAACATTGTTTCTGAGAAATCAGGTTGTCGTTGTGTATGTCAGTTTGATGTGACATGTTATCCCACATCAAGATGCCCCTCACCTTCCAAAGTCATCTTTTTTCATCTCCCTACTCACACAGCTTCAGTTGGATTTCCTTACTTTGAAACATCTCCAAATAAGGGGATGATTGTGGTGTAGTTGTAAAAGCCCCCCCTTCACAGCAGACCAGACTTCATCCAGCCCGGGTCCTTCTCTTTATGTCATCCCCCTCTCTGCCCCATTTCATCTCTGTCTCTCCAAACTGTCTAATAAAAGAAATACATTCTGTTAAAAACTAATACCCCCAAATAATGTCAAAGTGTGTGTGAGTGTGTGTGTGTGTGTGTGTGTGTGTGTTAGTCCAATTTTAGTCTTAATGTTTTCTCTCTTGCACCTTGCTGATCTACTAAGATAAGGATGGGGCATAGTTTTAATCATATAACCGCTAATAAAGCTTACACAAAATAAAGCATTTTAATTAGATTATATGCAATGCATTATTCGTGGAATAATATTATTATATCTATTAATACCTCAAACACATCTGACATTTATTTATTTACTTTAGTAAATCATAATTGTCCTGCGATCCCAGATGGTGCTACTTGTTAAGTCTTAGAACATTATGATAATCCATTGAAGTTTGAGAGGATCAAAACACCATTAAAATGTAATTAAGGTAAATTGCTTGAGTACTTGTCAGAGCATTCTGGTGGCAGGTATGTGTGTGTGTGTGTGTGTGTGTGTGTGTGTGTGTGTGTGTGTGTGTGTGTGCGTGTGTATAGTGCATGGTGGCTGAGTGTTGGATATTGCCCTGTACTGAGCAATTGAGTGTAAATGTGAAAAGAGTGGTGCAGAGGTAGCAGAAGCAGTAATGGGTCCGTGGTGTATTGTACTGTATAGAAGAACATGGGATCAGCTCTCTCACACACACACACACACACACACACACACACACACACACACACACACACACACACACACACACACACACACACACACACACACACACACACACACACACACACACACACACACACACACACACACACACACACACACAGGGATACTACAGCAACATACCAAGGACACAATATCTAAACAGCTAGACACATCTTCATCCCCCAGTAGTGTTCTGCTTGGGACCTTTGCTAGAATATGCCTGTTAAAGGTGGAGTCAGTGATTCTGGAGTGATTCCAATCATATTCAAATAACGTTTCCTTATTAATTTACTTCCCTAACAAAATGGCTCCCTGGACAAGTTGTTGTGTGAAAGCTTAGATCTGACTCTGTGTCATTACAGATTCTCTCTCTCTCTCTCTCTCTCTCTCTCTCTCTCGACAGTTTTGATCGCATTTGCTACTGAAATTGATCACGTGCGATGATAAATACAATTCCACTCGCACGAGTGCGACAGCTTGCTAATGAGCAGATGCTGTTCGTCTGAGACACAGAGGAGTGCTGCACAACACTGCTTAGATTGCTCTACATTAACACTCTCCAAATTCGGGTACATGTAGTCTTAGGGAAGTAAGTTATTGAGTCCACCGTCCACTTTGGCTGGTGAAAGATGTGTGCTCGGGACCTGTGCTTGTGCGGCGATTAATACACTTCACCAACGGTAATAACCGGAAGGAGACGGCACACAGTTAAGTTAGCACGTGTGCAAACAGAACATTTCCTGTGCGGCTTCACATTAAAAGCCTTTTACTAGCCAAACGTGAGTTGACTTTTATTTTGAAGCCGGTAAGAACAAGAAGTTAGCGCTTCACAGCCCTGCAGTGCGCTAGCTTGAAAATCAACTGCTTCAGCTGCAGAGAGCAGTTAACAGTAGTCTTTTTAAACAAAGTTTGAAATAACTGATAAGCCACTGAAGAACTACTCCCAACACATTCACAACAACCTATTTAACTTATTCCAAATTTTACCAATATGTAGAGGCCTACTTATTTATTTAATAGGCTATGTTGAATGTTTTAAAGTTTGGTTTTAATTAACAGAAGGACATTTAACAAATAAAAATATTATTCTGAATATAATAATGATATGTATATATACAGAAAATATATAGATATTAATTTTATGGGGAGAAATAATTCTGAATCAGCAAAAAATTACAATTGGCAGGTTAGATTTTTTTGTCTAAATTGCAATCAGTGCACCCCTATTAATTTTTCTACAATTATTACTGCACACACTAGGATATGATATTAATTGAGAATGTCAAATGAGACCAAGATGACAGGCTAAAAGGTAATTAGAGCGAAATGCATGGGTTAAGGTTATGCAAGTTTTCGATCATACTTTTTTTTTTGAGCAATTTGTCTCCACAGTGTATTGTGTTCATTGTTGTTTTGTTCTGTCATGTTTAACCACTTCCCCTGGTGTGAACAAATTATTGAATCTTGAATTCTCAGAGCGGGAACACTCTTTACTAAGAGCCCGAATCCTCTGGTCATATCTTGGGCGAGTTTTGCCGTACAGCAAGACTCTATCCCCAGCGTGGCCTGTCTTAAGTTGTGGAGGGAAAGGAACTGACTGTGTTGTGTTGGTTTTTCCCTGATTCTTGCACTTATCACTATAGTGCCCAGGCCTGCGTACATGTTGTGATGTTTGCGTCCGTCACTGTTTTGTACTGTTATGTGTTGTCGCCTCTCCTCGCTGTGAACCAATTTGCCCTCTTGGGACACTAATAAAAATCTTGAATCTACTTTGTGTGCTACTGATTTTTTTTTCCTTGCTAGCACCTAAAAAAATAAGCGTACAGCCCTGCTCTCTCTCTCTCTCTCTCTCTCTCTCTCTCTCTCACACACACACACACACACACACACACACACACACTTGGCAGGCTATAATAATAACTCCCACTTTCATTTTAATTCCAAGGTATTGAGTCTTAAATGAGGTAACGGGGCTTGTGGAAAAATGCGAGCGGCGGCGTTGAACAATCAATTTCTGTCCTTCTGATCTCAGATCTGGCTACAGGGCTTTCACACACACACACACACACACACACACACACACACACACACACACACACACACACACACACACACACACACACACACACACACACACACACACACACACACACACACACACACACACACACACACACACACACACACACACACACACACACACACACACACACACACAGGGCTTTTACAATGGCAGTAATGGCTTCATTCGGTGCTGCAGGAGTGAGCATTGAACATTGTGCTCTACCATCTATTGATGCAATCACCTGAATTGCTACATCATTCTAGAACTCTCTGCCGTTGCCTGGAGAGTTCAGGAGCCAATCAAAAGAGAGAGAAAGGAGAGAGACAATATCAAGACTAAATTGAGTCTCTGTCATTCACTGTTACTGCCATAGTACCTAAGCTCAAACAAGGGGTGACTGTACATGCCTGCACTGAAACCGGCCTTTAACACAATGGTACAGGTTTATGACCACTGCAGTAAAACAGAAGAATTAGGAGTTTAAAGTAGCTATGAGGAACTTTTAAACATTTCTGGAACAGTCTAATTTTTTCTCTGATGATCATAGATTACATGTTACAGCAAACGAGACCATCAGTGCAGAGAATGCTATTTGTATATAGTTTTTCTTAATGCCTTTGTCATGGTTACGCTCACCCAGGAACAACATGGCGTAGTAAAAACAATAGCCCACCGCTTTTGTCCAAAGGGGGTACAAGAAGTAATACAAACGAAAGTTCCACATAGCCACTTTAAGCAAAAAGACATGACTGATTACATACACACAATGAGAAAAGCATTAAAGTGTGTTTGTGTGTGTGTGTGTGTGTGTGTGTGTGTGACACTGCTAGAAGATGACTGCATGACACCCATAACTGCTATATGAGTATTGTTATTTTTAAAACATGTAATTTGCCAATGTTTATGACTCACAGAAATCCAATCAGAAGCTAAAATGGGTTTTGATTACGTTGAATTAGTCAAGCTTTAAATGGGCAAATCTTTGTTTATCTTGTGTGAAACATGCATCGTGTTTTATAATCATAATCAGACTCAATCAGGCCCTAATCATAGCAATGCAGACACACTATATCGATTAGAATGATGCATTTGACATTAATCAAATCAACATTAGATAAAAGAAAGTATATTTTACTTCGTCACAGTAGATTTTTTTAAAAGCTCTGTCTATAATTTCTGTATTATTAATTACATGAGGTTGATAGTTGCTCTGAGTAACGTTCAGTTTGTGTTCATTCTTGCACCCCTTGTGTTTTTACCACACCAGCTGTTGTTCCTGGGTGAGCGTAACCATGACAAAGGCATTAAGGAAAACTAAAGTTTATTGTAGCTACTTTAAGCGATAAAGCTTTAAGGACCAAACAAAGCAGAGACTACTAAACAAAGAGTTAGTCAGGCATAGAAGGTTTTTTTTTCTGTTGTGTTTCGTAAGCAGGTATTCAGGTACACATCTTCTCTTCATACATAAAAGCACTCTGAGCTGCATTTTATGTATGAAGGGCGCTATACAAATAAAGATTATTATTATTATTATTATTATTATTATTATTATTATTATTATTATTATTATTATTATTATTATTATTATTATGTGTCGGACAGAATCAGGTGAATCATAGGAATGATTCATAGCACGACTAACAGTCTAATAATGGATCTGTTATTGTTATACAACCCAAAGAGGCTACAAATACAATGAATGTAGATGTCTTAGTTATGGCTCCCAGCTCATAATATCCAAACCTTTGCTGGAGAAACACAGTAAATAGTATTTTAAAACCGTGGTTGATGAATGTTCTGTAACTGCTAATTACCATCTCTACCATTGTGTCCTTGAGCAAGGCACTTAACCCCAAACTGCTCCAGGAGCTCTGCACTATGGCAGACCCTGCGCTCTGACCCCCTCTGGAGTGTGGTAACTTGAGAAGGGATGTGTGAAGAGACAAACTTCAATGTGCGTTTCGTACATTTGACAAAATTGAGTGCATCGAGGAACTTTTAGTTTGTGTTATTTCCTGCACCCCGTTTGGACTAAAGCGGAAGTGTTTTTACTACGCCAGCTGTTGTTCCTTGGTGAGTGTACCCATGACAAAGACATTAAACCTGCAGTGTGTAGAATTTTGGGTTTTATTTCCTAGCAGATTTTGTAGAAAGTAATTATAATATCCACAAGTACATTTAATTTAGTGCATAATAGCTGAATTTTTTTTTTTTAATTATTATTTTTTCCCTTAGAAAGGGTCTCATATATGTCCATATTTCTGTATATTTTGGACCAAGGCCTAGTGCCGCCATCTTGAAAGTGTCATAGGTGGAATGTCATCAGGTGCATTGTTTAAAATTTAGAATTGTTCTTGTCCTTGAAGGCCACTGTAGCTTCTGTTATTATTCTAAAGGGGTGGGGTTACCCAGGGAGCGTTGCATTCTAGAACTTTGTAGAACTTTCTTGATGATGTCATATTACACACTGCACCTTTAAGAAAAACTCTATAAAAAAAAACATTTGCACTGATGGTCTCATTTGCTGTTACATGTAATTTATGATCATCAGAGGAAAAATTTAGACTGTTTCAGAAACATATAAAAGTTCCTCCTAGCTACTTTGACTTATTTAGTTTGCAGCAGTTAAGTGATAAGTTTGTCATTTACTCTAGAAACAGCTCCTGAACATGTTGAATAGTCACTTTAGGCAAATTGTACCAAGGCACAAGTTTCAGCTCCCGCGAGGACGAGAAGACTATTACTTATTCATCAGGCCATTATTCATAGTCTGCTGTAGCCCAGAATGCTCTGTCCCTGAGGGAACTTTGTCGCAGGTGTTTTCATGGTCAGGGAATCCACTTTAAAAAACAAAAAAAGACACATATACAAAAAGTGAAAATCGCTTTTGGGATATTTCTGGTACCAAACGTAGGTAAGAGGACCTTCATACTAAACCAGATGAGTTCAGAGAGCTTCAACTATTTTATTAAAGTGGCACATTTAAGTCTTACTTAAAGGGAATTAGATAAGTTCACACTTCTTCTTACTCCTTTTTTAAGGCATATCAATTGTTTTCTTTTGTCTTTTTTGTGAAATAATTTAAACATAATTTTTGTTTATTGTATTTCCATGCTTTTCATTTTGTTTTGTATGTTTGATATGTCTGAAATAAATTGAATCAATCAATCAATCAATCAATCAATTAATCAATAGTTCAGTGTTTTTGCCGCACTGAATTTGCAGACAGACGTTTATTTTTGCACTTTTTTCAAGCGTAGTTTGGCCATGTATTACTACGTCAACTCACGCCGGTGCAGTGCAGCCTATCAGACCGCAAATCAGCAGGAAAAAATAAATCTTATTAATGTTTGCTTGTGGACTGTGGGAAAATGAATGCATATTTCTTTCACTTATTTCTTCTGCGTCCTCTTATCTCTCCCACTTTCCTTTCCTTTAAAACACTTAAATAAAAAAAACATCTTGCTGCTACTATTCTGGATGCTGATTACAGCGTGAGTCCAAACAATGAATGCATGCACACACTTTGTTGCTTACAGTAGATGCATGAGCACACCGATAGATAGGAGTAAAAGGACTTGTTCAATAATCTAGCAACACTCAAACACAAGACAGTATCCCCGCTTGAGGAATTATCTGACATCCACTTGTAAGTAAGACATCTAGTGACAAAAATATTCCTTCCCTTCCCCTTTCCACCATACTGAATAATATGACAATAGAAACATATACCCTACTTTTTACCTATTTCCCAGGAACTGTAGCACATGTATTATTTAGCCCAACGTTGACACTGACTACTGCAAGCATGACTTGAGATTTGCTATGCTAATATCATGGTAATGTCCTTTCCCCTAAGGGCTTATATGTCAACTAATAAGGTAGCTAGCTCCTTTTCCAACCAGCAGGATTTTTCTTACAGTAAATGCAACACCACCAAACTGCAGTGCTTTGGTCTGAAGAACAAATAGCGACTAATGCAGTTAAGAGGGAATACTTGGTCCCACTGCCTCATCTATCATGCAATATGTGCTGACCCTCCACTTCTTAGCAACATGGTCTTATTGCACCGAAAAATCCTTCAGTTCTCGAAAACCTCCTAGGGGAAATAATGTGACGATAACAAAACAGGTTGAGGCCCACTCAAACACTCATAAATAAGTGGCCCCACAAACAGTCACCAATGCTGCCAGTATTTTCTGGCTTAGAAGGACATGCTGTGTGTAAAATATCCACATCACAAACAGCGTATGATATCATGTTTCAAGTGCTGGAATGTGTGTGTGTGTGTGTGTGTGTGTGTGTGTGTGTGTGTGTGTGTGTGTGTGTGTGTGTAGGTGTGCTGCAATTACCCCTTTGTCGCACCAGTTTGCTGGGTTGGAAGTTCCATGTGCTCCCCCCGGAGTAGGCTACACTGTAAAAAAAAAAAAAAGTAAAATCTTACAAGGTTTATTGGTCTAATCATGCTATATATCATGACACTTAATACAAGACAGAATCACCTAACAAACATATTTTCCTAGCTCAAACTTCAAGATATATCTCATCTTAAAGGTGCTTTGAGGAACTTTTGAATGCTTCTGAAACAGTTTGATTTTTCCTCTGATGATCATAAATGACATGTAACAGCAAACAACCATCGGTGCAAAGAATGTTATTGTTATATAGTTTTTCTTAATGCCTTTGTCATGGGTACGCTCATCCAGGAACAACAGCTGGTGTAGTAAACACACTACCGCTTTTGTCCAAAGGGGGTGCAAGAATGAAGACAAACTGAAAGTTCCTCGTAGCACCTTTAAAATGTTGAAATATCACTTACAGTAATAAATGTATTTTGAGTAGACCAAGTCCTTCAGCATACTTGCTGCTCTATGTCCTTAACCCACCAACAGTGTAAAACCTTAATAGTGATTGTACTGCCTTCACATTTAACCGAGCTGGAAAACACACAGATGAGAAAACGCCTTTTCTTGGTGCAGAGACAAAGGGCATGATGCCTGCTGTCACCGTCCCAGCACACCTGTATAACAAGTCTTTAATTATGGAAATTAACTTTGGGATTCATGCTCACGCCCTGCTGAGAGACAGGCAGGGAGTCCCACAGCTATTAGTATGACTTACTGCTTGTCATGTTGTCTGTCTGCTTGTCCCAAGTTAAAGGTGGAGTCAGTGATTCTGGAGAACGCTTGTTGTCAAAATCAGTGAATATCTCCTCACTATCCGCTACCTGTCCATACTGTACGTGCACTGTAATAAATATCTGGTTAATACACAGCTTAGGCTCTGTAAATGTGTATGTACATAAAGGTTATGTAAACAAAGAGGCCCACCTTAGCTAGGAACATTCCCATTTACAGAGCATAGGCTGTATAAGGCTTGATTTTTCTTTCAGCCACACACACACACACAGAATAAACCAGTAGCATCTTGCGGTGACATTCACTGATTTTGACAAAAAAGTGAATTTGACAACAAGCCTTCTCCAGATTCACTTCCTCCACCTTTAAGGCAAATGAACCTGGAAAGGAGCCACAAGCATTTTAGTCATTAACTTAATGTTTAATACTGAAATGGTATGGAGCTCCCCACTGCTTCTCTACATGTTTCTAGGTGATATTATGGGGCAGATGTCACGGGTAAGAAATGGTGTAGGATAGAGATGAGACTGCCTGTGATTGCCACCTTGCCATGAGGCCATTAGTTCTGTGGCTGGGCTCATGTTACTGGCTGCAGCTCTGTGTTTACAGCAGAGAGAGCTGATTGCAAGAACAGGTGCAGCAATGGTTCCCTGCTGGCTCCAAGCCATCATCACAAGCCCTAAAATGAGGAAAAAAGAGAAGTGTGTGTGTGTGTGGGGGGGGGGGGGGGAGTGTGTGTTTGTGTGTGTCTGTGTCTGTGTCTATCTGTCTGTGTGTGTATGTCTGTCTGTCGGTCTTTGTGTCTGTATGTGTGTGTGTCTGTCTGTCCATCTGTGTCTGTCTGTCTGTCTGTCTGTGTGCGTGCATGCTTGCGTGCTTGAATACAGAGCAAATCCGTCTGCACTTGAAGTACATGGGCCAAAGATAATTCTCCCCAGTAATAAATCTATTGACGCCTCAGTAGACTGGAGTGTCTTGGCCTGAACCAGAGTCATGTATCCATCATTTCATCGTCTGTTTGCATCAGGGACACATCTCCTACTGCCCTGCCGTGCTCCCTGAAGAAAATCACCAACACAAGCATTATTTATGGACCTGAATATCAAGTCTGAGGTCTCTCTTTTCACTCACACACACACACACACACACACACACACACACACACACACACACACACACACACACACACACACACACACACACACACACACACACACACACACACACACACACACACACACAAACACTTTTCCCCTCAGCATTTTACCGACAGATTTACACTGCGACAAGCATAAAAATGGCGGCTTGTGAGGCGAGAACTATATTTCAAGACAGCGGACACACACACACACACACATGCACGCTCGCACACACACACACACACACACACACACACACACACACACACACACACACACACACACTACAGTACAGAGCTAAAGTGGGTGAGCGCCCACAGTATGATCTCATCAGAAGGCCATCTGTCTGTGGACAGGCTGACCAAACAAGAGTTAATACCGACATGACAAAAACTACAAAAATGATTGACACACGTTTGTCTTTTAAGTAGCTTCTACAGTTAGAGTTCATGGTTGAACTGAGCTAATTACAGGAACAGTTAAAGGTGCTATGATGATCCTTCAGTTTATGTTAATTCTAGCACCCACTTTGGACAAAAGCGGTACTGTTTTACTACGCCAGCTGTTGTTCCTGGGTGAGCGTACCCATGACAAAGGCATTAAGAAAAACTACATAAAAATAGAATTTTTTGCACTGATGGTCTCGTTTGCTCTTACATGTGATTTATGATCACCAGAAGAAAAAGTTGATCAGTTTGGGCTAAAAAGACTAAAAATAATGACACAAAAACTGTTTTGCAATTGTAGAACAATAAGGACAAGTCAACTCATTGGAAAAGATGCTATCAAGTTGCATTGTGGGAAATGTAGGCTCCAGTGATTGGGTGTTAGGGTCGTCTAGGGGATTTGTTGTCACATGTAATTTCATGATGTTGTCACTCAACCCTCCAGTCTTCCCCTAAACTCATTCTAAGCTAAGACTTTTTTGGGTCATGTGTGTGTGTGTGTGTGTGTGTGTGTGTGTGTGTGTGTGTGTGTGTGTGTGTGTGTGTTTCATAGTTGAAAGTTGTTGATGCTGAGAGAATACTTCCCAATGAATGCATTCTCTAAAAACAGTGGCAAGGCAATTCTTGAATTATACATTTACAAAAGGTTTTCAAACATACAAATTGAAGTTAGTCTTTGCCTTCCAAAAAATGATACACAATGGTTTTATTTAATATCCCTATCAGCATGACAAGGCGTTTTTAAAGGTCTAACCACTAGGACTAATAGATGTTTATTCATATATATATATATTTTTTTTTTGCAATTTAAAGTAACTACGAAGAGCTTTCAAATATTTCTGAAACAGTCTAATTTTTCCTCTGATGATCATAAATTACATGCAACAGCAAACGAGACCATCAGTGCAAAGAATGCTATTTTCATATAGTTTTTCTTAATGCCTTTGTCATGGGTATACGCTCACCAAGGAACTACAGCTGGCGTAGTAAAAACACTAGCGCTTTTGTCCAAAGGGAGGCGCTAGACTTAACACAAACTGAATGTTCCTCGGAGCACCTTTAAGGAGCTCTCTTCCATGTTGACACAGTAACCATGGTTATATGGAGGGTGAGAGCATCACTCTTCACTCACTCCTGCCCTATCTGCCTGTGATTAATACAGTGTCAATCTCTTCAAACATCTTCCATAAACAAGCTAATATTTGGTCAGCCATTAAAGAGACAGACAGAGTCAGTATGTATGGATGTACTAAGCTCCTATGGCAACACTATTGCATATGTCGTGTACTGTATTAGCTTTGCATGAATCTCCATATCTAATCTAATGTATATTCATGATTTAATATTTGAATGTAATTATTCACAGAGGTGGTGTATGGGGAGTGTCAGCACATAATTACGCCCCCCACAGAGAAACATGTCCCCAGTTAACAGCAAGGTCACGCACAGGGGCAAGCATTCCTATTAATTACAAAGACCTGTGCATAAAACTACACTAAACAGAATGTGTGTGTGTGTGTGTGTGTGTGTGTGTACGTGTGTGCGTATGATATCATGTTTCAAGTGCTGGAATGTGTGTGTGTGTGTGTGTGTGTGTGTGTGTGTGTGTGTGTGTGTGTGTGTGTGTGTGTTTCAGCCGAGCCTAGCCACAGTGTTGACAGACTGAGCTCCACACTGCTACCCTGTGTAGGTCATCCTATAAAGACACCATTAATCTTCTTTTTAATTATGGATATAATGTCATTGCATAAAGGCAAATTACACTCAACAAAAATATAAACGCAACACTTTTGTTTTTGCTCCCATTTTTCATGAGATGGACTTGAAGATCTAAAATTCATTCCAGATACACAATATTACCATTTCTCTCAAACATTGTTCACAAATCTGTCTAAATGTGTGATAGTGAGCACTTCTGCTTTGCTGAGATAATCCATCCCACCTCACAGGTGTGCCACATCAAGATGCTGATCTGACATCATGATTAGTGCACAGGTGTGCCTTAGACTGTCCACAATAAAAGGCCACTCTGAAATGTGCATTTTTTTGCTTTATTGGGGTCTGGGGACTCAGAACCAGTCAGTATCTGGTGTGACCACCATTTGCCTCATGCAATGCAACACATCTTCTTCGCATAGAGTTTATCAGATTGTCAATTGTGGCCTGTGGAATGTTGGTCCACTCCTCTTCAATGGCTGTGCGAAGTTGCTGGATATTAGTGGGAAGTGGTGCACGCTGTCGTATACGCCGGTCAAGCACATCCCAAACATACTCAATGGGTGACATGTCCGGTGAGTATGCTGGCTATGCAAGAACTGGGACATTTTCAGCTTCCAAGAATTGTGCACAGATCCTTGCAACATGGGGCCGTGCATTATCTTGCTGAAACGTGAGGTGATGTTCATGGATGTATGGCACAACAATGGGCCTCAGGATCTCATCACGGTATCTCTGTGCATTCAAAATGCCATCAATAAAATGCACCTGTGTTCTTCGTCCATAACAGATGCCTGCCCATACCATAACCCCACCACCACCATGGGCCAATCGATCCACAACATTGACATCAGCACAGCGCTCACCCACACGACGCCACACACGCTGTCTGCCATCTGCCCTGAACAATGTAAACCGAGATTCATCCATGAAGAGAACACCTCTCCAACGTGCCAGACGCCATCGAATGTGAGCATTTGCCCACTCAAGTCTGAGGTGGGATGGATTATTCAGCAAAGCAGAAGTGCTCACTATCACACATTTAGACAGATTTGTGAACAATGTTTGAGAGAAATGGTAATATTGTGTATCTGGAATGAATTTTAGATCTTTAAGTTCATCTCATGAAAAATGGGAGCAAAAACAAAAGTGTTGCGTTTATATTTTTGTTGAGTGTAGATGCACACATTGATCATCTTATTTCTCTCCTTCCTGTATATATATCCGCTGACAGTGTGTGGGCTTGTGTAATTATGAAGAGGCAGAAGGAGGAGAATTTGTGAGCAGGCACACACACACACACACACACAAGTACAGACACACCCACGCACCCACGCATGCACAAGCACACACACGCACCCACACACACACACACACACACACACACACACACACACACACACACACACACACACACACACACACACACACACACATTCTGTTTAGTGTAGTTTTATGCACAGGTCTAAACACACACACACACACACACACACACACACACACACACACACACACACACACACACACACACACACACACAAGTACACACACACACACACACACACACACACACACACAATAAAGCTGCTTCATACAAGGCCAGTGTCTCAGTATTAACTGAATCGCTGTTGTTTTCTTTATGAAATATTTATCCCATAAGAAGATAATATGTGATTAGATGGTGTAGGTGGTTTGCATTACAACAGCTTTTTCAAATAGACTCAAGGCCTTTCTTGTGTCTGAATCATCTAATAAAATATAAAAAATAATGCCTTTTGGAAAGTCTTCAGGGGGGATTTTTTCCGTCGAGTAGTAGTAGAATAGTAACAAACGATAAAAGTTTTTTTATTTTACCTAAAAATGCTGTACAACTTAATAGCAATTTTGTGTTTTTGTGTGTGTGTGTGTGTGTGTTAGGACTACTCATAAATACCCACATTGGTACTTAATATTGCCGCATTTCCTTTTAGTAAATGCCTGTATACTCTGCTTCAGTGTGTATTTCTAACTGGCTGATTGACACACTGTTAAAAGCATAATCGGTTTTATTTTTCATTTCAAGGTTTCTGTGAAGTGTCATTTTGTTATTGTGAAGAATTCCAACATGGTGACTTTATTATTCAACTGTCAGCGCACAAAAATTAAAACTGGAGCAACAGCCGCCACTGTGCGATAGCTTTGTTCCTTTGTAGATAACAAGGTCACGTCTGTTTGTTCAGAAATGTATGACTTGCATTGTCAAAAGGGTTCTTTCTTTGCTTTTATGGAATTAATGGAATAAAGAAAAAAGAAATAAAGAAAAATAATATTGCAAACCATTAGCAGTAAAAATTAACTCTGTAATGTTGTGTATTGTCAAATTTTTTTACCTTGAGGGCCACCGTACTTACAATTAAATGACACAATACCAAAGATGGACTTCCGTCATTCACATAGCTAATACAAGGATATGTTTAATCCATTGAACGTTAAAGACAGTTGTCACATGAAATTTGAGGTGATGGCTGTAGTCGGGCAAACATCGGGCAACATGTATGCAAACTCCCAGCAAATTTTGGTCTAATTTTCGGCAGAGGTTCGTGCAAAATTCACAAACGTGTCATAAGTACCAACTCAGTGTGATTGCAAATTGAAAACTGTGGCCAATTCACATATTTTCTCACAGTTTTGTGTCCAACTAGTCCCAGCCTAGTGAGATAGGGCCTCTCAGCATCTACAGAGTAGAATCTAGAGTTGATAATTAACGCTTTACAGCTCTGTTGCCCTGGAGACGGCTGCATACATTAACATGCTGACAATGATCTTTGTAAACTGCACAACACAGCACAATGGAACTGAGCAACCAAGCAGAAGTTTGGGCAAAGGGTCAGCTCCTGCATTATAGATGCACAAGTACGCACACACACACACACACACACACACACACACACACACACACACACACACACACACACACACACACACACACACACACACACACACACACACACACACACACACACACACACACACACACACACACACACGTCTTTAATGTGCTTCTACAAAGATTAGAAAAGGCCATCAGTTTGAGGACAAAGAGTATGACCTTGGACCTTTTTCAATACATAAAAGGAAGGTCACGAGTGAGTTCAACCAATTATCTGAAAATATGGGTTTGATACACAAACACACACACACACACACACACACACGCACGCACGCACGCACTCACTCACTCACGCATGCCACGATATGGGTTTGTCATGGTATAGTTAAATTGAGGGTGAGACACTGCAGTTGAATAGGGTAACATTTTTAACTTATAGATATCATAATGGAACTTTGCCAGTTGATTACTTTCATTAAAACAGTTATTAATTGTCTTGTATTTTTTTAATTATTTTTTAATAAAGTAGATGCCAATTTGTCAATATCTAACTGGATAAAGCCAGAGTTAAAGCTAAAGAGAATATATTTTGGATACTGTTAGGTTGCTGGTTGCTAGCAGCAGGTACGAACCCAGTTGATGCGATGATTTATTTTAATATAACACTAGAAACTAGAACAAAAGCAAACTCACCAACATGACAATGCTGCGACACTAAAAGGGAATACAAGGGATTAGATAGACAAGACAGGGGAGACAATGAGGCACAGGTGAAACACATTAGGGAGGGAGCAACACATGTCTAGTAAAGGTGTCACTTCACTATCTGTCTTCATCTGTATTTCAACACAAACAACAAGAATTAAAAAAAAAAATGTCAACTTCGTCTACAATTTGACACATCAATCGCCAGCTTGCGGTGCTAAATACTCACTCTTCACTCTTTGTCAGTCTTTGACAAGCATTTTCCCAGCATGCATCAGGGCAAATGAATAGCAATCTGGCCTTTTCTATAGCTGTGATAGATATTGTGTGTGTGTGTGTGTGTGTGTGTGTGTGTGTGTGTGTGTGTGTGTGTGTGTGTGTGTGTGTGTGTGTGTGTGTGTGTGTGTGTGTGTGTGTTGTGCATAATGCATTGCAGCAGCAGGGACAGGGGTAATTAAACCAATCAGAGGAGAGCATCATCAATCTCAGGTGAACCGCGGGGAGGCAATGAAACAGAGAGAGAGAGAGAGAGAGAGAGAGAGAGAAGGGGGAGAGAGAGACAGAGGTGGAGAAGTTTGGGAGGGGAACTAGCTCCACACTGTCAAATATTAAAACGTTTGGAAAACTCCAAATTTCTAGGCAACTAGGGTCTTCACTAGATTTAATGAATGTCGGTTACATTCAAGCCATGGCTTCAAAACAAACAAAGAGAAAATTAACTTATTTATGTGAATTATTCCTAACTTTCTTAATTTTTACAGTGTGTTTGTTGGTTCTTCCAAAACTCCAAAGATTCATGTCAGAAAATTGCCACGTGCATAATTAATCACAGCGAGAAAATCTATTCATCTACTAAGTCCCTTTGTTCTCACACAAACTCCTTCTGATCTCTTTTTCGATTTGTCTGCGGGCAATATTTTTCAATCTGTGCCGTTTGAATAGTTTTCTTTGATTCCTTCTCCAAGTTTATTAAAGGGTGCCAAACACACACACACACACACACACACACACACACACACACACACACACACACACACACACACACACACACACACACACACACACACACACACACACACACACACACACACATTCATTGTCACCCCCATCACGCCTGACACCGGAGCTGTTTCGGGACACTGTGCCCTTGGGCTATTGACATCCACCGATGCGTCTGTGTCTTTTTATGACTACTTGATGAAACGTTAATTGTATTTCTGGGTGTTTTTACACGGACATATCACAACTTACAGAGGAACTTTTGGCCTTGAAGATATTTCATGACTGAGTTTCTGCATTAGAAAAGAGTTCTGATTTGATGGTTTCACATAATAATTAATATAATGTCTCAATGTGTTAGAGAGAATGTCAGTGATGAATGGGAATGTGCTGATCCCAATCACATAACCTCATATTATATGGGACAAAAATAAAACACTCAATCTCATGAGGTGTCATTACATAGCAAATCCAAAAGTAATTTTTCAGCTAGAATGTGCTTTTTAAAGGGCAATTCTGGAGAACGCTTGTTGCATATTTTGTCAAAATCTGTGAATATCTCCTCATGCTCCGCTACCTGTCTGTACTGTGTGTGCACTGGGGGGGAGAGACCAGTATTAATGCACAGCCTAGACTTTGTAAACTGGTCTGTAAACACAGGGCATATGTCAACAGAGGGGTACCCAAGTCTCATCTGAACAGATGTCTTTTATCTGAACGAAAACTTAAATTTAACAGCCAACCTATTAAAAATGTTGACAAAGTTTGACATCAACATATTCATAGGAAGTAATGGAGCCATTGTGGAACTGTAACGAGGGAGGTGGTGGATTTAGAGTGTATGTGTGTGTGTGTGTGTGTGTGTGTGTGTGTGTGCAGCCTGCGGACACATAACTCTCGTGCCCTTCTTCTTGAACAGATTTGCCGACGAAGCATCTGGGAAGTTACTGTGCTGCTGATGCATCCCCTGGTTTACAACACACCACACACACACACACACACACACACACACACACACACACACACACACACACACACACACACACACACACACACACACACACACACACACACACACACACACACACACACACACACACACACACACACACACACACACCTGCCACCATTAACACTGGCAAAACTCTTTTCAAAGTTGTTCAAAGCTATCACATACAGAGGTTCTGATCAGATCAACCCCTGAAAAGATGAAAAATAAAAGTAAGAATGGGAAAAACTGTAAAAACACTTTCTTGTATTCCCCTCGAAGGTAGAGTGAGCAGATATTGGCCTGTGTGTGTGTGTGTGTGTGTGTGTGTGTGTGTGTGTGTGTGTGTGTGGGGCTACAAAAAGGGCTGTTTTCCTGGACTATAGCCTCCAAAATACTTTCAAGTGAGTGTCTGTGGGGAGCACAGGGAGTTGCTGGAATAGAGATTGGGGGTCAGGCTGGATGAAAATATAATATAAAGAAAAGTGCAGAACCCGCAGGTCACCCAAAGCTTAATGCACTAGCAACACCCCAGAGAGCTCTGTGTGTGTGTGTGTGTGTGTGTGTGTGTGTGTGTGTGTGTGTGTGTGTGTGTGTGTGTGTGCATGCAGGTTTATATGGGACACTTACTCTATTCTAGTGAGCAGGCGGTGAGGGAAGTGAGAGGACAGACAATGATATGGACAGAAAATGGAGAGAATACAAAAACATTAAAGTAAAAGCGGAGGAGAAGGGCAAGGCTGAGGGGGTTGGAGTAAAATCGCTGTCCATCAGTTATATGCATTTGATTTAAGAGGAACTTTTAAATATTTCTGAAACAGTCTAATTTTTCCTCTGATGATCATAAATAACATGTAACAGCAAACAAGACCATTAGTGTCTCTGTGTCTCTGTCCAAGGTGCTGAAATCTAGTATAGTATTTTAGCAGCATAGACACACACACGCGCACACACACACACACACACACACACACACACACACACACACACACACACACACACACACACACACACACACACACACACACACACACACACACACACACACACACACACACACTGGATTTCAGCACCATGGACAGAGACACAGGATCATTGAGCTGTGGGAATAGTAGCAGTAGTCAGTGTAATGTGCTTCCATGTTACATTATGTTTGAATACAGGTTTGCTTTAACTCAACAGGTTAAGCTGTAGATTATCTAGGTGTGGTTTTATAAAATAGTTTCATGCTCCCCTTTTAAAATATAAAGGTCTGGGCATGGTTTATTTTATTAAAAATTGAGAGAAGGAGGGGAAAACGTTGTATAAGAAGAGAAAATGGGACAGTAGAGACATAATGTGAATGTCTTATAAATGATATCTTCATATAGAAACAATGCCCATGGCTTGAACACCCTGTCTTGTTTTTACAGAGAACAGAAACAAGTTCAGTGTTGTCACTTTATCTTGCTCTCTTTCTCTCTCTCTCTCTCTCTCTCTCTCTCTCCCACACACACACACACACACACACACACACACACACACACACACACACACACACACACACACACACACTCTCTATCTAGCTGGATGCATTTTGGTTACACAAAGCCATCATCAGGGGAGCTATTTTTTCCCCCGCTAATGTATAAATGTGCACCGGTGCTCCTATTTCAAGTGTGCTTCCATTTGTCATAATGAGGAATTCATAATGGCTGCACACCTGCTCTCTGGGGCTGAATTATGAGACAGATTCTGGCTGTCAACCTTTCTCATAAAGGCTTTCATCCAACCAACACTTTTTATTATTATCTAGATTCTAGCCCCAAATTGATATTCCTAAGAGATCAAAAGCACAGACAGTGGTGCACCAGAAACGGTGACATTATGGACAATTATTTTAATGGAGCTTTAATGAGAGCGCTACTGATTTTAATGTTCTCGACAGAATTAACATATTTTGGCCCTTTCGTTATGTCAGTATATAAGCGCCAAAAATACAACTACATTTCAAAAAGTCTCCCCCCAATTTTTATCTATTCTAAACATGTATTATTTAATGTTGTGTCTGTTTTATCTGTGAATGTAAAGTGTCCTTGGGTGACTTGAAAGGCGCTCTCAAATAAATATATTATAAAAGAAATCTCCATAAGACTTCATCTGAAGGAATATATAAGTCAAAAGATATTTTATTATATGTTATTGTGGATTGAAGTGTTTAAATTGTTCATTTATATGTGACTTATTAATTAACCTGCCAACAACAGTGCTTGTTAACTAATTGAATTGCTATTCTGTGTGAAAATGTAGTAAATAGTATATGCTGGTTATGTGCTGGACTATTTATTTTCAACAGTTTATAGTTCTGCTACAATAATGCCCCCATAGAAAATAACAAAACAAATAGCATCCAACAAAGCATTGTATTTCCCAGTATATACATTGTATTAAAGAAAACTTCACTATATCACCTTAAGAGCAGCGCCCTATTTACCAGTAAAATAAAGTGTGCAAAAAAACATACTATGGTATTAACTTCAGTATCTACAATGCTCGCACAGAAAAGGAAAAATACATCCCTTTTCTGAAATGTGTGTGAACAACAGTATTGCAATAACAGAGCTGTTTCTACAAGAGTTTATCAACTTGCCTTCCCACTCGCCTGCTCTACAATACACATTCTTTGCACAATACTTGAATCCTCTGTCAGTGTTATTATCAGATGGATGCAGCAGCCTCACAACACTATCTAGCCTTGAGCGCTCCTTACACTGGAGCTGGCCTCGTGTTTATACCACTCACTGCATTGTAATAGAAGCACAAGCAACAAGCCAAGTCTTTTTCAGTTTGATCGCGGCTAGTGCATACATGCATATAAAGCTTGCTGCAGCACAGTTTGTTACCAAGTTTCATCTATATTGCATTGTTGAGAGGAGCCTGCACTGAAGAATTGAATTGCCAATGTCTGCTGCTAGAATGTTTGTGCATATGATGAATAACCCTCTTGAATCTTCGATCTGCGATGGTTGACTGCCAATTTATTGATGTTCAGACAAAAAACTTGCTCTTGCGTATATATCTATCGTATCCCCGGTTGTTTTCATACGGAGGCTCTGTCGATGTGACGTCACTTCCGGTGCGCACTGGATTGTCGGTCAGAATCTCCCAAATAGCACACTGATTTAGACACTAAAAATCTCTACCGGAAGGCATGCAGGTATTTTTAAGCATCCTAAATCTGACCAAAATAATTGGGACATCCTAAATCTCTTTTCTTCCGTACTAAGTAGCAGAAAGTATGGGGATTGGAACGCAGGGAAGATGCTGTAAATGTTCCTCTGTATCAAGCAGCCAAATAGCTGTCTGAAGATGGCAGCTTGTCAACTTAATTCATTTGGTTTATTCTAAATACTGCATTATCTGTCTGAGACACTGGAAGAGGGCTGGGCCATAAAGCCTAATGCCCTGTTATTAATCAATAAATCAAGACATTAAAAACCCCTGGGCCTAAATGTTGACTTTACCTTATTGATTTCTACATAAAAGTCCCTCTGCGGTAAAGAAGAAAGGAAATACAACTAAATGAGAAAGTTTGTGTGTGTGTGTGTGTGTGTGTGTGTGTGTGCGGCCTTTGACTCCTGTTAGTATATGTCACATTGGTCCTTATTATTTGCATTAAATATGTGGTTGTGATAGATAGATAGATAGATAGATAGATAGATAGATAGATAGATAGATAGATAGATAATAATAGATAATAGATAATAATAATAGATAGAGATAATAGATAGATAGATAGACTTACAGGGAGACAGACAGACAGACAGATAGATAGATATTTCCTGGGCCTTTTAGCCCAGAGGAAAAGGCAGAGATTGGGAAGGAGCTCTGATGTCATTCTGAACCTCCTCTGCAATTCAATAAGTCAAGGTCATTTCTTAGCTTTTAGCATTCATCAATAAATGATTTGCCAGATTCATTTTGAGGCTTTTGGATAATGACTGTAGACAAATGGCAGACAGCACTGGATAACAAGGACACATGGAGGATTATGCTAAAAGACACACAGGTGCTCACTCACTAATGGTATGATTAGGCCAAAAGGCAAGGCAAGGCAAGTGTATTTATACAGCACAATTCAGACACAAGGCCATTCAAAGTGCTTTACAAGGGCATAAAATACATCAAGATAAGACATTAGAAATCGCATTTTAGGAGATCACGAAAGGAAAAAAGACAACACTTTATGTTGGTAATATGGATTATGTAGGCCCCTACTAGTACAACTGAGCCTCATAATAATGCCATGGTCCATGTATTTGGTCATAAACAAAAGTATGGCACACGTTAGAATGTTAACTTGATACCAAAGTTACCTATTCACCTGTAGTGTTTTGCTCCAAAAGATTTTGACCTTGCCTTTGTCCAACTCTTGTTCCTCCGAGCATTGGTTAAACTACATTTGGTTTGCTCCGTCCCTATGAGAAATTGTGTTGTTCTCTCTCTGTGTGTGTGTGTGTGTGTGTGTGTGTGTGTGGGTGTGTGTGCGTGCGTGCGTGTACTTTTCAAAATGCACTCAGCACTTTTGCCTGAAGCCTGCTGTATGTGCTTTCACTCGGAGGCCCGTCTCTTGTCAGCTTGCACCAGTCAGCCTGTGTTGTCTGCTGCGCTGCCCTTGTCACAATGAATGCTCATATATCCACTGGTTGTAACTCTAGCCTAGCTCACTGTGAGCATGTAGCGGGTCTGAAATAGAACCATGTCTGTGATAGTAGCCAGCGTATAGAGAGAGAGAGAGTCCCTCTGGGGTACTACACGCGGCTACATATAGTGGCTGCTGCAACAGTCACATTCAATCAGCCAGGTCCTGTACACTGTGAGGTTGGCTGGGTGGGTCTGAAAATGGGTCAGCTAGCATCATGATCATGGGTCTATTTTTGGACAAAACCATATGAAAGAGTATGTTCCCATATAAGTCCCCAAGGCAACAAGGGATATAATTTATTCTTTGAATCTTTAAGCCCAAGGCTAAAGTGAAAAGCTCAATGTGTAATAAGTATCTCAATTAGGCCTGAGGCTCCAAAGGTTTAAGAGTGGGGCCTTATCGCAGCGATGCTCCGTGGCCCACAATCCCCAATGCGCCTTGAATATCAAAGCTTTTCTACAAGAGCAGATATATAGTCCTCAGTGAAGTTAAGAGAGTCACATTCATCCCTCGCTACGCTTTCTACACAGTATACTTCCCTTTCAGCTGTCTTGTGCCTGTCTCTGTGTTAAAGGTGGAGTCAGTGATTCTGGAGAATGCTTTTTGTGAAAATATTTTTTTCGTAAAAATCTATGAATATCTCCTCTATGATTCATAACCTGTCCAGACTGTGTCTATCTATCTATCTATCTATCTATCTATCTATCTATCCATGCCTTTTTACTGCATTTAAATGAACGCAATATGCAAATTTCATTATGCACTGTGGCCCATGTGGTCATTTCATAGCCTTGATTTTTCAAATGTATTCCTAAACTCCCTCCTGTCCGCTCTGTTCAGTGCCCAGGTCAATCCTAGCGCCGGGCAAGTGGCAATTCTCACTTATTTGCTATGGGACCCCCGAACCCTGCCCATCGGACCATGAAATGAGTTAATTTTCAACACAGTGAGATCCAAATGACTGCTGCTACAATAATATCACACCCCTGTCATAACCGCTTATGCATTTTGAAACAGAAAGGAAATGCGAGGTTTTTGTCACTATAGTGTCTCAAAGAGGACTGAATTGGATGATGGCTTTTCGACATAAATGCATGAAAAGGTTTGGTGGTATAAACACATATTGCACTCAGTTCTTCCCCACTGACTTTATAAGGGTTTTTGATTTTGCTGTTAAAATAGCTACACCATGTTTGTGTTTCACTTTTTAGTATTATCAATTTCAGACACACAGTAAAAGGACAAAAACTAGCAAGAAATATCACTTAACAAACACAATCGCTGCGCTCTAAACCACATACTTTTTCTTTTTACTTTTCTTCATTCTAAATCATGCTGCTATTGGATGTATATTAGGGCATCTGGGTATTTTTGGCATACTGCATTTTTCAGTCATGTATTAGGCATCCTAAATATTTTCCTGGCAAACTAAATAGTATGGAGGTCTGGGTATTGGAACGCAGGGAATATCTCATTACAGTATGTCTACCTCTCTATCACTTTCTGTTATGTCCTGCCTCCTAAATGGAAGCAACAAAGACGAACATTGCATCATAGGTTTATATTAACAAAGATCTATGTTTAGTCATAAAAAAAAGGTTGTTGACGAACATTTTTCATCATAGTTTCCATTAACAAAGCTATTGCAGGATAACATTTCTAGATTTGGAAATGACTGTAGTTTGCCAATGTGTACCGTCTGCATGAAAAATTTAACTATTGCCTTATTACTCATACAAGACCATATAAGGCAAGTTAATTTCTATAGCTCAATTCAGACACAAGGCCATTCAAAGTGCTTCACAGGGGCATAAGAGATAGTGTGAACAAAGAAAATACATCAAGATTCAAGATTAGACATTAAACATTTAGACAGAGGTGCGTATAATGGCTGCAATGAAAATTACTTGACTGACAATATAGTTATTTTTCTATATACTGTAGCCTATTTAACTTGTTAATCTCTCTTGCATAGTTTCAAACTAATTTAAAAATATTGGGGAATCTGTTTTCACAAAACAAAATGGAATGTATTTTGAGGCAATCTTCGCCTACGTTAGACATCATGTAGGCCGATCACACCCGTGTATGTTTGGACTAAAGTGTCTTTCCCTAAATTCCATCCCATTCTTGTACGTTAAATAGATCTATTGCATGCGATGTGCTTTACTAGGTAGTGAAAAAACTTCCCTAATAATCTACATCTGGGTCCTGTACTTTGTTTTATGCTTAAAAATGACAATCCCACCCCGGTAAGAAATGTCAGACACAAGTTATTATAGGCTGCCGGTCCTATAAATAGATGATGGCACATTTTCAAGGCTCACATTATCATTTGCCAACAGATGCGGTGCGGGGGAGAGAGAGAGAGAGAGAGGGAGGGAGAGAGAAGAGAGAGAAAACGAGAGAGAGACATAAAGAGAGAGAGAGAGAGAGGGAGAGAAAGAGGGAGGGGGGAGGCACTGAAACATTCCATTTAGTGGGGCGAGAAATAAAACTCTATTTGTTTTAATCATTAAACAAGGGGGGAGTTTATTGAAGTGAAATATGTTTGGCAATATAACACGACGCTGAATAGCCCAGGCTGTGATGAATCCCAAACACCCAGAGGTCACACAGAGTCCAATAACAATGGATGGTGTGTGGATCTGCATGGGAACAATCTGTGGGGGTGTAAAATGTAAAATGAATGCACACTCATTAGTCATATTGTTGTTTTTGCTGCATTTTCATCTGTGAAGTAAAGTTAACACCAGACATTTCTGAAAGTAGGGCAGATGTGCTAGCCGGCTCTGGGCCTATCGGAGCTGCTAGATTTATCTTGAAAGCAGAAAAACAACTTGTCAAGAGGTAGAGATCTTTATAAAGGTGACTGGATAGGAGAAAATCACACTCTAAGCCTCATCATCCAGTGTTACTAAAGCTGTCTGAGGGCTTTAATAGAATAGATAGATAGATAGATAGATAGATAGATAGATAGATAGATAGATAGATAGATAGATAGATAGATAGATAGATAGATAGATAGATAGATAGATAGATAGATAGATAGATAGATAGATAGATAGACAGATGTTTGCTTCCTTGTTGAATATAATGAATGGTCAGAATATCTAACTATCAAATTAGAAATGCAAATGATTATAAATATTTAAACAGTATTTCAAGTGTAGTTCCAACCTTGGTCCATCTTTTTCATGATCACAACTCCTTTTTTCTCTCAGTGAAATACCCCAATGTTGTGCAAAATATCTGTATTTAAGTGAAAGAACAGCTTTGCACTACATTGGAGTATTTCACCGTTATGTTGTTGTGTGAGACAGCAGCATCTGCAGCACAGCAGGGCGGATGGAGACACAGTGTCACACTCCCAGCTGTCTCTATAATAACTATAAATCAAAAGGTCTTTCTATCTCTCACAGGGATTTGAGCTTTTTGTGCTGACAGAGAGACAGCACTCTGAGCAGTTTAAGGGGTTTGGTGCCTTGCTCAAGGGACACCTCGGCAGTGCCTAGGAGTGAGACTGGCACCTCTCCAGCTACCAGTCCCCACTGTACCATTGTTATGTGCTGGAGTTGAACCAGCGACCTTTTTGGCCTCTAGCCCAAGTCCCCACAGTTAATCGGCTAATCAAGCTTCATACATTTCTTGCATCTTTAATAACAATAACTCATGATTAAATGTGCATTTAATTTGGCAACACAAACTCTATTTTCCCTTGTCTGAGCCCTGGATAAGGTCTTTAGCTTGTGGGGCTTTGACCTTGTCAGTTGGTGTGAGGCGGTAATTGTCCGAGGTCATTGAACTCTCCATTAGTGTCTGTTAAAGCTGTTTGAGAGGAAATCAGCTAATGTAAATTATTCATGATTCTGCAGCCCCATCATCCTACAGAGTAAAGGGGAAGTCGTTTGATGTTAGATTTGTTTATTGAGAGGTCGGGGCTAAGAAAAAAACTGCAGCTTAAAGGTACATTGTGTACTATTGTAAGAGTATTTTGGTGTCATTTAGTGGTGAAAGTTCTAGATTGCAACACTCCCCTAGGCTAATAATTTACAAAAGCTACGGTGGCCTTCAGGGACAAGAAGATATAGTTACTAAAGATGGTATCATCCACCGCTGCCTCAAGTCTTTTTTCACAATATAATAAGTGCTGAGGTGAAGATGTATTTAGTTATTTATTCAATTTATTTTTTAGCTTTTTTTTAAATTTCAAACATGTTTGACAACAGAAATAAAAGAAAATACAAAGAGAATATTTAGTTTTTTGTGAACAGTTAAACAAAACTAGTCGAGACAAAGTAAGTCTTCCCTCAAGGTCTCTCATCCCTGTCTGCTATTGTTCTGCAGAGACAGAAACTACACAGCAAATCACCAGGACTGAGCTGCTATCCATGGAAGACCTCTACACGTCTCCCTGACGTCTGGCAAGTGTGTGTGCGTGCGTGTGTAAAGCCAATCTCGGCACCCCAGAACAAACAGTCCTGGCTGGCAGAAGCTACAGCGAGACCTTTCCTGGGGCAGTTTATGTACCAAGACCAATTGAAAGATAGTTTTTGGGTCGTTTACCATGTGAGCTAAACTGATATCATGACCCTCATGAGGGAGATCTATTTATCAGATACACTTTACTTTGTAGAATAAGATTCAATCTATAATGCAGTGATGTTAATTAAACTAACCAACTGTAGAATCATTGAAATTAGCTTCCCTTTCGAACCACAAAAACAGAAGCTGTTATGTGTTACTGCAAAAGTTATAATTGACAGACCAATGCCATCCTGCTACATGGGTGGTAGGATGGCCTGGAGGAAAGAGGGACCAACTAGTAACCATGAGGTCTCTGGTTGGATGCCCAGCCCCGGACAGGAGGGTATTAGTAGTAAAACTAGTGGTGGCTGCTATTACATCTACAGTGCCCACCATCATTGTGTTCTTGAGCAAGACACTTAACCCCAAACTGCTCCAGGGGCACAGATAGGGCAGCATATGGCACTTCTATCTACCTTCCTTCCTGATAATTTTGTCAGAATCATGTGGGAAAAGTGTGCGAAAATTAGATAAAAGTGAAAGAATTGTAATGGGATTTGCCCCTCCATAGAGGCTCAGTCCTCTTCACAGCAGACCCGGGTTAGAATCCAGCCCGGGTCGTTCCCTACATGTCATTCCCCTCTCTGCCCCATTTCATCTCTGTCTCTCCAAAATTGTCTAATCAAGCAAAAATCCCCAAAAATTATCTTTAAAAAAAACCAAATAATTAAATCTGGCTCTCAGCTCTCACCAACACCACACCGGGCAAATGAGTCAGCGCTTAATTTCCTGACTCTGACCAACCGACAGACGAGAATCAATCTTTATGCTAATATAAGTTCCCCTTTACAGATCCTAAAGATGACAACCATTATCTACATTTACATTTTGATCTCCTGCTAAAATAATGACAATGAATCACTGGGGGTGTCATGGCTGTCGATAATTACACACAGTGCAAAGCGAATTGAGGAGTTGGTCTTGGAAAGGCCTTTGATGCACTAAACAGCTGAGTAAGGATGTGGAAGGGTAACAGTGAAAAATTAGACTTCAGTCACAAACTGAAAATGCATCATAAATAAGGGATTTTAGTTAAGCTTGTGCACTAATGTTGCCTTTCTTTCCTTACTGAGAAAACAATGTGTTTGTGTGCGTGCCATGGAAACACCTGCTGCTTTTTCTCAATTCCTTTTATAACATGAGACCCTCAATAACATAGTGCAGAAGGGCAGACTATATGGCTGATTTCATATTGACATTATAATTAAATATGTTTTTCATCTTTCAAATATGCAGAAAGTGTGCTGTGTAAGCAATCAGATTGAATTACTCAACTTCAAATGTTTGATACCAGATCAAATAGAGCCCCTAAAATCCCCAAAATGTCCTAAAACTCTGGGAAGTATATATACAGTAGTACAGTCAAGGACTCCCACACTCTGGTCCAAAAGCTGTTTTTCTTCAAAAGAAATCGACTAGAAGAGCAGCTGCCAAGGTCAACGCTACAGCCCACTCCATCCATTTTTGCCCCAAGGAAAAATACCCGTACCCACACACACACACACACACACACACACACACACACACACACACAGACACACAGAAACACACAGAAACACAGAAACACACACAAATACAGACACACGCATTCACACACGCACACACGCACGCACGCACACACACACACACACACACACACACGCACATACACACACACACACACACACACGCAGGCTCACACACACACACACACACACACACACACACAATAGTCAAGCACTTCTTCCACCTCTCAGCTGAGTGTCAGAGCCTGCGAGCATGTCATGTGAAGCGACATAAATCAGCTCTGTCTCATATCTCATCAGTCCTTGGCTTAGATTAACGGGTGCAGCCAGGCAAGCATTGTGTGTGTGTGTGTGTGTGTGTGTGTGTGTGTGTGTGTGTGTGTGTCAGAATAAGGGTCTTTAAGAGTTTCAAACTAGTGAAAATAGAACAGAATTCAACCACAATTACCTCTTGAATTTACAAAAGAGTAAAGTAATTTTTCCACTTATAGAAATAGAATAAGTAGAAAAAAACTACAAAAATCATACATTCTGTATGATAAGGGACTATGGTCTTTTCTTGCACGGGGGTTTAAAATACAGAAGAATATCTGATATCTGATAAAAAAAATATTAAAACATCAAATTAATTTCATACACAAAAATCCTTGAACAATACATTTGCAGCCCAAATCACAAAACTTATTCTACTACTGCTGTATTAGCACTATATATATAATGTCAGCTTGAATGATTTTGAAGTATGTTCAGATGTTCTACAAATTGTCAATATGTCCCTTCAGACAGGTGTATTCCCACAGGCCCTGAAAACAGCAGTCATCAAGCCACTCTTAAAAAAGAACAATCTAGATACATCACTCATGAAAAATTATAGGCCCATATCTAACCTACCATTTTTAAGTAAAATCATTGAAAAAGCTGTTTATCAACAGCTAAATAACTACTTAGCAATGAATAACTGCTTTGATGTCTTCCAGTCAGGATTTCGACAACACCACAGCACTGAGACTGCTCTGGTTAAGGTCCTCAATGACATCCATTTAAACACAGACAGTGGCAAAAGTTCTGTCTTAGTTTTACTGGATCTCAGTGCCGCTTTTGACACAGTTGACCACAGCATATTACTAGATCGACTAGCAAACTGGGTTGGACTTTCGGGAACTGTACTAAGCTGGTTTGAATCCTACTTAAAGGATAGAGACTACTATGTGTCAATAGGCAATTTCACATCTGAGCGGACAAATATTACATGCGGGGTCCCCCAAGGCTCCATTCTTGGCCCTCTTCTATTTAACATCTACATGCTCCCACTAGCTCAGATTATGAATAAGAACAAATTATGCTACCATAATTATGCAGACGACACACAAATTTACATAACTTTATCACCAGGAGACTACAGTCCAATACAGGCACTGAGTAAGTGCATTGAACAAATCAATGATTGGATGTGCCAAAATTTCCTTCAATTAAACAACGATAAAACTGAAGTAATTGTCTTTGGTGCCAAAGATGAACAATTAAAAGTCAGCGCACAGCTTACATCCATTATGTTAGAAACTACACCCCAAGCCAGAAATCTTGGTGTTGTTGTAGACTCTGACTTGAATTTCAAGAAACACATAAAATCAATCAATAAATCAGCCTACTACCACCTAAAAAACATATCAAGAATTAAAGGGCTTATGTCTCAGCAAGATTTAGAAAAACTTGTCCATGCATTTATCTTTAGTAGACTTGACTACTGTAACAGTGTCCTTGCTGGCCTTCCAAACAAATCAATCAGACAGCTTCAGCTAATTCAGAACGCTGCTGCTCGAGTCCTCACTAGGACCAAAAAGGTGGATCACATTACCCCAGTTCTGAGGTCTTTACATTGGCTTCCAGTCACTCAAAGAATTGATTTCAAAATTCTGATGTTGGTTTATAAAGCACTAAATGGTTTAGGGCCAAAATACATTACTGATATGCTGATAAGTTATGAACCGTCCAGAGCCCTTAGGTTGTCTGGGACAGGTCTACTTACAGTCCCTAGAGTTAGGACTAAACGAGGAGAAGCAGCTTTTAGTTTTTATGCACCAACAATCTGGAACAAACTCCCAGAGAACTTGAGGTCTGCTGCAACTCTCAGTTCTTTTAAATCGAGTCTGAAGACTTTTTGTTTCCTTTTTAACTTGCAATTTTCATTTTATTTGCTTATTTTTATTTGCTTCTTTTATTCGCTTTTAAATGTTTTATAATGTGTTTTATGTATTCTAATCTTGCCCCTGTAAAGCACTTTGAGTGGCCTTGTGTCTGAATTGTGCTATAGAAATAAACTTGCCTTGCCTTGCCTTGCCTATCATATTAACAGTGTAAAGAGTTTTCTAATTCTGGTGACACTTTGACAGACAGATATGGAGCTTATAGGTCTGGATGTCAGTCATCTGAAGCGCTGTGTAAAAGGTGCAAAGCTCTCCTCTGATGGCTTAGTGTCAATCTGCCCGCCAGATAGGTGTGTGTGTGTGTGTGTGTGTGTGTGTGTGTGTGTGTGTGTGTGTGTGTGTGTGTGTCTGTGTGTCTGAATGTGTGTGTGTGTGTGTGTGTGTGTGTCTGTGTGTCTGAATGTGTGTGTGTGTGTGTGTGTGTGTGTGTCTGTGTTTCTGTGTGTGTGTGAGCGTGCGCATGTCTGTGTGTGTATGTGTGAGTGAGTGATAGAGATAACGAGCAAGCTTGCGTGTGCGTGTGCGTGTGCGTGTGTGTGTGTGTGTGTGTGTGTGCGTGTGTGTGTGTGTGTGTGTGTGTGTGTGTGTGTGTGTGTGAGAGTGACTGAGTGAGTGTGCGTGCATGCTTGCGTGTGAGTGAATGAGTGAGTGAGTGAGTGATAGAGATAGCGAACAAGCGAGTGCGCATGTGCATGTGTGTGTGTGTGTGTGTGAGTGTGAGTAAGTGTGTGTGCATGCTTGCGTGTGTGTGTGTGTGTGTGTGTGTACGCGTGACTTAATCATGTTATCCACTCTCAGTGGGAGATGTACACAGATCCAACAAACAGGATAAAGCATCACTGACTTTCTTAACACGCTCTTAAAGTGAGAGGGAGCTCCTTGAGACATTAACACATCAAAAGTAATGAATTCCTCTAAAGTTGATAATCCCAGCGTTAATTGGACTTGTTTACATCTTCAGAGGTATAATCAGAAGGGCCTATGTGTATTCATGAGCTCTTGATTATGGATGCAGAAGAGCTTTTAGTCCTAAGGCAACTGAGGATGATAATAAGTAAATTACATTAATACATGATTACTGTTATTAAGAGAGCAATCACCAATTTGTCAAAACAGAAGAAGAAGGATTCTGACTGAAAAAGAAAACAAGTTTAATGCGTCTGTTTCTGTTATGACTGCTGTATTCAAAACACAACCCAGCGACATTGGAGAGAGGCATTGTGGAGTTATATATTTGAAAATTGGTGCTTATTTCAACCTTTTTTATTTCCAAAAAATGTGTTTATTTTGGCTCCATGGGTCCTGCTAACTTTCTACTCAGTATTTTTCATTCATAAATAAAGCAGTAGGCTCTTAGTAAAACGTGTGTATAACTGTGGGAGTTGTTGATCCATAACCTGTGTCTCAATAACTAAACGGAGATTTTTAACTTTGAAGACTCAGCCTCCAGTATTAACTTACATACAGTAGGTTTATGGACACTTCTGGATGTGTTGGAAAAATACAGTTATAAAAGTCGAATTAGGCATCAAACATTATTAAAGCATCTGCCTCTCTAAGCTGTTTATATACTCAATAAATCCACAGCCCTGCAACTTTGTTTCTTAAATATATTTATCTTTCGCACTCCACAAAAGATCACACATCCCCAAACTGCTGACTAGGATGGGACACACATCATGCAGCCTCAGCAATATCTATATCTACATAATTGGGCTTTTGGTAACAGGGTTCCTGCTGTTTGGTGTTGGCGGGTTCCTGTTCAACCGCAAAGTTAAAAAGGCGTTGGCAGCACATCAGGCCATTGACAAGCTGCCCGTCTTTCAGGGCTTGTGCCAGGCTGTTAACGTACAGACTCAAGTATTAAGCGAAGTGAACCGCAAGCTGGAGGTGCTTTACGGACTTAATCGAAAAGTGGATGCGATCTGGGTGAGCGTTAACAGTCCGTAGTCACGGAAAATGGCCACTGGATTTTGGAATATTTCGGATTTACCTAACCAGTGACTTTAAGACAGGCTCCACATTCCAGCGCCTAGTCTCTTCTAAACAAATTCATTATCTCGATTCGGCTCCCCACACCGTCCTTGGCGGTGTTATCTCTTCTCTCTCCGGGATGTTTATGCAGAAAGACGCTCTACCCCCACAGCCCCTGACCTAATCTCCTGTGAACTCTATCTCTGGCTGGCCTCGAGGTTGTCTCCTGGACTTGCTATACTATCTGGCGCCTGAAGACTCCCGTTATGTCTGGACAGATTTAGATAAACGGAACACACATACACACACACGTAGACACATAGCACACACGACGCCTGACCACACACGACGCCTGGCCACACAAGCCTTCTTCTCTCCTTACCCCCTCTCCCTCCCTCGTTGCAGAATGGATGCCGCGGGCGGGGCGCCTGCCGGCTGCGTACGCCCCCTGGTGCCTGGGCTGTGACACCTACCGTCCCATAAACCCCTAACCCGTACCTTTGTGCTTATCAACGTGTTCTATTTGTCTGTGGCGTTATCATGTGCTTATTTTGCCAAGGTGGTTTTTGTACTAATCACACACTTTGCACCCATAAGGAGCTGAGTGTGAGAGTAGCATTTTTTTAACCTGTCTTTCCCTGATGTTCTCTTTATCCTTTCCTACTTTAAGGGGCGCAGCGCACGCTAGACGACTCTTCAGTGTATCCCCCCTGTCTCCCATGTTTGGTTACTGTCACTCTATGTCTCTTGGCGGGGTGTAACTGTAAACAGATTATCGTTGTTCTGAAACATGTACAATGACAAAATAAATCATCTTGAATCTTGAATCAACTCACACAGAGACATACACAGTAACTCTCCAACCAAAACAGCTGTGTATGAAATTGAAAAAGTCACACTTTACGAGAACTCAAGTGCCAAACTCCTCACCGCGGCACGCGGCACACGTCACACGTCACACACTGTTACCATAGTAGCGCCAGCTGATTTTCCTCATTGACTTCAGATTGACCAGCTGCGAGAAGAAAGTTCGGCCCGGACGTCATTTTGTTCTCACAGCTCTATCACCGAGAACTTTGTTCTTTCTTCTCTCTGAGTATGTAACAGCCTTTATGTTGTGAAGTTATCAGTGCAGTGAAATCCAAGGAAAAGTCAGTGAACAGTATTCTGTGGCAAATGTTTGTTCACAAGCCAGCAGTCAAACTTGACACTGTCCATAACCTAGATGTCTGATTACTGAAAGTCAGTACATCAGCGTCAAATGTAAAGATATCAAATGCAGCTGTAAAAAATTCAGCAACATTTTGTGATAAAAAGATTGTTATATATTAAAGGGATAGTTCAGTATTTCTGAAGTGGGGTTGTATGAGGTACTAAGCCATAGTTAGTGTGTAATCTTATGGAGATGGCGGTCAGAGCAGTAATTTAAAAAAGTTTGAGGAGACGTCGCTCTAGCAGAAGCCAGCCTTGTACTGTTGCAGAGGGGGCCAGAAGAAAAACTATTTTTTCGCCATGTATAAAAACCTAACCTAAAAACATGAATATCTATTCTATTGTACGCTAAATTTAGAATGTTTTCACTGCTGATACGGCGATAGATATATGCTGCAGTGCACCGGCAGACAGCCTTTTACTTTGGTACTTTTTTCAAGTTCGGTCATGAAAAACAGTTGCTAGAGTACATACAATTTTTCTCCAAGCAATACATCTCTCAAACAGTACCAGCACACTAGTGAAAAAAATACCTGTTCTTTATAAAAACAACTTCCCCACTTAAGCACAAAGCTAAGTTCAACCATTATGGACCCTCAAAGCAGAGGGTAAAATAAGTTATCTGTAGTTTGTTTTGATCAAATTGACTCTCTTGAAAACACAAGCACTTGTTCAGTCAGCCAAACACTAAAAGCTGATTTCTTGGTAAAAAACCTGGAGTGGGCGCTTGAAGGTTATTGCTAATTGGGACTATTTATCAACACACTCCAGCCAATACTGTGACAAGTACATGCTCCGTTCTCCTGTTTCTCATTACCACTATCTGTAATGAGGACAGAATGTATCTCTGGATTTAAATACAAGGGCAGGCTAAGGAGAGAGGAGAGAGGAGGAGGGGGAGTTTAGATGGTAGTGGAATTAATAATTTGGCATTCTTTGTATAATTGTATCCACCCTAAGGACTAAGGTTAGGTGGATGGAGATGATAGGGAGATTCTGCTAAACAAGTTGATGTTGCCTGTGAAATGTTAAGGTAAAAGGATCTTAGAAAAGATAAAAATATCTATCTATCTACACTCAACAAAAATATAAACGCAACACTTTTGTTTTTGCTCCCATTTTTCATGAGATGGACTTAAAGATCTAAAATTCATTCCAGATATACAATATTACCATTTCTCTCAAACATTGTTCACAAATCTGTCTAAATGTGTGATAGTGAGCACTTCTGCTTTACTGAGATAATCCATCCCACCTCACAGGTGTGCCACATCAAGATGCTGATCTGACATCATGATTAGTGCACAGGTGTGCCTTAGACTGTCCACAATAAAAGGCCACTCTGAAATGTGCATTTTTTTGCTTTATTGGGGGTCTGGGGACTCAGAACCAGTCAGTATCTGGTGTGACCACCATTTGCCTCATGCAGTGCAACACATCTTCTTCGCATAGAGTTTATCAGATTGTCAATTGTGGCCTGTGGAATGTTGTTCCACTCCTCTTCAATGGCTGTGCGAAGTTCCTGGATATTAGTGGGAAGTGGTGCACGCTGTTGTATACGCCGGTCAAGCACATCCCAAACATGCTCAATGGGTGACATGTCCGGTGAGTATGCTGGCCATGCAAGAACTGGGACATTTTCACCTTCCAAGAATTGTGTACAGATCCTTGCAACATGGGGCCGTGCATTATCTTGCTGAAACGTGAGGTGATGTTCATGGATGTATGGCACAACAATGGGCCTCAGGATCTCATCACGGTATCTCTGTGCATTCAAAATGCCATCAATAAAATGCACCTGTGTTCTTCGTCCATAACAGATGCCTGCCCATACCATAACCCCACCACCACCATGGGCCACTCGATCCACAACATTGACATCAGCAAAGCGCTCACCCACACGACGCCACACACGCTGTCTGCCATCTGCCCTGAACAATGTAAACCGAGATTCATCCGTGAAGAGAACACCTCTCCAACGTGCCAGACGCCATCGAATGTGAGCATTTGCCCACTCAAGTCTGTTACGGCGACGAGCTGGAGTCAGGTCAAGACCCCGATGAGGACGACGAGCAGGCAGTTGAGCTTCCCTGAGACGGTTTCTGACAGTTTGTGCAGAAATTGTTTGGTTATGCAAACCAATTGTTTCAGCAGCTGTCTCAGTGGCTGGTCTCAGACGATCTTGGAGGTGAACCTGCTGGATGTGGTGGTCCTGGGCTGGTGTGGTTACACGTGGTCTGCGGTTGTGAGGCCGGTTGGATGTACTGCCATATTCTCTGAAACGCCTTATGGTGGTGAAATGAACATTCAATGCACGAGCAACAGATCTGGTTGACATTCCTGCTGTCAGCATGCCAATTGCACGCTCCCTCAATGCTTGTGGCATCTGTGGCATTTTGCTGTGAGACAAAACTGCACATTTCAGGGTGGCCTTTTATTGTGGACAGTCTAAGGCACACCTGTGTACTAATCATGATGTCAGATCAGCATCTTGATGTGGCACACCTGTGAGGTGGGATGGATTATCTCAGCAAAGCAGAAGTGCTCACTATCACACATTTAGACAGATTTGTGAACAATGTTAGAGAGAAATGGTAATATTGTGTATCTGGAATGAATTTTAGATCTTTAAGTCCATCTCATGAAAAATGGAAGCAAAAACAAAAGTGTTGCGTTTATATTTTTGTTGAGTGTGTGTATCTATCTATCTATCTATCTATCTATCTATCTATCTATCGGCCATAGTACAGCGCCTCTGGAGCAGTTTGGGGTTAAGTGTCTTGCTCAAGGACACAATGGTAGAGATGGTGGGCACCATAGATGTAATAGCAGCCACTACTAGTTTAACTACTAACACCCTCCTGTCCGGTGCCGGGGATCCAACCAGAGACCTCATGGTTACAGGGAGGAGGAACCAGAGACCTTATGGTTACTGGGAGGAACCAGAGACCTCATGGTTACTGGGAGGAACCAGAGACCTCATGGTTTTCTGGGAGGAGGAACCAGATACCTCATGGTTACTGGGAGGAGGAACCAGAGACCTCATGGTTACTGGGAGGAGGAACCAGAGACCTCATGGTTACTGGGAGGAACCAGAGACCTCATGGTTACTGGGAGGAACCAGAGACCTCATGGTTACTGGGAGGAGGAACCAGATACCTCATTGTTACTGGGAGGAAGAACCAGATACCTCATTTTTAATGGGAGGAGAAAACTGGGAGGAGAAAACAGATACCTCATTGTTACTGGGAGGAGAAAACAGATACCTCATTGTTACTGGGAGGAGAAAACAGATACCTCATTGTTACTGGTCGTCCCTCTCTTTCCTCTCTAAGGCAACCTATTTGAAAGTTGGCTATTACAATGACGCAGTAGTACATTGCACACATTTTCCCTTTTTACTTTTTCCTACACTTAGATAATATTGAACAGCTTAGCACAATTAAGGTGCTTTAATGCGAGATAATAAACCTTTGATAACAAAAATAGCGCTATCCAAAATGTCAGTCACAGCACTGTTCTCTAGCCTGCTTGATACCTTCAAAATGAGACAAAAGTGTTTTCTTATTAAAGTATATGAAAGCCGACATTGTGACCTAATGTGTCTGTACGATAGCATTTCTGAACAGACACATATTGTGATGGGTTGGGGATTACCTGCTTGTCTGAGCTGAAAACAAATAAAGACTTATAGC